>OW569406.1:68908670-69508670 GCA_937654795.1 Cistogaster globosa
CTGGGCTTATAATTTTGAGAACATTTTTAATTTTAATTTTTTAAATGAAAAAAAAATCTAAAAATTAAGAAAAAATCCTCCTTTCGTGAGACTTATACACATTTCTGCAGTTATGATTTAAAAATGAAAATTTAAATCAACCAAATTAATGCGTATTTAAATATAATTTTAGGTAAGTTTTGATGTTTGTTTACAATCTGGTGATTTTTAAAATTCTGAGTGATCGTGCACTTGTAATTAATGTTAAACAAGCAGTTTTTGAAGATCAGTTCTAATGCATTCTTCTATATTTCAAAAATTTAATTTCATATTGTATTCTTTGTTAAATGAAAAATAATTTTTTTTTTACAAATCGAAAAAATAGACATAAAAATAACAATAAAAAAAGTTTTCCTAATCTGTAAAATAATAAACATTTTATGCAGTATTTAAAAAAAAAGTACTGTTTCTGTTCAAAAGAAAAACCCAGAAGTAGTAAGACTCGCTCAGTATAACTCGAAGTGTCTATGTCTTACGGTAAAGAAAATAGTAATATAAACTTCGAAACTAAATCTTCTATGGAATGGCCGCTTAAATTATTATACTTGTTCTTTTATTGAAAATATTACCTCGAGCCTCATATATGAAAATAACGTCTTCCAAGGGACAAACTTTAATTTTAATTTAATGAACAACCTTGTTGTAGTTAACTGTAATTTATTGAACCCTATAGTTTAAATATTAAATGCCGGCCAATAGCCAATAAAAATGTAGATCCATTTATATTTTAAAATATATGTATGTATGTTTTTTGTTCTTTATTGTCATTGAAATAAAAGTGTCTGCCAGTGAAGTTTAGAAAATTACGAAAAAAAAATAATGGTGATGTGGTATAGGGATCCTTTTTAGTTTTAAACTTTTATTTTTTTATGCCGTCGGGATTAAGTTTTAAATAGTATTTTTTAATTGGTTTAAAAACTATAAAGTTCTAAAATTTTAAAAAAAATTATGCATAATTAACTTTCTTCTTTTTGAAGACGATTAAAAAACCAAATGTTGTTGAGAATATGGTTGTAATAAAAATAAGTATTTGAGCATACTTGTTGTTATATTTTTTGTGTTAATTTTTTATAAGTGAATAATAATATTTATTTTTAGTTAAATGTATATAAATCTTTATTAAGGTTATATATTTTCTCCTGCCACAAAATATTACATTAAAAAAAATACAACAAAAATTATAATTTCCTGATTAACCCTCATTTTCATAGGATTAACAGAAAAAACATTTAAAACATTTACGCTTTATCTTGCCAAAACATTTTTGGCCATTATCAACAAAAAGGTTTGTGTTATGCAGACCCTTTCTATGGAAAGAAATATTCTTAAATAATGAAAAAGCTTAAGCCAACACAAAAAGAAACTCTTGGCAAAATTGTGGCAGAATTTAAAATAAAAAATAAACCGTAGCATTTAATTAAATATTAACAAAGCCATAAGTAGATATAAAATGTTTTTTTAATCCAATGGTCATACCCTAGTAAACACTTTTGTATTCATAAAATGAACAACCATTTTCTGTTTGGTTTAATAGAATTTACACTTTGGCTTCCCGTAAATCTTAAATTTTATGCTTTAAATTTCAAATAATGTTTAGCTGTTTTTTAAATAAGCAGTGAACAGAATTTTGTTCTGATATTAAAATATTTTATATCGTTTTTATGCGTATTTGTATTCAAATATGATTTTAAGATTGCTTTTAATGTTAAATTATTTTATTTAATAAATTATAATTTCACACTAAGTTTGTTATTAATTTTGAGAAAATTCAAAGAGAACAGTAAAATTTAGTTACCACCAGAGTGAACTGCAGTTGTGTGACATCGTAGGTAGACCAAACCTCAATTTCTTAAAATAATTACAAAAACTTTTATTAAAAATTAAAATAAAATAATGTGGTCTCCGATTCTCTTTAATAAAATTCTTAAGATATAAAATGTATGTGGTGAAATAAAAGTAATTCAGGCCGAAATATACACATAAAAAAATAGTTAAACTGGGATGTTAGTATGTGATTGGCACAATTAAAAGTTATGCAGGATAAAAACGCAGTAATGGAACGTACCTCATTCCTCTCGCAGCTTGCAGAAAACATACTAGAAAAGTTTTCAAAATGGAATTACTTCAACAGACAGGAAAATGTCATAGGTTTAATTATGTAACTCGATGGCCACAGTTACTGGGCACTGTATATGTAGAATATTAAACAGCAGAAGTTAAAGAAATAAAAAAGAAAAACCGATGATATCTCACTAGCATTACAGATCCAATGCTTTCAATTTTAGTAGTAGTTGTTAATATCCTCTCTTTAAGGTTGGTTTAAAAACGACTTTTATTTGAACCTTTATACTTCAATCACACTTTGTTAATTGTGCCCTTAAATTTTTAACCAAACTTTCTATGCCCACAAGAAGGTTGCTAAAAGTCGATATTGTAAAAAGAGGTAAATTTCAAGAAACCAATACAAAAAGTTTTTGAAAGAAGAATTACTTCTTATTTTTAAAAATTAAGAGACATAATTATTGGGTGTCGAGTCTTAGCTGCAAATGAGACTTCTCAAAGGCAAAAATCTGATCAAAATAACTTCCAATAAAACTTTCGAAAGTTGCCTTAACTCTTTGTAAGCTAAATCAAAATTTATGCTTTTTTGCTGAGACAAAGGATTATCACTAAACAACAATAGGTTCTTCTGAGAAGTTTAAAATTTTTAGGAATGACCCTCCTCATGCGGACGATCTTAATAACTAATTTTTAATATACAAATTCCAAATAATCTCGTTTGCTGCTAAATACTTTACTCTATATATGTAGTTGTCCTTTTCGTTTTTAATTACAAGAAAAAAATAAAAATAACAAAAACTTTCCTTTTGACTCTCTTTGAAGTTTACTGGACATTAAAGTAAATATTTAATATGAATCCTTTGATCTTCATGGCTGGTAGAGTAATCCGTTTGTACAAACAAAATGCTTTCAAGTCATTTTACTTTGAACAAATAAATAAATAAAAACTCTCCCTAATTTTCTGACTGGAAAATCGTCCAGCATGCCAAGAAAGAAATAATAAAGGATTATATGCTTGACAACTTCAATAGAATTAATTTATAATTAAATTTTACTGAAATACAAACCATAACAAAAAACCCAAAAATAAAATTAAAAAAGAACCTAATTAAAAAAGAACCTAAACGAAAGAATAAAATCGTAATGGTATGAACATGTGACACACACATTTGTAATTTTGCTTAAAGTCTAAAATTTCTTTCCTTTATTTAGCAAATTTTCGGCAATCAGACACAATAGATATAGTCACAAAAATGAGAACTGTAATAGGGTAGCATAAGGGCGGCTGAAGGAAATATACATGTTTGAAATTAAAGTTTAAAATAACTACCTTATTAGGTATCACTAAAGTAAAAGGTTTACGTTTTAAGTTTTTTTTATGAAAAGAACTCTAATGGAAATATTAAGCTTGTGTAAAACTTGAGGAGTTTTTGGAAAGTTTGTTTAGGCAAACAGTTTATATTTCCATAAGTTTGATGAAAGGAAAAGCTTTAGGCTTGCAATAAACGAAACCATAAAGTTTAATTTTAATTTGTTGTTAGTATTTGTTTTTAATTTTTTTTTCTTAATAACAATGTGTAAGTAATAATTTAAATTAAATAAAAAAATTAGTCTTAATTACATTTAAAAATCTCCTTAAAATTTAAGAACAAGCAACATAAATAACTTCAAAGTTTTAAGTGTGTAATGCAAAGCATGGAATTAATTTTCACCATCAATTTTAAGGCCGTGACCGTGATAGAAATTTCCCCTGCTTAAAAAACTCAGTAAGAATAGATGGGTTTAAGTACCACTGTAACAAAAAATTATTATCATTTATTAAGATTTTTTTTAGAAAATAAACATTTCGGCAGACCTGTTAAAAATTCTGTCTACATACAATTTTAATACAAAATATCACTTAAGCTATTTCTGACTAAACTAAAGAGCTTAGCTCATGATATTCATTAAATTTTTTTTTTATGTTTGTAGAAGATGGCTTTTGTAGTCTATGACAAAATTTGGGTACTAATTAAAAAAATAAATCTAAAAATTGCATTCGTGACTAAACCGACTTTTAGCAAATAGCAAGAATAAATATATGGTTGACGATTAAAAAGAAAAATATTAACGAAGAAAATCTTTGAGTTGTATGTTGACTTCGGCTAATACAATTCATATTGATTTATTATGAAGTCGTATTCAACTGGTGTCTTTTTTTTTAAAAAATTTGTGTATCTAAAAATATTAGATATTAAAAAAATGAACTAAATCCGAGTTAATTAATTCATTTGAAACACTTCAACTTGTTATTTAAAAACAATATATAACTTGGCTTTTATTAGATCAAATAAGAAGAGTGCTATATTCGGTTATGCCGAATCTTATTTACCCTTCGTTCTATACGTAAATCTAGTGTAGGGATTACTCCAAACAAAACGAAAAATATCGGGGTGACAAAGAATGTCCAGATTTACACTATGCAATTTTTTGAGGCATTTTTTTCTCAATTCCTTATTTAAGTTGCAGCGATTTGCGCTATTTAAAAATAAACATAAGCAAAAATAATATCCCCTCAAAATCCCAGTAATACCATATTCCTTACTCCTCTTGCTTCACCAACAAGCAAAAATTTCATGCAAGTTTCATGAAAAATTGCCTAGTCTAAATGCGGTAAATTAAAAAATAAAAAAATAAAAACTATGTATCGTCAACACATTTTCTCCAATCCACTTGTGGTTATTTTGATCAGATTCTCTATCTGAATAGTTTTTACCATCATTGCGTGTTTCGTTTTTATAGTTCAAAAATTTCTTTCGCAATATCATCCACAAGTACCTTTCTTAAAGTCTAAGATTGCACTTGTTTTTCTTAAAATATTATAAGCACACCTTTATCATGTCATCGAATTTCTACAATATTTGATTTATTCCAAATATGCTCCCTCAATAATAATGTGTAATGAGAGTATAGCCGTTGATAGTTTTTACTTTCTTCTTACCAACTAAGTCCCTCCTGTTCGCGAGAACTCCAGGCTTGCGAAAACTGTTCGTTGCTGCATTCAATCCGGATTGAGAGCTTCTTCCATCCTTTGGTCTCCTGAAGATGCAGGGCAGGTCGGATCTATTTTTAAAAAGCGTCTTCATTGAAATTATATGTGCCTTGATCTTTTTGATTGGGAATGTAGACATTTCTTACCCAGATGAAAATTACTAGCTCGATTTTGCAATCTAAAACGGTTTTACAAATAATATGGGCTTTGGTTCCTATATCAATGCTGCTGGTGGTTTAACCTAAGCGAAGTTCCTAGCTCCATTGGTTAAGATTTAAATTATGGTTGCCGTAGCTCGCGATAATTTACTTGCAAGTTATTTTGGTTTTTGGCGGGGAAAATGAAACGGGTTAGTGGGCTTTTGATGACTATTATTCGAAAGTATTGTCTTAGTAAAGTGATAAGCGAAATTTGCACGAATATTTTTTGATTCTAGTTTATGAGCTTTCGCTAATGCGTTTAGTAAATCATTCGATGATAATGATATTGTTCTCATTTGTTAGCCAACGGAGCATTTAATTCAGTGATAAGCACTTTTAAATCATATTGCCTATTTCTCAGATTAAGTTCCCTAGTAAAGTCTAATTCTGAGTCATGAGTAAATACTGTCGTGTTAATGAGAGAAGTTAGTTTCTTATGTACCTCATTATACTAATCAATAATATGATTTGTTATATATAGCAGCCATTTGTCGGCATAAGCGAAGTCTAATCAGCTTACGAATTCGAAGAAGTTCAGGACTGTACCGTCAGTAGTAAGAATCCGCTTGCATCTTTGTTTTGTTTTTTAAAATAGTTAACGCCCTTTACTTTCTAGCACGCATTGTTATCGAGATAAATGGGCTTTAAATTTGCCTTAAAATAAAATATTTTATTGTACTATCATGATATTCTAATAAAATATGAGAGGACAGTGCGGGTGCTACTAGGTTGATAGCACCAGGCTTATATACGAAGTTAGAAGCGCACTCTTTAATAGAAGGCATTCATCTCTTGATTTTCGTGCTGGGATTTTTAGTTAAAAAACAAATGTGAAAGATTGGTGATCTTTGTGTATTTCAAAATCTGTCATTGAGAGTTTTTAATATGAATATAATTTTTTTTCTTGAGGAAGATAGATCAACTGAGTAAGAAAATGTACTTTTTTATTTGATGGCAACTATGATTAAAGCTTCAATAGCTTCAATTTAGTTATAATTATGTAACAATTTAATTATCCTTGTTTTTTTAAATGATCAAAACTAATTTTTTTACCACTTCTTTGAAGATACAAATGTTTTAAGATGTGATTTTTAAAGCGTTGTGTATTTAAATAAAACTTGTAAAATTTATTTCTTTTATTTTAAATCTAATAAAGTACAAAAACTGTCCTTTTTTATATTAATATCCAAAAAAAACAAAAGCTGCGTGGAGAGCTAACGAATCGTAGAAATAAAATTAGCTAAAAGCATCAAAAAAGAAACAAAAACAACAATTAACGCACGAGTGACACAAGGAAACTTAATTAATATTTTATCGTTTACACTTGGCAAGTAGTCAACAATTTTATTTATTCTCTTCTTTTAGTTCTTTATTTTATTATTTTTTTTTTTTAGTTTAAGTTTCTTTTGAATTTAAAAGTAAATCCTACTAGTTGGATATGGCTAAATGCAAAACTCCTCTATGTTCTTTAAAAATAAGACATCTTCCTACTTTCTTCTCCCAACAATAGCGGAAGTGTTCAACATGAAATTATGTTTAACCGGAAACAACACACAAGCGTGGGAGCAGCAAACGTTAAGTGATGTAAAAATAAATTTACGAAAAGAAAAACTGTTGTCATCACTAGATGACTTTTGGCAGAAAGAATGCTTTAGGTTTAACTTGAGTAAAAAAAAAAAATAAAAAATGGTTACTAAGTAACTTTATAAAATGCTGCATGGAATTATAAAGAAGTTGAAAAGAAGTTCTTCTATAAAAAAGTTTTGGTTTTGCTTTTTTGTAGCGACATAAAGTTTTCAAGTATTCATATAATATTCATTAAGACTTTAATGTTTCACATAAAATATTTAATTTAATTTTAATTTTTAAGCTCAATGTTACAAAGAGCGTAATATTTTCCTGACACATAAAATTTATAATGTCACGTAATGTAAAATTGTATTTAGTTTTTATAAAAATATAGAAATAAAATTCCTTTTATTTCAATTTAATACTATTTCTGAGTTTATTAAATAATTTTATAGAATAAGAACTGGAGAAATTATTTAGCGCACATGGGGATAATCTAGCAATCTACTTTTTTTCTGCTTAATAAAAATATGTCTTAAAGTCATATGCATAATGAGAAAGAAAAAAATTCTCCTTAGGAGGACTAATCCTACTTGAAAACCCAAACTTATAAAAGGAAGAAAAATATTTTTTTCTAAACTTTTACTTTGAGATTAAGGTGTCTTTTTAATGCCTAACCAAATACCACTAATCTAGGAAGGTGGCATGTCAAGGTGTCAAAGGGTATAATATCCCTTATATCGCACGTCTTAATTTTCATGAACGTTGTGTCGTTTTAAGTAAGCTTCGCTTACTAAAGATTTTGTGCATAGCTGGGCTTTACCTGGGCCCAGGAATTTTCCCCTTTTTGGTATTAATCAACACCGAATTCCCTTAACAAAGGCTTCCTGCATTATCGACCTTTGACCGGTCACAAGACTAGAAGAATGTTAAAAATTAATTTTTTAAATTTATTATTTCATTTGAAAAAAATTATTTATTCAAAATAATAACTGATTTATAACACAAATGTACAATTTTACTTAAAACAATTTTTTTGTTGCACTATGTGATAGGTGGTATTGTTGATCTTCTTCTGTTTCTTTTAAAAGCTGTTCAAAATCTGAGGCCTATTCTTCTGACAACAGCTCAATGCCATGTAACAAAATCTTGTGTATTGTAGGTCCTTCATATAGACTAAAATTAAAAAAAAAATACTGTCTAAACAATAATCTGCAAACTTCTGTAAATGGATTTTGGGCCCACTTGTTATTACTTTAATATTATTTTGATTCGGTAAATAAAATAAATTCCATTTATTCCTGCAGCTGCTCCAAGCTCATAAAAAGGAAAGAGCTGCCACGGTGTGAGAACATGAATTTGCTAACGCTAAATTACGCAATAAAAATTTGTTTTACTGTTAAAATAAGCTTCTTATTATACGGTATAATGTATATGATTATATTGAATTATTCTCAACATGTCTGAATATATTGCGAGAAGAAATTATACTATTAGGAATGTATGAATATGGATTTTGCATACTATATGCTTTTGTTCTTGTTTTCTGCTTTCTACTTTTTTTTAATTTGTCTTCATATTACTGTAGATCCTGTTCCAGAGTTTTGTGAAAAAGCATAAGTTCGCGGTGCCTTACCATTGTTTAAGGTTTCAATAATACCAAATTTCTAACGTTATTTTCAGAAAAATAATATAACATTTTATGTTAAGAATTAAAAGAAATAACATATAAATGATATGAGTTTATTTTTATAAAAATTATAAGAAAAAAAAAGAAAAAAATCTGATAAATCTTAATACCCAAGTAGGAATGTCTATTAGAAAACCAGACAGCAGAGAAGAAAAACACTAAAACAAAATTTTTGCTCTAAAATTTTTTACTATAAAATTAAACAAATTGCAAATTATTTGTCGTCATTTATCATAAATTGTGGTTACAACCATTTTGTTGAAAAATAAATGTTTAAAATTAAATACATGACAACCATAAATATTAAATTATTACTCAGCCGGCGAAATTGTCCGACATCATTAAGATATCTGGTAGAAACATCTGCAAAAAGTCAGAATCGTGTAGGAATTCTATCAAAGTTCTGACCAAAAAATATATAAAGTGGTTGACACGAAGTCTGATAGACAAATCGTAAGAATTCCAAGATTATTTCCGAAGTTTCTGATAGAAATCTTACAGAATTCTAAAAAATGAGATGGGAAATTTTGCGATATTAGCGGACATTTGCACGGATTTATAAAAAAAATTTTGAAAGAAATTGAATGTAATTCTTACGTTTTCGTTAAGATTATTTACCTATTTCATTTATTTAATTCATATGAAAGTATGTATGAGACATAGTAAATAATTAAAATGTTTTCTGACGATAAATATGGCTCACTACCATTTTCAATATATTAATCAATATCAGCATCATTATTATTTCAAATTGATAACAGCCGTTTCGTGTAGACGTTCCAACTGAAAATGTGGCTTCAATAAAGAAATTATCAAATTTTGAGCTCTATTATCTTTTTCTAAGTCCTTGACTTTTTTATGTATTTTCTATTTTATTTATTATATTTATATTTTTAAAATTTAAGGTTTTATTATTTAACATTTTTTTTATTTCATTAAGTGTTGTTGCCGCACTCACTTTGACTTGAAAAAACCTTTTAGAAAACATTAGTAAATCGACTTTCTCTGATGTGTCTAATAGAAATCCGTAAAAAATATCTTAGTATTAATTCAGGAATTCGTCAGAAATGTCGAATTCAGATAATGTCGGTATATATTGCTTGCTGGCTGGGTAAATCTTTAATAATATTTCTTATAAATATTTGCTTACATTGAAAAAAATACAACTGATAATAACTTTTCACTTCTAATATAATTTTTTTAACGCCTTATTGATTTATGGTTTTTTTTTCAACGTTAGTCAGATTTTGCTTCAAAATACTAGACACTAAATAGCGTACGTATATTTAAAACAAATAATTATAGAAAATGAAAATAATTCATTTATTATATCACTTAAATAACAAACTTGCTCCTCATTTTGTAATAAAGCTTTAAAAAGAAATTTTTATTGATACTTCAAATTATTTTTATTACCAAAACATTTCCTTGTAGGCTATAGGGAACGTTTTTGGTAAGGAGCCATTATAATTTTCTAAAAGTTTAACTGCAGATAAACTAGCAAGATCAGAATATAGATAATAATTTATCAAGCCGGTGTTTCCCATCAGTTGCTAGCAAAAGTTTGCACAGATCGTAAAACTAGCGAACTCACTAGTCTGGCTATAATTGCTCTTAGGCCACAGAATGATGGAAGGATAGCTGATAATGAGATCTCGGAATCAAACAAGTAATCTGTGATTGTAATGAAGAGTCATTGAAAAGTTACTGCATACGCTAGGACTTTAAACATCATACCGTGGATATCAAGCAGTTCGAATGTTACGAATCCTGCTTTTTCAGCAACTTTATATTATTAAAATTACTAAAATAAATTATTTTTTAACACACAGGTAATGAATTTAATACTAAAAATACTTAATGACAATTCCTTTAATTAAGAAGTTTAAGAAAATAAAATTTTCTGCAAAACAAATTTAAAAATACATAAATTTAACAGTTATAAAATTGTATTCAATAAAAAGTTATGAAAACATAATAGTGCTTAGCCAGACAGATATCTATGGCATTTATTAGTTTTTATCGATATACATAACATAAAGCAATGATGAAAATTGTTAATCAGAAAAATAAGAGATTAAAACACAAGCTCAAATGTACAAATGATCACTTTTCTTTGCAAGTGTTTGTTCTTTTTTCTAAATATTTGCTTTTGGGAATGTTTAAAAAGTTTCTCCTACAACATCCGTTTTTGATTTCCATGTAATTTAGAAAGGAAAAAAAACGAGAAAAAATAAAGAAAAATTAATAAAATAGAAGGAAAAATCAACATATATAAACTTGTACCAAAGTATACAAGGGTTAGTTGGGTTACAAGGTATAAACTTAATGCAAATACCAAAAACTTTTTAACACATGTATGTTACGTTTATTTGTATTTGTTATATAAATTTTATATACATAATATTAGTTGGAAAGTATAATGTTATGTATGCTAGAATATTAACTTACAAGTATTTGCGATTGTGTGTGCAGACAATCCCAATGATGATTATAACTACTATTATCTATAAGTGTAGTTGGAAAGTAACCAACATTAAATTCCCATTAAAACTTAAAGGCTTGGTTTTGAATTTTTTTCTCTTCCTTTTTCCTTTTGCTCTTTCATTTCGTATTGTTATAGCTTTTTCGTACATTTTGCAAACAAATAAATATTCAAACTTTAAATGCACTAAGGATGTGGTTCCTATGGCTGCAGGTCTTATTAAAACGGAAGTTGCTGTTTGTGAGGTATGTTGGCGAAAAAAAAGTAGTCAGTTAAATAAAAAAAGTTTTAGTTGATTTGTTGTTGTTGTTAGCTTTTTTGTTTGTTGTTGATAAAATTCTTTGTAATGCTTAGGGAAAATTTATTCAATATGTTCTTGATTGAAAATTTATTTAGTTGCTTTACAATAAATTTACGATTTTAAACAAAAATACTGAACGATATTTTGAATAAAGTTTAGCAAAGTTTGTTAATATATTTTTGGAATTAAATTGAATTTATATATTTTTTTTTTAATATTCTTTAAATATCCTGATCTTTTAAATTTGGCTTTATGTTTACATCATGTTTTAAATATACTTGTACTAGTATTAGTTAGTATTAGTACTTGCACTTATAAACACACGGCTTTAAAATGATATTCTCACATCGACATCGCTCGCCAATCTTACCACATAAACAATTAGTGATGACCGAAAGCTATAAAAAAGTATAATATTTACTTGCGAAACAAATCCGGTTAGTTATGTTTCAAACTCAAATTATTTTCAGTTAAACAAAAAAGAAACGATAACACAGTGAAACAACATTTTTATTTGTTTTTAGTGAAATTGGGTATAACCATAACTGATTAAACGATTATGTTGCATCCTATTTTCAACACTTCCCTTAAGTGTTTGCAAAAAAAAAGAACAACAATAAAAAGCTCTGCGTTAGTGTTATGTTCTTAAAATTGGTACACAAGCAAAATTGGTACACAAGCACATATTGGTAAAAAAAAAAAATATTAACAATATCATCGCTGCGCTTTCATTTAGGTATGTCATTTCAGCGTAAAAGCCATGCGTTATTTTGCGTCGCGTCTTACGCCCTAATTCAGGTTTGGCTGTTAGACATCTTTAATATTCTTATAAGATAAAGAACCAGTTTACATTAAGGGCATTGTATCATTGTATCATAAGAGAAGCCTACGGGGTAGCAAAAGTAGCACGAAATGAATATTCATGACTCTTTTAATCTTTTGTCTCTCATTGCAGTTTCTCTCTTTCGTATTTTTGCAGTTTTATGCTTGAGTAGTGTTGTCAAAACGCCTGTTTTTTATATTGTTCAACATTTTTAAAAAAATATATTTTTAACAACACTTTATAAAAAACAAACGAAATGTAAAATTAAATTATTAAGTGAAGCTTAATAAATTTAATTTATTGACAATTAAAAAAAAACATCATGTGGTCAAACAAATAAGTGGAGCTTTTAATAGCAAAATATCAGGAAAATGAACACCTGTATAATGTTCATCATCCGATATATTTAAATCAAGTAATAGTACGTTTCCACAGCAAAATAAAGCAATTGCTTCGCTCTTAGAATCATGACTGTTAAGCTTACCGTTTACACGATACATGCTATATGCTTCGATTGGACATCTGCACAAAAACTGAAACAATATTCAAATAATTTGTTTAAATATTTTATTATTCGCTTAAATTTGATTTGTTTGTAATTTATTACGATTACATTTAAAATTTTAATAATATTAATTGTTTTTTATATTACAATAACCACACACCACGTTAAACATTGTTTTTCTCTTTTTGTTTACATTTTGTACAGTTAGTTCAGATAAACTTGCGATAAATATTAGAGAAGACAGAAACTTTTCATGTTTCGCAAGAAGATTCGATATGAATCTGCCAGCTTCGCTCTTAAAATTTTGTATGGTGAAGCAAGTTAAATCGCTAATTATTGGAGTGTGAAGCAAGAATAGGGAGCGAAGCAGGTGCCGTTGAAACATGATATAAAACGGTCGAAATAACCACTAAATTAATAAAAATAAATAATGCCATAATAATAGAGGAATAAAATATATACACACTTTAAGATCACAGTACATTGGGACATTGCACGACATATATATTAGAAAACGAAGTAGTGCAGGTTTGAAAGATGTTGTCCAACCAAAACTTTGGTGTTTTGAACAATTAGGCTTTTTAAAATAGTACTGTACCTTTTTAATTCTATAACAACACACACTTACTACTTTTATTTATTTATTTATATAATCAGCAAAAAAAAGAATAATAATAATAAGTAGCTTGAAAATCATGGGTACTTTCATTGCTCCTCTTGCACTTGCTTTCTATAATGCATTTTTAATAAGTTCGTTTATTCTAATTAAGTCTTAACTTTTGAACTCATGAAATTCATGAAAAAAGAAATTATAAAAACCAAAAATTTATGAAAAAATATTTCCTAATCATGGGTTTTTCACTGGTTAAATGCATTAATTTAAATAACAAGCTTCGTGAACCCGTGCTCGCAAATGACAAGCTAATGTTAAAATCATTCGTTTTCCCCTAAATTGAACCAGTTCGTTTCACGTAGAACCCATGTCTTTTTTTGCTGGGTTATGTTGATGAACAAAGCTTAGAGCACGTAAAAGTTCATGCAAAATTTTTCCTTTTTCAAAACATTTAAATTTATCACTTGTTCTCTAGCAGTGTAACCAATATGAAAATAACAACCAACATTATCTCCAATTATAAACTTTCAAATTCGTACTAATTATCCCGACCGTATTAATTAAATCACCGATATTGACTATTGAAGGTGAAAGCACGTTTCGATGGCCATTTCGCTACCGCTTACTTAGCTCTTCAGGAAACTTCTCACTTATTTTTTAAATAAACTAAAGATTTTTGTCCAAACAATAAAGTAAAGACAAAAATCAAAGTTTGAGCAAAAACAACAATAATCAACATTGATTTTATTTTTCTTTATCCACTGTATACGGCTGACTTTTATCGGCTCTTTTATACAGTTAAAAGATGTTGAAAAATAAAATAAAAACAACAATAAAACATCACAAAACACTATGATGATTTATTTTTGCTTTTTGCACGGGCACTTGCAATTTAATAATTAAAATTTTAAAACACGGGAATATTTATTAATTTAATTTTAAACTTTCAAATTCGTACTAATTATCCCGACCGTATTAATTAAATCACCGATATTGACTATTGAAGGTGAAAGCACGTTTCGATGGCCATTTCGCTACCGCTTACTTAGCTCTTCAGGAAACTTCTCACTTATTTTTTAAATAAACTAAAGATTTTTGTCCAAACAATTAAGTTAAGACAAAAATCAAAGTTTAAGCTGTTTTTATTTTATTTTTCAACATCTTTTAACTGTATAAAAGAGCCGAAAAAAAGTCAGCCGTATACAGTGGATAAAGAAAAATAAAATCAATGTTGATTATTGTTGTTTTTGCTTAAACTTTGATTTTTGTCTTTACTTTATTGTTTGGACAAAAATCTTTAGTTTATTTAAAAAATAAGTGAGAAGTTTCCTGAAGAGCTAAGTAAGCGGTAGCGAAATGGCCATCGAAACGTGCTTTCACCTTCAATAGTCAATATCGGTGATTTAATTAATACGGTCGGGATAATTAGTACGAATTTGAAAGTTTATAAAAAGCACTAATTCAACTAGACAGCATTATTATTTTTTTAAAATAAATTATTCAAAGTATCCTTGGAATTATCTTTATTAATAACAGCAAATAACACTTTCTCGAATATCAGATCATAATAAAACGTAATAAAAACGATATTTTAAGATAAATTCAAAAAAATTAATAATGTTTTACTTGAATCTTTTTCTGCAACTTCACACAATTGGGCTGATACAAGAATTATCTTAAAGTTGATTTTGGAATAGGACATGCAAGCAAACTTATCTCTCTTTTCTAACCAACTGATGATGGAAGATAATTACATTAAGTTTTGCAAAAATTCGTTTATCCTTTAATAAAAACTGCATAAATATGATAAGGCACAAAAGTGGCTTTGTAAGAATAGGTACAAAAACTGAAAGTTGACATGCGCAGTAAAAATAAATGTAAGCAATAAATTTAAAAATTAAAGTAAGTTTCCGTACAGACCGTGATTTTGACGAATTTGGCCTTAAATACTAAAATACATTACACGGAATTTTTCATGAGTGAGTCAAATTCACATTAAGCTTATTACCTGCATTATTATACACAAATGATATTTTTGTAAATATTAGTAAACTATACTTAAAAGAGTGAGTCTGAGTAAATTAACTTCTTGTCAAAACATTTCACTAAAGAAGTAGTCGCCAAAAACTTGAATTAATGTGAAAACGAAGTCCGCGATATTTTCAGTGATTTTCCAGTGTAATTCATTAAGAATGTAAACTACTAGAACGAATACAAATATTTGTTTAGCATCGGCTTAGACACACATTTCTTGAAAAGGTGCTTTTTTGATGAGTCTTATAATCACTGACTTTCAATACGAGAGTTTGATCGATAAGTGTGTTATGAGGCTTGTACATTTTCCTTATGTGATTCCGAATATAAACAGCAAAATCAATTTTTTGATATAAGACTACCTGTTTAAAAACTAAAATACATATATTTACTCTTTCTGTATTTAGCGTCATACTGCATTCACTTTTCAACATTTAGGATCAGTATACTCTGAAAAATCAGCATTTTTAGATTGACGCTTGAACAACGCCACCAAATTATTTAGATTTACTTTGATATTTAGTTATCAATTTGCGCACCTTAAAGACGCCAAATTGCGTTAACCAATCAGGCTTATTTTTGGTTTAACGTTATGAAACCAATAAATAGACGCTAAAGACTTCATCCGTGTACCATACTTCTTAAAAAATCGACAAAGATCGTTACCACAATATGCTCAATGAATTTTTGTTTAAAAATATGGATGCTTATAACCCCGGTGAAGTAGTGTTTTAGGATGGTGCTACGTGCCATATGAAACTGCAGCAATCAATAAACTGAGTTCAAAAATTTACCTACCAGTTTAACTCCAAAGTTGTGCGAATTCCATTTTTTTCGTTGTTGCCAAGTAAAGTCACTGGCTTATGCTGATAAGACAGCAGCAATCGCTAAAGGCGATTTAACGTGTTATTCGTGAGTAATCGGTATGGAATACAAAACAAATGCTATTAAATTTTTTACCGTTAGTCTGTCCGCCTCGCTGTGGTCGCATTGCGTAAAAACTGCTGGTTGGATTTGAATAATCTTTTGTGAGAAGATTCCTTAGAACCGTGGTTCAAATACAGAACATTTTTCGCCTTAAAATAAGTCATTTCGTAGAACAAATAGAGATACTAATGTGAAAGCAGCAAATTTTACTGATATATTGACACTGAAACCGTTGCCAACACATTTTATTTTTGAAGATGGAAGATCTTTAACACTGTTAACAGAACTCTACAAGAAATACTTAAAATAAACAAATTTTTCTAATTTTGAATTTTAAAAAAATTAGAAATGATACGCTGTAAAGTCGCGGGCACTGCTAGTAGGCTAATAATTTTGCAAGCCTAAAGCGCATTACTGTATACACACCCTATTATGTCTTACCTATTATAAGCGATGGTTTTTGAGTTGTAGTAACATAGCGCTTATAAATTCCTAAAGCATAAAGAAAAAATGTTCCCTTTATAACACTGTTGTAGCGTTTGTTATGAAAAATATTTTTTTTTTCATTATTTTTTTTCTCAAAATTTATTAACTTAAAAAAATGTTTGCGCTATTTACTATAAAAAATCA
Source organism: Cistogaster globosa (assembly GCA_937654795.1). Lineage (NCBI taxonomy): Eukaryota > Metazoa > Arthropoda > Insecta > Diptera > Tachinidae > Cistogaster > Cistogaster globosa. The sequence goes on from OW569406.1 coordinate 68,925,579, forward strand.
AATAATAATAATAATAACTGAAACTAACATAATACGAAAAAAAATATTTTTATTATTTTTTATATAATACAATAAGCAAAGTTTCTGAAAAATTAAGCTTCTCATGCTAAACAATGATTATAGAAACGCATTAATAATATTTTTAACAATTAACGAACAAAAGTTATGAAAAGTTAAGTTTAGCCTACTTTTAGTTATGAAATATATATTTTTTTTTTGCTATTGTATCGATTATTAAAGTAATTTTTTTTATACATAAATTTAGTTAAGGTATTCTTAACGCACACAATGTACACACAGTTGTTGTTTGCATCTTGCTTGAGTATGAGATGTTGAGACTCAACTACATAAACACCATATTGAGAATGTAACTTCGTAGAGATTTTTAAGCTGTAAATGGAATTTGAATTGCGAAATTTTCATTTTAAAAGAATGGAAGATATTGTAAAAGATAAAAGAAAAGTATATAATCTATTCTATATGTTATGTAACATTTTGCTTTTGAGGTTTGTTAACTTACAAAAGAGATAATTATTGTGTACAACATTTCATTAAAACCTAAGTAATAATGTCTTTTCTATGCTAAAAAATAAGTTGTCAAATTCTGTCTCAATTTATACAATTCCTTATTTTCAAAGAAAATGTCACCGCATTTAAGTAAACGACAGCTTGTCACTTAAATTTAACATGTCAGATGTTTTAATACAAAAAAAAAAATATTTAAAGAATTCTACTTGTAATAAATTTAAAAATTATGTTACAATAGCAATATATGAGCAGTTTATTTATGTATTATTTTCTTAAAAAATAAATTATACATCAGAGACTTGTATTGTCAGTTAAAAGAGAGAAATTTATGTATGTAAATTGTATGACTTAAACACCCTACCCAAGATTAAGTATTTTCAAAAAATATTTTACGAAATAAAAAATTATTAAAAGTTATTTTAAAAATTATGAGGATGTTCTTATCTCTTTTTAAAAATAATTTTTTTTTATATTTTTCAAATGCGTGAAATTAATTTCTGCATGCGACATTCTTAAAAAGTATTTTAATTTTGCTTTCCATTTAAAACTTATCCTCCAATCATATTTTAATATTTGTTATATATCTGCCATACAGTTGCAACGTCATTTATTTAATTAGAAAAGCCATTCTTACCCTGATATTTTACAAGGAAATTGTTACTTAGTTCAAAACCAGATATCGAAAAATAAGTTCAATTGATTTTGTATTCAAACTTTAGAGGACAATTTTTTATAGTGAAGCTAAAGTTAAAATATCAGTGAAGACGGTAAGCAATTTTGCTAAGCACATGGGTAACAAAATGCTGAAAATCAAATACTATAAACCTTTGTTAGAATAAAAATTGATGAACCGACACTAATTTATCTCGAAAAAGAAGGTATTGGTATTCACAAGCCGACTTTTACTTAATACCAAAAGAATCTTCTATTCGGCAAGGTGGTTGAAGGAGCAAAGGAAAGGAGAGAATTTAACGAAAAAAAGGTAATGAAATATAAAGAAAGGAAAGAAAAAAAGAGCAAAAACGTATGCACTTAAAGTAACAGCATATCGCGGCTAGACATGACATTGTATTTCCTAGTCCTGCCGAAGTGGTTCGGATGATTGCATTGATTAAAAATTGAAGACATTAAGTAGTTGAAGTCAGGTCAGAGTCGAAGATTGTGGTATTATTGTGCAGGTTTGTTAAAGGCTATTTGTAGTTTACACAAGATCGTCACTGTATACCAAAAAAAAATGTATAAAATATAAAAAGGACCCCTAATTGTTAAAAGAGAAAATAAAAAATAAGTTTCTGTGTAATAAATAAGATTTTGTTATTTGTAAAATATAAAATGAACTCCGTTTCTTGTCAAAGTAGAAATGGTACAGCAAGGTTTAAATTTAATTTAATTTAATTCGTATCAGATGAAAATAAGAAGGTTCGTATAGCTGATTTTACAGTCAATTCAAGAGAACGTCCAATAATTGTTTATCTATTATCTAAACCGGACGCTATTATAATTATATGATTTTGATAGAAGAGTAAAGTACACTTTTTTCAATGTTTGAACATTGAGTGTTTGGATTTAGTTAGTCACAATAATAAACTGAAAAAGTATATATTTTTCTCTTGTTTTGAATAAAAAATTTGAAGATGATTACAATAAAACTTCTTAAAACTTTGTTTTATTTCTATTTTTTCTACAAAAAAAAAAAAAAAAATAAATAAACAATAAATTTATTTAAAATATATAGAAACATAAACAAATATTTTTATATAATTTTTTTCTGCTGTATTTATGTATCTAACAAGAAACTGCTTGGTATTATCTATATGTATGTTTATATGGGTGCGTATTGTTATAGAAATGTATCTATTGGATACTTTATAAAATATTTACACAATATATTCAATAATGTCATTTAAAAATGGCAAGCAACGAATAAAGAGTCCATTAAGAGGAGGTTTCTTAAACTAACAAAACGAATAGAAAATGAGGGAAAAATAACAAAGAGAAAAAAAACATATTGCTGAGCAATGTCTTTGAATGACAATAAAACCATTGACAATGTAACAAAAGAAGCTAAAAACTATTAGAACAAAACCTAGTATATCCGAGTGATAAATGTGGCATAATATTGGATGGTGATAAAGTTTATTTCTCTTTTTAATAGCATTAAAACAAAGGTTTTTTCACCCAATACTACAACAAGATACTAAAGCCAATGTAAAACTAAAGTGCGACATACTTGCGGCTCAAATATAATATGAGGACTCGAAAGGAGAATGGTCGTCAAGTAAAAATCTGTTGTGCGACAGTATTAAACTAATAACTAATTAAATCACTTGTATTTATTGTTTTTTTTTCATAGTGGAAGGTAAATACAAGTAGAAACTAAGAAGTAGGGAAGAGCAAGAAACAAAATACTAAAATACTACATAGCACTACCGTAGAGTACAGTACAGCACTGTTTAATACCATACAATATATAACGGTACATCTTAGAGTAGAAAGAAACAGTGCAATACAGTAGAGTGAAAAAAAGTATCAAACAAAACATTTCAAAAGAAGATGTAGAGAATTACCATTTTTATTAATTCATTCTTCTTAAACAAGCACTATCATTTTCATTTTTATTTTTATTTTTTTTCGTCGCTAAACAGATCATATTATTTTAGTTTGTGTTATAAAAACAAAGCAACAAAAAATTTGGAAAGAAATTTGTTCTCTACTCTAAATTTATAAAACTGCAAGATATTTATATAAAAACCCCAATGTAACCATTTGTCATTATTGTTCTTTATTCTACTTCATTCTCTACATGCTTGTGTTCGTAAATAATTGTTTAAAGTTTAAAAATACATAAATAAGTAAAACTATCTAAATTGTGTTTGAGTTTCTTTGAGTGTTAGAAAGTTTATGTGGGTGAATTTATATTTGTGCAATTTATAGAGAACCTTAAAAGTACGCATGTATATGTATGTTTAACACTTGTTGACTTTATCTTCCATTTTCTATAAGTGAAACTCATACATATACAAAAAAGTCACCAACACCCACTTGAAGTTCTTATATAAAAGTCGAACTGAATGACCTTTTCTTCAAAGTACTATGAACGGCTTAAGCAGCTCTGCCCTGCAGAAAAAGAAAAACTTTAAGTAACAAACACAATTGTGAAATCTCATGTGAGAGGGTCATCAATATTTTTTACTTTTTATCTGTCATGTAGTTATAAACACTTCTGAACAATGGAATATACTTGAACGAATATAACAACAATGATTATCTAAGACTAAGCAGAAAAAAAATTAAGAAAAAAACTATAGCATTTGGTTTTGTTTGGTAACAAACGAATCAAGATAAAATATGAAAGAAAAGACCAAAAACAGAAAATGGATCATTTCACTTTGCTGGCAAAACAAAATCTTAATTAAAGTCAAAAATCCATATAAAAATTCATCAACAAAAGGATATTCTTTAAAGGTACGGCTATCTCCTAATTGTTTTATATACATACTAATGTATGTGCGTATGTTTTGATGCATGACACGTATGCTGTGATGATAGTAAGTTTAATAAAGCAAATGACATTGCAACATACGGACAAAAAAGTTTATAAATTACGAGTGTAGAAAAAACAAATTTATCATTTGATAAATAAATCCTTCAGATTGACATTTGCTGACTTTAAACTCAAATTAAATATAATTAAACCAAGTGTTTGTAAGTGCAAAGAATGAAGAAAAAACAAACAAATAAATGAAAGCAATTAAAATAGAATTTTTGTCGTGTTATGTTTCTCTTCTTTTATCTAGGCAACTGAAAAAAGTATCAAGCATTAAAATGATTATATGCTTGTTTATGGAAGCAGGCGCAAATTCAATTGTTAAGAGAGGTAAAGGTGGAATCTAGTACAAGCATAATGTGCCAAAAATAATCAGGAATATTCAGATCTAAAAGTAAACATAGCAGGAAAATAAAGTATTGTTTTGCGTTATGACAACTGATCGGAAATTTTAATTCGACCGTTTGATGGCAACGTTTTTTCTATTTGTTATGCTCATCGCAAATGAGAACTAAAAATCGTAAAAACTAATCATTAGTTGCCAACGACAATTGAGGACTATCAATCAATCCAGATATGGCAGTTATCTGTATTGACGTATTCATTAATCCAAATGTGAGCTTCATCGCTAAACAAAATTCGCTTATGTGTCAAGTTTGCGATAATATTGTTTTAAGTTTCAATTATTGTAGGAGTTGGGTTCTGTTCATCTACAAACACAGATCTTTTCACAGAATCTTCCATAAAGCGGATGGACACTTATCCAGTTCCTGTGCACTATGGCGGAGAGACTGGTTCGGGTCTTCTTCTCTGCTGCATATTATCATTTATGGGTCACGTTACTCGAAAACGTTTCACAGTTAATCGAACTAATTGCACTGATAGACAGTTCTGTTGACCGTTAAATTAACGTAGTGTGAATAATTACAGCTAAAAAAAAAAAAATTTTTTTCAAATTAAAAAAGAAAAACAAAATTCTAAATTTTTCAGCATCTAAAGCAGTCTCTTTTATTTCTAATAATTTTTTTTGCTTAATTGAAAAAATTTAGAAAAACTTTAGTCCAATAAATTTGCTGGATTAAAAAATATGCATTTTTCCTTTGTTAATTTTTAAAAAGAGTTTTTTTGTATTTTTTTTTTTTTTTTGTTTTTTTTTAACTTTCGGAAAACCTAGCTTTGCATGCTTTCGAATAGGCGGAGGGCTGAATATGCTACAGCATCTTTAATTATGAGTGATTAAAATATTAAGGAATCAGAAGCTCTCGATGTTTTGAAAATTCCATGCGTGTGGAATAAGCAGATATTTTTTTGTCGGGAAAGAACCAAACCAAGGCACTAACGTTTACTGAAACAGTGAAAGAATATAACTCTTATGTACGGGAGTTACTCAACCGCGTGCAGGTGAAAGCGAGGAAACTTCTCGGTAATAGTATGGTATCCAACTCTGTTGGCTAACTGAATCATCAACGCAATCTGGGATATGTTCCTCTGTTTAATCATTGCCGCGACGGAATATGATCTAATGAAATCTAGGACATTGTTCCTGAAAATAATAATTTCATACGCCCATCCTTCTGTGATCAATTCGCTAGTGAAGCACTACGCACCATACAGAAAATTTGTTTTTCAGCAGAGAATCTTTCCGTTACTTTTAATGTATAAAAACTCAAATCGACTGCGAATAAACACCGCTCCCTCTATCATGCTTCCTACAAACTTATTACATAGTCCTTGTACGAGGCGTTGCATAAGAAGGTCTGATTAAAACAGAACCAGAAAAGTCGTGTGAAAACTTAAGCCAGTTTTAAAATCACTGTATGACTTTACTGATTCTCAAAAATATTTTGTTACTATAGAGCCAAATGCATTAAATGTTGTAACAAATATTTACTGATAAAATTACATTACGCTGTAAGGAAGCATAACAACGAATTTGCATTCGATTTATTCATAATAATTATTTCGTTAAACTTATGACTCTTTTAAAGAACTTGTTTTGGCCATAGAATCAGAAGTTTTTTTCTTTTTTCTTTTCGGTCATGGATAAGCTTTCGCATAGAATTAAATGTTTGTTGAAATGTCAATTATTAAATTTCTCCTGGTAGATTTTTTATAGTAAATTGTTTTATTATTATTAAATATTTAAATTAAAACTGTTAATAAGTTTTCGAAAAGAAAACTTTCTTATTAGTTATTAGTTTGCATGTTTATTTTTTTGTTTAGATAATTTAATAAAACAGTTATTTTAATTAAGGGTATAAAACAATTGATCGAATATCTTCGAACAATCATCATCATTTTATTTTATTTAATATGAATACTTTTAAATAAATCATTGGGTATCCTCATATTGTTCAAGGGCCTTTAGCACTTGTGAGTGTGAAAAATTTTTAGAAATAACAAGTATGAGTGCTATATTCGTCTATGTCGAATCTTATATACCCTTTAACTTCTTAGATACCCATTACCATGCGGTGACAGAGAATTAAAAAATAAGAAACAAAATTAAGTACGATATACAATTTAAGTAAAAATATCATCGGCTTTTTAAAAAAATTATAGTATTTCTTGAAAGATCTCTTCAAAAGCTTTTTAATTTTAACCATACTGACCATATTGACAAATGATATGGGTAAATTTGAGTCAGGCATGATGTTTTGCCCACTGCATCGAAGGACATCTACCGATCTTGCTAGTTTTCAATAACACCTTTTTCAACACTATGTCTGATCGATTGGCGTATTTAAATTTCCTCTAGCTCATCTAGTGCCTTGGCAAAGTTGATTTTGACACTAACACGATCGGACAAACGGACAGACGAACATCAATTAATCAACTTCACTATGCATAAGGACTCATAATATATATACTTTATGGTGTCGGAAATGGATATTGTAGAAATTACAAACTGAATAAAAAACTTTGATACAACTATTTGCCACTTTTTATGGTAAAGGGTATAAAAACCATTGATATAATTGCTTTTTCCAGATTCGGAAAAGTCTACAAATCTTAGCTTGATTAAATGTTTATAATTTTTTCTGTTTTATTTTATTTAGTAACGGTTGTTGAGTTTTCCCTTTTGTAACCATTTTAAATGTTTTACTTTATTCTCATACAAGACGACATACTTCAGTCATATGTTTCAACTCCATTTGATGGTGGTTGATTAATTTTTCTGTTAACAACTTAGAATTGTTAAAAGCCAAATAGAGAAAAAAATTGAAGAATAAATTTAAGAATTTATAACTTGCTTACAGTTATTTTTATATGTTCACTAAACTATGAAAAGCACTAAAATGTATGGCCATATTTAATTTGTTTTTTAGTTTGAGACAAAAAAATATTAAAATAAAATAAAGAATCTTAGCAGACTTATTCCTGAAATATATTATAAAAAATAATCCCTATTTAAACTTATTTCTATTTGGACTTAACAATTTCGTATACAATTTTTAAAAGTCGTGTTTGCTAGAATGCTTTTTGTATTCACTATTAATTTCATTATATTTTTTTGTTGATATAAAACAATTTCAGTTATTACATCAACCATAAAACTTTAACTATCTCTTATGTTTTTTTTTTCTATTTTATCGTTTTTTTTATTCTTTTTTTTACTTTTTTAACAACATTGTATTTTTAGTTTTTAACTTTTTTGTTGTTCGTGTTGCTATTGTTAAGGATGAATATTGAATGCATGTTATCGGTTGTTTAAAACACAAACTTTAACTATGAAAATAGTTGGATAGACTGCAAACAGCAGAAAGACCAGATTTCAGTTTGTAATTTCAATTCATGTGGTGAACGGAAATGTGGAAAGTTTTTAGAATTTATGCGTTGCAAGAATCTAAAATATATACACACATATTATTTTTGGAAAGAATTGGCTTAAGCAATATTTCTTTCTACATATTTAGTTACAGACACATTTCTCTACACTTGATAAAAAGTACTTGGGATGAAAATCACTTTAATCATTTTTATTAATTATTAAACATTGTCTAGCAGCTTCTTTAAATTTGTTTTAAATTCTTTAATTATTACAATCAACTTGTTTACCTCACAGGATATTTAGATACAGTTTTCTTGTTGAAAGAATTTTTGTTTCTTTTATCATTTTTGTATAAAAGTCACGACTACTGATGTGGCAGGATACTGCACCGCTAACAATTTTAGAGATATTCACGTATACAAATAACAAATACCTTAGTTTATGAATGCATACATCTGGTATATTTCCCAGCAATAATTTTGCAAAATTAAGAAATTTTCTTTAAATTATATTTCATTATTCTTAAGAAATCAAAAAAACTAAACCTCTATATTTTTCAAAGTTTAGTTTCAAGATTTAACTTTAACTAACGGGTGAGAGATGCAATTTTAATTACAAACTCTTGCAAAAAAAAACCGAATTCAAACAAACAAACTTAAAATCATATTTCTTTAGTACGGTTGTTAATATAATTTTATTATATTATTTGAGAGAAAGATTGAGTCAGGATTTTTTAAACGTCATAGAAAAAATATTAAAGCAAATTAAACAAGAATATTCGGCAGTTATGATATAGTAAGGGACATTTCGTTTAATTTTCAAGTGTTTGTAAATAACGGTTCAAACGATAAAGCCATATAGGTAAATTTCCTGCAAATATGGGAAAACCCTTTAATTTCTAAATTAAAATTTTTTACTTCTTGTTATTGCGGACTTAGCAATACGGATTCTTTGTAAATTTTAACTGTCTTTATACAACAGTTTAAAAGTTTGGTCAAATACAACAAATTACATTAGCTATTATTTAATTTATAATTTTATATATTTATACTTCTTATTATAACGGTAATAGTAATTGATATCCTGTTCAATTTTTAAGCATTTTTTGATAACGGTTCAAAAGGTAGGCTCATCTAAGTTATTTCACGTCACCTATGGGAACACACTTTAATTTTTAGATTTATTTTTATATTAATGTTTGCTTCTGGGATCTAAAGTAATACGCATTTTTTTAATTTTTAAAAATATGCGCTTTGCTGTTCATAATACATTTAAAACCAGGTATGTTTTATGGGGACACTCTTTTATTTTTTAATATTATGAACTGTTTTTAAAACGAGACCAATCTGTAAGCTTAATCTATCAAATTACAGAAAAATTTTCAAAATCGGTTTAGAAGTTACTGAGTTCTGCAGGCACAAACACAAAAAAGCAACATTTAGTCGAATTGATAGCCTGCTTCTTTTTTTTTAAGACGGCTAATAATACTACTATTAAAAAAGTAAGAGTGCTTTACTGAAACTTATATACCATTCACCAAATTAATATACAATTTAGTCAAGAAAAACAAAATATATGTGTACATGCCTGCCCGCTGCCTCGAAAGACATAGACCGATCTCGCTGATTTTTAATAGAAGATTTTTCGAAATTAAGTCTGATTGGTTGGCGAAATTTCTCTAGCTCATCTAGTGCCTTGACAGAATTGATTTCAAAACTAAAATTAACGGACAGACGGACATCGCTTAACTTCGCTATGCATAAGAACTCAGAACACACTTTATGGGCCAGAAATAACAAACGGAATAACAAACTTAGATCTAACCTGTTTTCACTTTTTGTGGTGAAGGGTATAAAAACGGAAGGAATTCCTAGACTTGCAAATTGATAGTTCACATTTGTTGAACTTGATTATTTTTCGAAAACCTTTACATTTAAACAATCTAAGTATATCTTATATAACATTAAAAACCACACTCTAAAACTGTTTGAAAAAATTATCTTTTGGAATGCAAAAATACACAGATAAATATTTTCTTAAACTCATTTTGAAATTCAAATTTTTAAACTCAACTTTAAAGCGAAAACTTAATAAATATATTCATTGGGTGGCTTCAGTATTTTCATTTGTGTATATGTATATATACGTTACGAACACAATTTGCAATCATAGAAACACAAACACTTAGATTTCTTGTCGACAGGTTGCGCCACAGTGATGGCCAAACATACTGAAACAAACACATATACACAATCACCTTCAAAAACTTTTGCACACATGTGTTAAACTAAGCTGAACTAAACTTAACTAAACTCATATTCCTTTAAACACAAACACCCACACCCAATAATAACGAGATTTGTGTCAGTTTATTTTATGGAATATTAAATGAAAGTATGCAAAAGTGTGTGTTTTTATTGTTGCCATTATTGCCGTTGCTATTGTGAGATGTAAAACTTAAAAGTTTTGATTGAGAGGAAACACAATAATTTCACTTTACTATGTTTCTACATATGAGACTGAGGTATTAGGCGGCATGTAATTTTGTATTTGTGAGTATAAAAACTGGATGGTTTTTAATAAGTTGTTTACTAAAATTGAAGCAGACGTAACAAATATTTGGCGAAATAAGCTTAACCATCAGTATTCTGTGAGAAGTTGAAAAATAGCTAACACTAGGAGGCTGGTTAAATTAGGCTGAGCCAACTCTGGAGGTCTGTCAATTATCAATTTCAATATAGATTTACTTACACATATAAATCGATGTAAATGGATAACCTTTCTTTACGTTTGCGAATTTTTTTATTTCTATTTCTGATGAAAACAAACAGAGTCATGAAAGTCCGACAGGTAGGGATAAGAAAGCCTTGACACACTACATGTGCATTGGCTGTTCACTAGTTGAACCAGGAGGTTGTGCGGGGCAAATAATGCAACACAGTAGCTTCTGTAGTTGTATGGCTCGAATGGCGAAGCAAAGATAAGTTATAAATATTGAAATCACCACCAACAGAAATTTTACTGTTTAGAAAATTATCAAGAATCGTCGATAGGAAATCGGAAAGAAAATCAAAGTTGGATAAAGTTTTGTCCCTTTCCGTGTTTGGACTTCGGCAAAGAAACCCGAAATGCAAATAGTGCGACCAGATATTGAATTTAATCAATAACACAAGACCCCTATGGAAACTTAAAAGCGATAGGAGTTGGTACCCAGGCAATTGAAAATCTTGTCGGTCAGCATCCTCAGATATCTAAAAAACAAAAACCCGAACGATGGAGAGTTACAGAGTGAAGTCTCTAAAAGGTGGAGATACTGGTTTCTTAAGAATGTCTCGCAGAATATATGCATAAGAGCTAGTACCCCGGACAGACACATATAAAATGTCCTGTCGACAGTTATCACTGACAGCCCGATAATCTTTGAAAGTAAGCCCTAATGATCGCCTGAATACCAGTAAATTTTTACTATTGCCACAATTTTAATTTCATTACAAGTAAATCTTTATTGATTCACTGCTGTTTCTTTTTTTTTTTGCAAAATTTGAAATTAAAGTTGCCGATAATAATGTGTTTTTTAAATGATATTTTTATTAAATTCATAAAGAGAAAAATTCTTACTGTTACAGTTAATAAATTTTGTTGAACCTACTGTTTGTTTTCAGAATTCTGTAAAAATTTAAATTTAAAATAAACTGCAGTATCAGTAAAGATTTTATAATCACTTAATTTCTTTTAGTAATCGTATGAAATATTAAGAAGTTTGCAATATAAATATAAATTATCATTAAAAATGTATTTTAACTGCCAATTTATCATTTATGTAAGGTGCCCGTTTATGACAACAAGATTTCTGTTGATTCTAAAAATCGTGTTCTGTTTAATTTTGTGATAAAATATACTCTGAATTAAATTTGGTACCTAACAAAAACATAGTGCAAAAAAGGAATTTCGAATATGCTATTGTTATGTGATATTATTTTGTTATACCAGAGCCTTTAACGTCCAAGTATAACAAACCTTTGCTAGATTAATAAATTTTTAATTTTTTTTTTAGTTTAGAAAATCTAACATTATTAAGTGGATAATTTATCTTTTTAAAAATTTTTGTTTACATCAAACAAGACTAAAAAACAATGGAACTTGAATGAAATTCAAGAGCTAAAAGAAACAGTAGGCCAAGTTTGTTCCCAAGCAAGTATTTACGTTTAATATGATGTTGCTTACTCCTTAAGAAATTTAACCTTAAGCCATAAGAATCTGAAACTTTTATTTCAAACATGATCATATACCTTCATAAGCAATATTAATATGCTCTCTCCATAGCAAACATTTTTTTCTCGGATATAAGGTTTTGGTTAGATAATCATGGAGTATAAGAATAACATTAATGTTTATAACAAAATTTGCAAGGACTTAGGCATGAATAAAGTTTAAAAACATAAAACAATAACTAATATGCAGCTATATAAAAATAATATCACCTTAAATGACGTTCAACCTAAACATTTTTATTTATAACGAACTTGTGTTAAGCAAAAATATTGGTTACGTTTATTTACTAAACTTCTCATTCTAAATCTACCTTAATACAGAATTATTCATTAAGAGAAAATTAATTTGCTGTAATGGAATTTTTCTACTTTGATAAAACAAAAACATTTAGCCAAAAGGAATAAATAAACATAAAAGCCACTAATTTATTTTAAAGCATTATGCTGATATTAGTAGAAGAAACTGCACATTGCAATCGATATTTAGCTTGTGTTATGAAGCAAACTCTGTGTTATGAAAGAAAACATTTCCAGTGGAGTTAAAAGTTACAATGCTTATTGCCACAAATTTTAAAGCCAATTTACTTTTTCTTTTTAGATGCCTTTTGAATTTAAAGAATTTATAAAAAAAAGCTTTTAAAGTTTTTATATCAGATAGTCTGTACTGTTATACTTCTGCTTGAACTGGCACTCGGTAGCTTAACGCAGTAGATCAATAGGCCGATGGATCGGTGAAGAACTCAAGAAACTGGGTTGTATAATGGAAACTGCTGTATAGATGAACATTAGTATTTTAAATGTTACCTTACTGTCCCCAGAGGATATAATGAAGATAATACATTCTGCAAATAAAGATAAAACAATATACTAACTTTAAATGCGCCCACAAAAGTTTGACTTTTTTAAATTATAATTACCGGAGCAGTAAACGGCTAAAATTAAAAAAAAACACATTTAAGCTAAATAACGATGGTGTTAAAGACAATGCAATGGATTTGAAGCCAGTTGTTATACACGACAAAATCCTGTCGTTTAGCAGTTTTCGCCAGCAAGTGTGAACATTGGCATGTTCTTGTATTTCCATGTTATTTTTTTTTGTTCTTGCTTGGAGCAGTGATAGTTTCGTATCACACACTTAAGCCTGACAAGCCCTTTTGTCTATTTTTTGCATGTTTGCTTAAACAACATGCTGTAATAGTGTTTTCCGCCTGTTTCATATTTTTTATACTTTTTGTTTTGATTTTATGTTGGATATTTTACAAGTACAGCAGCAGCAATAACAATAAAAGAAGCAATAATTTTGAAAATATTCTTCTATTATCCACAAAAAATAACGTTTGTTTAAAAGTTCAGTGTTCAGTGGAATGTATGTCTGTTGAGTAAAAATAAATTGCATTCGATAGATATTTCTGAGTAGAAAGAGTAATATTTACAAACTGGCATTACCCTAAGGAAGTGGCTTTATAGCAAGTCATGCCGTTTTCAGTGGTCATTTAATAATATTTTTGAATGATTTAGAAAATGATTTAGAAAACTGTTATTTCATTTCAAGTATTTAAAAAAATATTCGCAAACTTTAACAGCTGTCATGGAATTAGGTGAAGTTATTTACACCTACATATTGTCAGACGGCTTGCTGCGCTGGCATACTGGCTGGGGCTTGCCGTTTTGGGATGGATCTTTACCAACGCAGCTGGGTAATCTCGTAAAAGAAAAATAATGATGCCAGCTTAGCAGAAAAGAACAAAAAATAACAATATGAGCCCAAAGCAAGCTTTTGTCCGCTCCCTCATGCACACACAAAAAACCACACCCTAGCTAATGGTCGGTCAGAAAAAACCCTCGCTCTTGAGCCTAACATAACCTCATCATGGCATCTTGATCAAAAACGATACTGGATGCACTGAAAACATACTTGCAAATAGTACCTTCTTACCGTAATCAATCATCATTACACAACAATTTGAATATGGAAAACATAAAAAAACTCTATATGGTAAAATACATTACAGGGTGTTTATTATAATTAACTTTACATTACATTTCGCAAAAGTAATTAGATTTATATAAAAATTTAAACTTCAAGCCTTAACTTTCAACAAAAATTGAAAAAACTTAATGTAGAGATTTTCTTTTAAAGAAATTGTAAAAAAAATTTCTTTTCTAATCAGGTTCTTCTAATTTTTCACAGGCTACTCTCTTTCTCTTCAGGTTTTCCTATTTCATGGATTAGAGGATTTCTTTTAGCGGCTCTACCGTCTGTTTGGTTGTCTTTATACGAGCTAATTTTGCAATTATTTGCAAATTAATACTTTAAAAGTATATGCATTCTACAGTTTGCTAAACGTTGTTCTTTCTTTAAGGAAAACAAGTTTAATAAACAGCGCCATAAAGGACTCAGCTCATATTCTACTCACGCGCACTCAATCAATCTTCATGACTCTGTGACTTGTTTTTAAGTTGAATAAAACTTAGGGCTAAGTTAGAGACATATAAATCTGAACTTTTTTATTTAAAATTTGAGCAGCATCGACTGAAAAGCTAAATAGTCCCTAGTAAAATGGCAAATGGATAGAAGTTTCCTATAGTGTTTTTATGTATTCTTAAATTTTTTTGTTTATCAGTTTTAACGAAGCGAAAAGTTCATATAATTGTTGTGCATTGAAAATGTTGAAGTTTATCTATTAGATTGTGACAGATTGACAACAAAATTATCTAATAACTGTTAAAAAGGGGTGGTGAATGAGTTGACAATGGCAACAGAGAACGTTAAAAGCAGTTCAAAATTTCATGGTTAAGCAAAATATGAAACACAAATTTCGTGTAGGTGGCTTGGTGATACTTTTGGGCCTGTTTAGTAAAAGAAGGAATTCGTAGTCAAATCTTGACTGAATGTTAGTAAAATAGAAAGTAAAATTAAAACAGTGTGTAGCTGCCGTAACTAAATTGGTTGAATCATACGCTAATTGAATATGATATCGTGAGTTTGACTCCCGCCGGCATAAATATAGTAGTGTAATTGATACGGCTGCGTAAGTTTATTAAAACGCATGTTTAGTAAACTAAAGATAATAAACAGAGTTTCTAGGGTCCACTTTTAGAATTTCCAGAATAGAAAATAATAATTGGAATTAATTTTTGAAGAAAATTAAGTATTAAGCGCATTAAAAATTTATATATTTGATTAAGAAATCGAATTGGATTTAACCATTTCCAAAAATTTTCTGGATGGTTACATTTTTAAATGTTTTTAGTCCTGGGTTTTCAAAAGCAAATTTCCGCGAATCAGAAATTTAAAATTGTCATATTTCTTGGACGTTTTTCTCGATGCTTCCTAAAAACTTAATTCTAATCATGAGGTAAAAATCTAGTCCAAAACATAAACTAAGAAGAGAATAAAAATTAAATAAATTCGATAAGTAAAAATGTATTTTTGTTAATATCATTGAAGATTTTTTTAGTGTTTTACAAGAACATCAGGGATATCAAGGAATAGCCTACATAAAGTATTAGTTAGTTTTGTAGTAAAATAATAGCAACCTTGAAATCATTCTTTGAGAAATAACAAATTACAGTACAGTATTTATTTGAATTACGACGCTAAAAAGATTTATTACTAGAAAATGAATTAATTAAGTCGGGGTGATTAGTTTTTAAATTTGACAAATTATTGAAAGCATTAAAGCAGTAATTAAAAATTTTAAAATACTGAATACACTAAAATTAAATTATTTCCAAAATCTTTATTGTCAATTATACATCTCTATATCACTAAGAAATCGAGTGATCAAAATTAAAGAGCTTAAGAATCCTACAACAAAATTTTTAATTTTATGTGTAAATCATTGATCGCGGTGAAAAATCTTCATCTAAAAGTAAAAGTATTTAAGATATTATAAACTGAAATGTTAATTTTAATGAAATTAGGTAAGTTGAACCTGAAAATGCCCGCAGCAGATCGAAAAATTGAAAATTTTTACTTATTAAAAAATAATAAAAAAAAAAAAAAATTAAAATTTCATATGATATCAATTCACTTTTACTTATTAATAGTTTCAAGACATTAAATATAATAAAAATATTTAGAAAACATACAAATGCAAATAATAATATTAAGAAATTCAAAATTAATTTCGTTGAAATTTTCTAAATATAACATCATACTTAAACCTTGACAAATGTGTTGACTAGACAACTGTGTCACCTTCAAAAGTGTAGTTTGAAATGTTCATAATAAAATCTTTGTTTTTATTACAGTGTGTTTTCTAACAACTCACATAAATTCAAGGTTGCTATTAACATGTTGGTGTTGTACTCGTTTTTGTTCTGATAGTTTCACTAGCTGTGGTTGTCTTTATCTATTAAAACTTTCTTGACTTGACTTCCTGCGTACATTCGACCATATTTTAAATACCACGTAGACTCGATTTCGTCAGGATGCTAAAATTGAATAAATTCGATTTTTCTACTAACATTGCACTTTATTTCACTTTTGTCTATTCAGTTTTTCACTCATCCAACCTACTTTTATGTAGCCAGTTTTGTTGCTTTAGTAACAGCTGTACTGCCCAGCCCTCATTCCTTTTTAACACCTTTTTGGTCTAGTTATTAGTTTGAAACCGACTTGTGTAACTTACATGCGTTTGTATTAAAAAGTTTCATTAGCATCTAAAGGAAAAAGACTAGAGAAGTAAAGCAATTTGATAATTTGAATTTTGCTAGACACTTCTTTACTTAAAGTGTCTTTAATATAAATGCATATTTTTTTTTTCTTTCTTTAGAGAAATACCAATTCTTTGTATAAGGCTAGAAAGAGTTGAAAAGAAAAATTATTAAAAAAAACTAAAGAAACGGACGGAGACGTATAAATTATTCTTTTGTCTGTGATACGATTTTGGTATGCAACAGTGGCTTAAGCACATGAAAGATATTAAATGACTTTAGGGTTTTAAAGAACATGCCCAACTTAAAGTTATAACATTTTCTCTTATGTGGGAGCTTGATTTTATTTAAAAAAAATTTTGCTTATTAAAAGATTTAAAAATTTTAATTTTATTTTTATTTTCATTGCCGCAGGAGTTATTGCTGTGAATTATTAAAACTTAAATTTAATAAATTTAAATTGTTGTGTGTTAAAGCAAAATTGCATTTAATTAGCATAAATTACCAGCAACAATAATAAAACCTGCATTTTAAATTTCACATTTTATATTGTGGGAAAATGTTCAGTTTTTTGTTGTTTTAATGTCCAAACTGTTGACTTAAATAAATATTTTTTGAATTTAAATTAAAACGCTTCATTGAGTTACGCAAAAACAAGCAAATTAACTAATAATAAATGAAAAGCTAACTGAAAAAAATTGAATAAAAGAAAATCCCTGTAGAACAATTTTACACGATGAAGCTGTATATATTATTTCTATTATGTAGAAAAAAAACAATAATTTTAATTTGTACAAAGAATTTAAATAAATGGGAACAAAAAGAAAGTAATATAAATAACCAAATGCTTGTTTTATATTAAAACAGAACATAGAGATTATGATTTGCAAAAAATCAAAACTTTTTGTAAAAATATATTTGTTTTCACTGTTTAAACTGGCGGTCTTAACTACTGTAAACTATTGGTCTGTTAGTCTCATTAATTATAAAACTCACTATTCCATGACTCTATCATTTATACAGATTTATGTCTTGCGATTTGAACTTTATGCTCAATTCTTTGGTCGGATATATAAAATTAGTGGGAGGTCATTATTCTACATTTGTAGTAAAGAGTTGATCAATTCCGTTTGTTAAATGACATTAACCAAAAATAAGCATTTTGATCTTTATATAGTTAAAGAGCGAAAGGGAATTAAAAATGGCATTAAGATGACTATATATTTTCGTTATAATATCAGCTGCTCTTCGTTCGTAAACAGTTGAATAAGCAAATGCTGTTTTCACTTTACATATGCTATTCACTTTAGTAAGAATTTACTATTAAGAGGCTGGTCTGTTTGCTCTTGTTTTCAAAAAATCTTAAATTTTAAATACATTTATCAATTATCGATTAGAGCCCAAACTACTGTTAAAAATCGCTTAATTTGCTCAGGTATCATAAAAAGAGGTTATAAGAATATATGTTAACAGTAAACACGTCCAAATTATTTAAAGACAACACGTTTATATATAAATGAATTGAGAGTCGTACGTACAGACATGTAATTACGTATTTCAAATCAATATTATGGTCCAACTGGCTTAGTTTTAAATAAATTTAAAAGGCTGACATTGTAAATGTCAGGATATAATTCGGTAAAATACTAGCTCAGCCGAAATTATTAAAGTCTGCATAGACCCAACGGGCTTTTGAGCACAATTACTTATCAAACAAGTTCTGCTGCAAGAATTATAGGGCAGAATTAAAATGCAAAAAAATACTTAAGTATCTACTTACTCCACACCACTGTTGTTTTTTATCAAATATAAAAAATTTGGATTGTATAGCTCTAGAGTATGAATACACTTTTTTCCTTAGGTCTTTAACAAAAATTGTGTGAATAACTGTCCTAATTTATTACGTCTTGAGTGGTAAACTTTAACACTAAAACTTAAATATAATTTTATGTTAGAAAATTTAATACACAAAAGCAAAACATGCAATTAAATTTTTATAAAATTAAAATTTCATTTCCCTAAAATTTCCTAAATATAACATCATACTTAAACCTTGATAAAAGTGCTGTCTAGTCAACTGTGTCACCTTCAAAAGCGTAGTTTGAAATGAAAAATTTTGTTTTTTAAACGAGTGTTTTCTAACAATTTACATATATTCATGGTTACTATTATTTTTTTATTATATTATGGAGCCCCAGTGTGGGGCGACGTTGCTAAGTGCCACAAAAAAAGACTTCTAATGTGTCAAAACAAATTGTTAAAAATCATATAAAATTTATCATAGCAACGTCTACATTCTATCAACAATATTGATAAATCTCAAGACAAAATTGCAAAACTCACAGACAATTATAATATTAGATGCGAAATATCTGAACATGAACATGTTGACAGATTAAATATGAACAATTAGTATCAAGTTTTATCCTAAAACCAAACATTTTTCTTTTTTTTTTCTTTTTTCTTAATAGATTGTTTTTTAGTACTTTTGTCTTAATCTTTATACATATTTTTACTTTACTAGTAAATAACATTTGTTGTAATTTTTATTTTTTTCGACGTGGAAAAAGGGAAATAACTGCCTGAACTCTTTGATTAATATAACAATGTGAAAAACGGAACCAATTTTATGTTAAATAAATAAATTTTTGTGTTGGTGTTTTATTATTAATTGTTTTGATAGTTTCACTAGCTGTATATGTCGTTATCTTTCAAAATTGTCTTGAATTAACTTCTTGGCTATTTAAATGCCGAACATACAAACATATTTCTAATACCACGTAAACTCGATTTCCTCAATTAGCTTAAATTGTTTTAATTCTAACTTTGTACCAAAACTAAACTTTATTTCACTTTTGTCCATTGAATTACTTACTTATCTAACCGCCTGTTTCGCTGCTCTAGTAACAGCCTCGTTGCCTAGCCCTCATTCCTCCTTTAAACCTTTAAAACCTATGACAATTACGACTCAGGTAGCAACTTTAACACTGTCCCTTTATTCAATAATAGTGTTATCATATGAATAATTTAAATTCGGCTTAAGTTCATGTACATTTTGATATCTTAATGCATACAGGAAGGAAATTTATAAGGAAAAGAAGAAAATATAGCTACTAGGACAATAAGATGCAGCATATCTTGTATCGCTACATCCGTCAGCCGCATTCTTTGTATCTATCCACCTCAGGTTATGTACGTTGTATACGTTTTCTAATAGCCTAATTTGATAAATATTCAATATATAGAAGTCGATGTTGCGATATCCGTCTGCTCGCCTGTCCCTCCGTCTGTTCAGCAGCAAGTTAAAATCGGTGCTGACACATTCTAAAATGAGTTACAACAAATGCATTACTACCATTCTCTCAGACATGGTTTTTTAAGAATTACTATGGAAATTTACCAATATCGCTCAATAAATCTTAGAGATATGTTTAAATAAATCGAGATACTCTGTTTTGCTTATGTTCTTCTTGCTTATTTTCGTTCTTTGCTTTGTCGTATTGAAAACCAAAATTTTAGGAAAAAGTATGAGTTGCCAAGTAGTTAAAATATCACTACAACATCTTATTTCAGCAGATTTCACCAATTTCCAAAATTGTATTTATTATACATGTTGTGGTAGTCATTATTATTTAGCTGTTAGTCAGTATAGTTGTTTGCTTGGTATCTGTATATCTTTTGTTTTATTTTTCGTTCTGTTAATTGATTTTGTTTTGTGGTCATGAAATGTCTTAAAAAACTCTTGCTTTGTTAGCAGACACAACAGGGCAATAACTATTATTACTTTTTTATAACTAAAAAAATGAACTTACCAACAATATGAGCGAATTTCGGGAACCCCTTTAAAGCTCCACTTAAACCAAACATATTTGTAAACGTGGCGTACTTATTTAAATATTTTATATCAAAGACTTAAGCTTATATATATGTATTAGGAATATTTTTTTTCCAACTAGCAAGCTTTTGTTAAAAAAAAGACCAAATTCAAAGCAAGTAATATAAGAAGATTTTGACTTACAAAATACTAATAATATGAATTCGTTTTAAAATTAAGATACATATTTTCGAAATCGATTTATAAAGCAGGACTGTACATTTTCTTTTTGTTAAAAATTCTTTTTAAAGCCACCACAGAAAGAATTTAATACTCCTTTGAAATTTTTTTTTACATGAAATTTTTAATACAGGCTTCTCCAAAAATTTTATACTTACTCCTCTGGATTATAGAAAAATAACTATCAGCAAATGATAAAAAAATGAATGAAGTAAAGTATCCTTTTTATAAACTTAAAACCTTTTAAAGAACCATTTTTATCAACAAATGAAAAATGTAAAGCCTCGTTTAAAAAAAACAGGTCTTAAAATGTGTTGAACATTTAAAATGGCAGAATAAAAATCCCTTATTAACACTATTTTATTCATTTGATTGCTTGTTTTTATTATTACTATTTTATTTCATTCCTTTTTTATTTGCCAACAAAATAAAATACTTCTACTCTAGTCCTTAATGTAAATATTTCCTATTGTTAAATAAAATTCTCCTAATTCTACTAACTTCAGGGAATGTAAACAATTGAAGTAGAAAGTACCAAAGTACTAGAGAGGGTTAAAAAGGGTCTGAAGTATTTAACAAACATAGACAATCTAAAAGCATTTGATATTTACACTCGTTGTATTTAAGTAGTTAAGTGTTATAAAGAGAGCAGTACACTGTGAATATAAAAATCTACAACGAATGAATAATTATAATGTAATTGTTAAATTTAAATAGTTTTCTGTTGAACTAGTTCACGTTTTCCATGTTGGGGACGTTCGTATTACGAATTAAACAATCTTATTGTATTAATTTGAGAATGTCTTTTTTAGATTTTAAATTAATATAAATTATTTAAAATCTACTTAATCCATAAAAGAATTTGGTATTTTTAAAACTAACTTTTATTGTTTTAAGTCTACACAATATTTAATTTATGCTTATATATTTTGAATAGTTTATTAAAAATTTTCAAACAGAAGTATGTTTAATTCAAACAAAAACAAAAGGCAAAAATCATCATACGTCTGATTTAAATATATTTTAAAGTTCTCAATTCACTTGCTTACTATTTGATTATTAAATTGCTTTTTTTTGACGGTTAAACAGCAAGAACGATTTGAATGAAATTTAAATGCTTTCATTAAATGTCTCGTACATTGCGTACAAAAAATTTCGTTTACTTTTAAATATCCAATTTAATTAAATCAAATTTTTTTTATTACCAGTACTAATTATATGATATCAAAATGTCGCCATAATTCTCATTCTGAAGATGACTGTTTAGATGTTTCAACAGATTCAACAGAGCAAATAAAATGGGAGAAGTTCTTGCACTGGTACAGCAAATCTTAAAATAAAAATATAAATTTACTGAAGCAGTGTTTTTTAAAGTCCAGAACTTTTTCAAAAGAATGAAAGTAAATGTCATGTAAAATCCCTACTCTTCTTTGCCAATAGTCTGACATTTTTTAAGGTTTACAAAAATGAAGTCGCAGATAACTCGCTGTGTGTACTTGATATACTTTTGAGTAGATTATATTCGTGATTTTATGTTTAGCGTTGTAGCTTATTCTTATCACAGTTTCAATTCTATTCTTGCGACTTGAAAGATTTTGAAGAACTGTTAATCGCCGTCTTTGATGTACGCATGCAGAAAAGTAACAAAGAAAAAATACTACATTGTACTTAAAAATGTACAAAAATGATGTCAAAGAATATTTTATTAAAGAGCCTGAAATAACATAGTTTTAATGCTTTTTATACTTAAAAGAAAATATGCGCACCAAACAAATACGCATTTTGTGCGCCGCTCTTAAAATGTATGGAAGAACAACATTGATAACAATAGCAGCAATAGATTTTAGCATTTTAGTGTTATGGTATGTGTGGAATATTTACCCATTTGAAGATAATTTTAACCGCATAGTTTAACTATTAACTAAGAAAAAATATGTAATAATGAGCATGAAAATATTCACTCGTGCGCCTGTTCCTTAAACACTTTTATGTAAATCTTTGTACATGTGCTTCTTCTTCTTTGTCCATGTATGCTCATGTGCTTGCATATTAAAATAAAAAATTTTTGCTCATATTCATGTGCACATGCTCTGCACTTTCACGAGTAAATTTCAACTGAGTTCTGTACCTAATTAGCACAAAAGAGTAACGGCCAATCCTTTGTGTCAAAAGCTTCAGCTGTTGTGTCTTCATCAATTTAAGTTCACAGAAGCCAGATATTTAGATCCGAAAAGGAAATTCTTCCTTTTTATGACGTTCTTACGTTCTTCATCACATCAAACACATTAGAACTGATGTCGTAGTTTTTCTCCAGAGCCCACAAATTATTATAATTTAATAAAAACATGCAAAACCATCTGCAAAATAATAATAATAAATAATTTCTGAAAAGCTTTATTGTTTACTTTCGTAAGTATTTATTTGTTACCCTTAATTTCAAAGCTTACATCAACAAAAAGAATACATATAAATATGTATGTACATAAAAAGGGTAAAATACAATAATTTATTAAATTAAAAATTATTAAATATTGTTTCAATTAAAATTTGTTTTCATTAACACAAAAAACAGTAATTAGCACCATACTGAATTTGTGATTCCCTCTGCGCCATCTTCAAAGTTTATTTATTAATGGCGCAGTATATTTGTTATGCTTGATATT
The DNA here is from genome assembly GCA_937654795.1 of Cistogaster globosa. Lineage (NCBI taxonomy): Eukaryota > Metazoa > Arthropoda > Insecta > Diptera > Tachinidae > Cistogaster > Cistogaster globosa. The sequence goes on from OW569406.1 coordinate 68,949,076, forward strand.
CTAGAAAATAAAACACAATAAAAGAAAAACACGATAAAGCATCCACATATATTTCATAATACTAATGACTCTGTTTTTCGTTCTTTCTCTGTACGTCATCTAAGATTTGAGCTTAATTAATGACAAAAACACAAATAAATATTTCCAAATACATTCAAAGAAAATTTTGCTAAATTAATGTATATTTATTCTTCGGGATTATATTTTTATCTTTTCCGCTCTTTATCAGGAATATCTGCACCAAAGTGCACATAATGAAAAAGAAATTTTTTATTTTTTTATTTTTAAGTGTATTGCAAGAATTTTTAAAATCCTTGAGTAACATGAACATTAAAAAATATATGAACGTAAATAAATTTTAAGAAGATAAATCTTGACAGATAAGTTATTTATACTGCTATACGTATTTGTATCTTGCGAAGTATACTGCATAGTAGGGCAGCAGGAAATCTAAGAAAAAGTGTTTTTAAAAGATTTCTTTATGAGAGTTACCCTTTAATAATAATTTTCACTTCATGCATATAGATTTGTTTCCTAAAAAAAAACATAATTCAAACAACAGTATATTTAACAACAGGTAAACTGATGGGAATTCATTGTAAAAAAATTATTTCTTTTAAGTCATACTAATCAATATTTCTTAAGGACTTTTTGTAACAAACGATGGACCAACTTGACTCATATTAAGCCCACAAAATGGTCGAGATAACCGTAATTTAAGAGCAACGTATTATGACTGTGTAATGTAGTAATTAGCAAACCTCAGTATTTATATATTCAATAATAATATTGATGTAATTTTATAATTAAAAGCAATAACATTATATTCAAATAAAAATGTTATATACTAACTTAAATGTTCAAAATATGGTTAAAATTGCATATAATGTTATTGACTCATAATATGATCCCATAATTTCAAACACATCCTGAAATAAAGAATTAGTTGTTTAGTATTTTATTTACTGATGATTTGCTATAAAATATATTTAAAATTATTTAATCAAATATTAATTTTCATGATGTGCGAGCAAAATGATTAGCTCAAATATTTTGTATTGTATTTTAAAATGAAAAAATCAGATTCTACGTATTTAAGGTCAATAGAAAAGTAAACTTCCTTTTGTTTGATTTAAAAAAACGTTATATTTTTCATATGTACATGCAACATATGATACTTTCGTTCTCTCTTTTATTTTCTCAGTCTGTCATCTTCAAAAACAAAGTTTTAAATTTATAGAAAATATTTCGTCAAGGGCACAACTAAAATATTTTAAGATACCCGCAGAATGTAGTGCTGCATTTTCTGGATCGCTACGTCCTACATCAGCATGCTTCGCATCTATCTACCTTTATTTGTGTAAACTGTAAACATCATCCATTAAACCATATTATTTTAGTTAGACGAAGTACACACACATTTGCTTTTGCTTTGTACCAACCTTTGATATGGTTATGAGGTGCAGTTTTTAGATTTAATCACTCATAATTGTTTCCTCATAATATTATAGATTTTTAGAAAGTAAAATGGTATTGAACTTTAACCAAAAATAATTTAATTAAATTCCTAGTAAAAAAAGTGATGAAAAAATGCATTTACTGTTAATGAAGTGGTGCAAATTAGGGTGAAAAAACTATGAGTTTTACACAGGCATGTCATTTCAGGCATGTCGTTGTTTTTTTTAGCAGCATTGTACTACTTTCTATCCGCTTTCTAAATACTGAACAAAACTTTAGTTTTATTTAAAAATGTCGTTATGCAAGGAAAAATGTAAATCCAAGGATGAGATGAACGTTTTATTAAAAAAAAAAAAACAAACAAAAAATAGCTTAAAAAATCTACAAAATGTACATTAGCTTTTTTGGATTTAAGAAACATGCCCTTCTCTAAAAATGACATACATTATTTTTAGTGCGTTGTTATTATATCAAATTAGTTTTAAAAATTTAGAAAATTCTTGTTTTGGTTTTAATTAAAACTAACCATGAGTCAGTTTTTGTGCATAGTAATCATACAATGATATAATGTTAACATAAATGTATGGATTGTGATTAATGTATTGTTTAAAAGAAATTAAATTTATTCACCGCAATCTTGTATTGCTATAGGGAACATAATATGTTTATTGTGACCACATCTTTATCACGCTTTTTCATTGCGTGTACTTAATTACATTTAAATTATAATTTATTAGTTAAAGTTGAGTTCGTAAGCTCATTTCGTTACATTTAGATACAGAAAACTCTCAGATTATGATGCATTTTCTGTGTCGCTAAATTCTTTTGTAGCATTTTTGATTCCCAACTACTCGAAAATTATAAATTGATTAATGGATTTATTTATTGTTTATTTGCATATATTTAGCCCTTATATTTTGAAACTTTGATTAATTGGTCTAAAACATAATTCATACCTTTCTGTTAATGCACACCTGTGTACCTAATTATTGGGTAGCAATTGAAGCAGATATTTTTTTCGCTTGTTATAAAAATATTTTAGAAAGAGTTAAATTTCAGTTCTATTTAAATTTCTACAATTTTTCATACAGTATTAAGCAGTTAAACCAACAATTTTATTAAATAAAAAGTTAAATAACTTTGGGAATTTAGTATTATTATTAACAAATATTGTGCTGATAACCCTTAATTTTTACTAAAAAAAAGGCGATTTATTCGTTAGTAAAAAAAAACTTGTATCTGTGCTTATTTCACTAGGAAGCATATATTTATTTCTAATTTCCGCAAGATTCATCACCATCAAAATTTTCAAAAAATATTTCAAGTTTTGTCACTCGCTTACAAAACGCATTACATTACTTTGCAAATAACTGAAGTAGAATTTAACTAGTTCTTTTATTTAAAAGAGAATACGTTAAGATACGTACTAATGATTATTATTTTCAGCAACAATCAATTTAAGAAATTCTCAGTATTTGATTATAAAGGTCTAATACCTTGTTAAAATAATTAGGATGGTCAACCAGTTGGGAAGTCCTTCCGCAATAAAATACTAAGTACCACACTCGATTACCTTTGCTGAAATACCTTGCTGAAATTTGTAGTATTTTGAGTTCAACATTGCGTTCCTCGTTCTGTTGGATGTGTGATACCATCATGCATTCTACTTTTATACAAAATTTATATATATACATATATATATTTTTTGTTACTGACAATCAACATAAATTAAATTTTTTTAACAATTAATTTATTTAAAAAAATTTTCGTAAGCAAGCTTCATTCGCCGTAATAACCAAAACTTATATAGCAAATAAAATTTTTCGCCCGTACGTTAGCCTGTATTATTTTGCTGGGTGTTCTCTTAATACGTACAGCTTCAAAAGTATATAATTTTCGAAAAAACGCTACTAATAAAAAATCAAATTAAATTTGATGAAACGCAAAAAACAGTTGACAGAAGTATGCTTTGCTATAATAAAGTATACTTTGCAAAGATTTCATGAAGTAATATTTCAGTGCAAGATGGTACATTTTAAAAGCTTTATTAGGGTTTTAAGATAGGTGAGTTCTAAATAAGAAAATTTTGCCTTTTTTTGAAAGGTAGATAAATATAAATTTTACTTTTTAAAGAAATTAGAAGACTTATAGCAAAAATAAGAAAAAAATATTTTTGATAGAATTTTCGTGGGAACCAAAATTGTTTTAATGTTATAAACTTTATTGCTATCAATTTTATTTTATGATAGTTTAAGTTTAAAGAAATTTAAACAGGAAATAGAAAAATTTCAATAATTTCCGAAGAGTACTTTTTATTTTTTGTGAAACTAACCTTAACTTAAGCTAGAGGAGGCGTTTGAACTGCACTGTAAGAAAAAACATATTAAATTACTTAAGTTGGCTTCTTAGTCTTTTGATTTCCTTTATTCCATGACAAAAATATTTGAGAGAATGTGAGCCGAACAAAATTTTAAAATTTGTTTTAATTTTTTAAGTGATATATGTATTTTGTAGAAAAAACTTTAAAATGCTATAAGAATTTTATACTATAATTACAGAAAAACAAATAATATTTTTTACTTTAAAAGCCAAATTTCTCCTACGCTAAAATTCATGTTTTAATTTTTCATATCCCAGAGTTGTGCTGCCTTAATTTTCGTGGTACCGTGTTGCAAAGAATTAAGTATCCACATTTAAATCTAAAATTCAACTGCTACAGATTTGTTTTCTTTTATATACTAAATCACCTACTGTGCACCATTTAATTTTTTCATGATAATTTTTTTTATCTTATTTTGTGTACTGTCATTAAACTTACATTCTTACTTACAAAAGCACTTACTTTTGTTGATGTAAACTCCCAATTATGTGTTAATTTTTTTTTTTAATGTTTAAATACGCAGAGTAAAGATTATAAAAGAATCTTGTTCTTGACACAAAAACAAACCACACGTTTTTAAAGATCAAAATTTTTTTAATGTGTATGTTTTCTTAATATATAGATGACTGTACGTGTGCGAGTTAAATTTAATATCTGCAATATCAAAATACTGCAATTTGTTTCATGTCTGTGAAAATCCGGAAATATTAATTTGTTTTGGCATGTACAAATAAAACGACAGGAAAATAAAATATACTTTGAAATGTTATGTTGTAATCAAAGTGAATGCCAAAATGTCTGCGAGTCCGTCCTTCCATCAGACTGGTTTTGTGTTTGAAATGTTTTGTTTTCAAATTTACGTATAACATTTATATATGAAATATTTTATTGTATGTACGTACATTGCCACATGTTAAATACAATAGTTACCTCTAAACATACCGTTATTAAATTGAGAAGTTTTATTAAGAAATATTCTTAACTATGAAATAAAATAATTTTTTTCGTTAGAAAAAAATTAAGTGACAGCTGCTATACTCGTACATAAAATTGAATTTTTTACCATTGGAAAACAGAAAAGTTAAAAAAGAAATACTTTTCTAAATATCTTCTTCAATAACTCACAATATTTCATTAAAACTTTTAACGAAGCGTAAGGATGCACTTGCATAAAGCAAAGCAAAGAAGCAAAGCAAAGATGTTGGTAGAGTAATTAGTGCCAAGCATTAGAAGCTTAAAAACTCATCAAGGCAAATCTGGTTACACAAAGTAAAGAAAATCTACCCTTATAAGTATTTTCACAGGTTGTGTATAGATTGTGATATTTTATTTATTTTGACTTTACTACTTGTAAATTCATCAAAAATTTAATAAATGTCAAAAATAAATTAAATTTACTTTAGTTTTACAACAAAGCCGGTGAACAAAAGAAAAAATATTTCTAAACCAAATAATAAACTAAATAATTCTGTGTTAGAAGGATAGGAATATATTATATTCATTACCAGGAATAAGAAAAAGGTTTCTATGCTAACAGTTGAATCATATCGTTACTTGTTGTAGTTTCGTGTAATTTGGTAAAAAAAATTTTATTTTGATGATTTAACCGTTAGATAATTCTGAAACAATGCTAATGAAAGCTAAATTAATAGGCGAATGATTAATATTAATTTATCAATAATTTTATTTTTGAGAATAGTGAACTTCAAAATCAAAAAAATCATTTTTAAAGTATTCTCACTTGTGAGTAAATTATCATACAAAAAATGTTTTATACAATAAATTGTTTTATTTTATTGAAGTAATTAGTTGAACTGTTTAGTAATAAAATAAATAAATGGAAATATTTTCGGCTTAAGCTTATTTCTATTTTAATTTCTAAAAATTTTAAGAAAGAAAAATCATTTACAAAGGTATGCGATTGTTTTCCAAGGAAATCAGTTAAATTTAGACACCAGCAGAATGTAAATAGAATCTTCTGGTTCGATATATCCGTCATCAGCATTTTATGCACCATCTACCTAAGGCTTAAAACATTATAAACATCATTTATTTAACGAACTGAGTTTGTTAAAAAGTATACGAGTATTTTATACATAATCAATCAATATTAATTTAGTTAGACAAAGTCTATTAATGCATGCTGTGCCTTGCGCTTAATATAATATTTATAAAATTATAAGCTTAACTGCATGCTATTATAACAAAAAAAATAATTCATTTTTATTTTAATTTATTACAAATTTTAAAGAAAGAAATACAGGGTAATCTCCAAACTACTTATTCAAATTGTAAATGGACGTGTCATTTTTAGCTTGTTTGCAGAACCTCAAATTATTTTAACTTTTAAACAAGAAAATATTCGCAACTTAACAAACAGATACATGCCTAGCAAACTTTTGATTTAAGATGTTTCTTTAATTTTTAAAAGTTTTGTTTCTTTAAGTTTATAACGCTGGCGCTTAAACTTGGGTCGAATAACTTTACTATTAACATTAGTTTGTTAAGTCTTCGTTCACACATGCAATTTTTGTTTCTGAAAATTCCTGAAATTCTCTTCTGAAATTGCATTCATGTCCACACATTAAAATTTTGTATCTGCAATTTTGGCCTTGTTTTCTTTAATTTATTTATTGTTTAAACCACAAATGACAAAACAGATGAGAATTGCAAGTAATGAAACAGTGTACCCGTTTCTATTCGTTTTTCATCTCTCAAACACAAACTTAAGAGTTGCGCAACAAAAGTTACAAAGTGTTGACAGGCACTAACATAAATTATTCAACTTAAAATGTGACATTGGAATAGAAGTTATTATATCTGATCAAAATTATTCAACTTTAAGAATTTAGTACCTCAGGAGGAGGTTAATTACAGGCAGAGAGCTTTACATTAAATAATTATGTTTCATCTTGGAAAACTTTAATTAAAGTTATCAAAAATGCATTTATCTGTACTACGGGTGCTAGATAGACAGATCCCACTTTTAGTAGAATTACAATAATCGATACCTTGGTACATGGAAAACAGCAATAATTGAGAAAAATCTAGCAACCCGTCTTAAAATTCATGCATTTTGGTTATCTTGATAAGTTTTTCTAATACAGATTATTTTAACCATTTATAATATCTTATGCTAAGCATATTAAAAATCAAGAATTAAATAATTTATTATTCTTTGGTCGCTGCATGCAAGAAAATATGTTTTATCAAATAAAAGAAACATTTCTTTCTGCTCTTTGCAACTCCATGGTTTCGATTTTTTAACCCCACTAAGCCGAAACCCTATTTAAAAGAAAGCCGTTAAAATTAAAAAATACAAGTCTTTTCAATCCTATTGTGTACATAGTTGTCTTTGCTTAAGTGCCCAAACTTTTTTGATGTGACATTTTTATATGTGCGTTGTCCTAACCATCCATTTATAAAAAATACTTTTCACTCTTAAAAAATAAAGATAATTATACGCTTTTCTCAGGAACGATTTTTGTTTTTACAATTGTAAAGCCACTCCTTCCTAGAGTTAATAAAATATACAATCACACCACACATTAAGTTATTTTAGAAACATAAGAAATATAACGCCCAAGAAAACTATTTTCGTTTTAAATGAATTTTGTTAAATATATTTATAAATTAGTATATTCAACCCACAACAAGCATTTAACTTGTCCTCTAATTACTTTTGAATTTCAATGTAAAAATCCAGGAAAAAATCTCATTATTTTTCTGCATTCACTAATATTCGCAAACATCCTTAAAATCTTAAATTACAAAACTTGCAGAACATTAGCAGCAGCAGCAAGTAAATTTATCTCCATATTTTACTTAGAATTAACTACTATGAATAAATGAATGAATTTTGTGGGTTCTTGTTTTTTTTTTCTAAAACGTTTAAGATTTACAACTGGCAACACCCAGTATTAAATCAAACAAATTTTTGTTTGCAAAGCAACAACCACAACAAAAAATTGTATTTTTAATGAGCTTGGTAAAATAATAAATGTTGGCATTTATTCCTTTTTGTCTTATTAGCATTTTATTGTCTTTAGTTTTAAGGTGGTACATTGGTCTCGCTGCCACAGAGGTGTTTTCCAGTATCACAAATACTTGTTTAGCAAATAAAAGTAAATATCAGCCAAACGTACTTTAACAAATTTAAATAGACATATTTTTAACACCGGCAATGACATGACCAAAACAACACCATTAACAAGTTTATGTTCAAGTATTTTATTTTATTTTATTTCATTTTATTTTATTCCATTTCACTTCTTGTCTTTTTTTAAGGTGTGCTAATGGTTCCACAAACAAGGCTGCTAAAATATGTAAATTACCTTTGTTTGACATTTAAATATACACAAAAGCCCATAAAAGCGAGCAAAAGGAATAAAATTAATGAATAAAATATAGAAAAAGAAGAATAAAGAAAAAATAAAAACTTCAAGTTAAAGTGAAAAAAATCATTTTATTCCAAGGGCATTTCACATAAATAATAAGTTGATGTGTTGCCAGGTTGGCTAAGTGCATGACTGAACACTAAAATTAGTAACAAAGGTTGTAAAATTTAAATTCATATTTTTACATTAAAAACATTTTCCGTTTTTGGTTTTCGAAAGCAGAGAAAAGTTTAAAGTCTAAATAAGATTAAATTTGCATAAAAATAATTTATCCACTGATGCAAACAAGTTCCCTTGTGTAACTTTTTTATTAAAAATTTCATTTTAAATAAATTATTAATTGAGAACCCTGATAAGCGTAAAAGGATGCACCGAACACTTTCAATCACTAAAAAAATTCCTTTTACAGCTTTACTGGATTAAGTGAACCCTTATTACAATTAATTTATAATTAGGCATTATGTGCGGTAAAAATCCTTTGCCATTGTGTTATTTAATATTTTACTTGCAGGTATTTGTACATTATATAGTATTTAATTAAATGAATAATTTTTCATTGGGTTCAAGTTATCATATTTATTTCTTAGTAAAAAACGAAAAGTATATCTAATTGACGTGCTAATATTTTATTTGAAAAACAACTAATTTACTTAAAAAAACAAATCAGAATGCTATATTAGGCTATGCCAAATCGTATGTAACTCCAATAAAAAATAACAAGTATTGAAGTGACAGAGTATTAAAAACAAAAAAAACAAAATTTACAGAAAAATTTTATGGGCTTTTAATGGGTAACGAATTTTTAAATAATCTTTGTATTGGCTGAAAAATCTCTTCAAAAACTTCTAAAAGATACATATTAAAAAATGTGACGCACAATCAAACGTGAATTTTTCGACTATAGTTTTTTTTTTCCTCTCTATCGTCCCATGTATTTGATTTTTTGATTCAAGTTACACCATTACGTAAATGCTGCCTGCCGCAAAGGACTATTACGAAACTATGTCCAATCGAATTGTGTATTTTAGTTTCTCTAGCTTATCTAGTGCCTTTGCAAAGTTGATTTAAACACTAACACAATCGGATAGACGGACATCGCTCAATCGACTTCGCTATGCATAGGAACATTTTGAGGTGAAGGGTATAAATATTATTAATCTTTATTACGATTAATATGATGCTATGAAAAGAGAACTAATGTAGTCGTTGTTCGATAAGCATATTGATTTATGTGCATGTTATAATTGGAGTTGAGTAAATTATTACACTACAAAAAAGTGTGCTGTATGTGAACAGAACAAAAGGAAAAATTAGCAAGTGAATCACGTGTAAAATCTGCAATAATAGACTGGACTAGTCTATATATTTATCAAACAGAAAAGAAGATTGTGAGTTCAAATCATATTTAAGCTTAAGAAGATTAAAAAAAAATTATGTGCATAAACCATAAGAGTCTTCGATGCAGAGAAATAAAATGGTTGTTAAATTTCCGCAGTTATTTAAATTAATTAAACCAGCAGTTTAAACCTTCTAAGGCTTTATTAAAAAAGAAAAGATATTATTTTGTAGCTTTCTATATTGGCGCTTATTAATAAAAAATAAAGCGGTTTAAAGCTTAACGGAGCCTTACTTAAAGAGAAATTGTGTTAAGATGGTTAAAAGGACCTGGTTGGTAAAATAGCAAATCATATGTTGAAGTGTCGCTGTACAGCTCATGTTTGATAAAGAAATCTACCCAGGGCCATAGGAGATACTGTCCGCATGTTTGCTAAGAACACATTGAGTCTCGTCGGGTTCACAAAAAAACGTTGCTTAAGTGGCTTGAAAAAGAAAATAAATCTCATGCCACAAGGTAGTTCTCACATGACAAGATATTAAAATGAAAAAAAGTTTAAGTACTTGTATTTGCAATTAAAAGAATGTAAAAATATTATTTTAAAAAGACGTTTAATAAAATATTACTTGGTTTTTGTCGCTTAAGGAATATTTATTCGCTGTGACAACCACTTAAAAAATTTTAACAACATTAAAGTATATAATATTTCAGTTGCAAAAAATTTATTTTAAAGTTATCACAGTGTGTTCTAATCTTAAAAAATTAATAAATTCAAAATTTTTCATTTTTTTTAATTAAAACAACTATTCATTTAATAAAAAAAAGAAGAAAAAATATTGTGATTAAATAAAAAATTAATTTATTTTAAATTTAATAAAATTTTAGATTTTGTGTAAATAATTACCCTTTTTTAGTATGACGCATTTCTTTATTACGTTAAGATAATCTGGAAGCCCTTTGAAAAAAAATTTAAGCACTTGCTTTGCTCTCCATGATTGTATAGCACTACTTATACGACATATATTACATGCTTCGTTTTGACAAACCAAGAGAATATGCAAATGACTCATTCTAAAATTAATTTTCCGTTTTCCATTTAAGTTGGTTGAAAAATTGTAGTTAAATTATTTATTTCTCTATTTAGACATATTCACCACTCTTAACATTGATTTACTTTAATTGTTAACATTTTAGCTGTATATAAATGTTAAATGTTCAGATTAAACTTATGATAAAAATTAGATTCAAACTGAATCGTCTCAAATCAACATACTTCGTTCTCAGATTTTATAAGGCGAAACACATTAATTCACTAATTATTGAGCTGTAAATCATGAATAAGAGAGTGAAGCAAGAATATTGGGCTCCATGAAAACATAGTATAAAAATTTGTGATTGTTGGTGAAACCACCTTTCTTTAGGTATTTGAATAGAAATCTGAAAAGAAGTTTATTAAAAGTTATGAAAATACGACGACAAAAACAAAATCTAAGCTCTTGATTCAAAATATCAAATGCCATTAATAGTAGTTATCACTTGAAATTAAGATATAGCTGCAACTAATAAACGGTTTCACGTTGGTAACGGTAAAATCTGTAGCAATTCTTTTCTGACGGATATTCAACCGATTTTTCTGTATACCTGATGCAGCTGCAAAAATAATTTGTTTTTTTTTTCTGATTATTTTTATTGACCAAAGACATCTTCTTTCTTTGTATGTCGTAATGTAAACTTAGGTACCATAAACTTTTAAGGAAATAAAGCTTTTTCGCATTGTATATTCTTGAGCGGCATAAAATCTAACGAATGATATCTTAAAACTAACACTTTAAAATTATTTTTATTTTAAAAAACAATTAAAATAATTAATAAAAACGATTTTTCATATAAAATCCCGGTAAATTTAATAAAACCACCCTTTACAAATAGTAAATAATAAGATTTCCCATCACAGAATAAGAACGTAATAGTTGAACATTTTTTTAACTCGTAATATTTTTGTAGGATTTTAAAAACAATCCTTATCCAATCATTATCATGAAGTTTTTATTTCATAACTAGCTGTGCCCACAACTTCGCACGTGTGTCATCTATAATTTTCTTAAAATTTAAATTTAGAGATGTGTATTCTTTTAAATATTTATTTTAGAGATCTAATAGTGTTAAAGATTTTCAATCTATAAAAAAAATGTGGTGACAACTCTTTTAGTACCATAAAATTCGGTGAGTTCACATTTATATTTCTATTTTCTCTACGAAATAACTTTTTTTACGATTGGAAAGGTATTTTATATTTGAAACAAGGTTGTAAGGGACCTCCACACTAAATTTTATTCAATAACATCAATCGGTTTTTAAGTGATGGTATGGCGTAAGGCTTCAAAAACTTTCTTTTTGTTATAAACTGATATGGATTATTAACATCATTCTTTTAATAGTTCGTTGCTTAATCAGAAGACTTTTATAAATAAAAAATATATAAATATAATATAATCAAATTTTTTCGATAACTTTCGGTTTTCACAATGTAAATGAGTTCAAAGAAATAACAGAGTAATTATCATCAACTTGCTCTACAATAAAAATAACCTTACAAGTTAACATCACACGATTTTTTAATTCGCATAGGAAACCAGCAGTTGCACTTAACCTTGATTTACTTTATAGTTTTTTTAATTAAAAACAACGCAATAACAATGTACCACATACATTAACAGCCTCATTAAAACATTCATTTATTCATTCATACGTCGTATTGTAAAATGTAATTTTAAATTGAACCATAAAAGTAAGAGAAAGTTGTAAAGACAAAATACAAAAAGGCTTTTAATTTCCATTAAACACAAACCATTCAATATATTTTTTTTAATAAAACATTAAAAAAGAAGAATTTACTTTAATGTAACTTAATATCAAGACATTGCGTCAATAAAATGAATGAAAATAATTATGAAAATAAGAAAAAGAAACATAAGAAGAAATACAAATGTATTAACTGTTAACAAAGAATATAAACTGATGGACATGATTGTTTTACCTAAAAGCTTAAATTCAAGTTTCATTCTTTAATACATAAAAGTATTAATTTTTATTTAAATTTCAAGTTCGCATAATTTAAAAAAATATTTTAAGTTAGTATTATGACAGTTAAACAGGATTTTAACTTTGATAAAATCTAAAACTTTTTCATACTTCCCATGTATTTAATGACTGGTGTCAGCATTGCCTTCTGGTGGTTTTTAGTATTCGTTGCTTTCTTTGGAAAAAGTCCGCCCATATTTTTAAATTTGTAGGAATTGCAAAAATTTATTTTAATTCATTTGTTATAACATCAAACAGTTTAGCTAATAATTTAATAAAAAATAAATTTATGTAGTTCTTTATTAATTAATTAATTCTTTCGATTTTTCATAGACACAGTGATGTCTGCATACTTTATAAGTGTTTCTGCCTTTGTTTGGTGTCCCTTTTTATTTTATTTATTTCATTCAATTGTTATGACATTTAATATTAACGAACGTGTACTATATCCGAGGAGTGTTAAAGTTATAAAAATGTTTTATAAATTTGCGATCTATGAATACGATAGTAGAATCTACATAGGAAAAGTGCTTTAATTTTAATTTTTGATATTTTTTACAACATTTTTTATATTTTTAAGATTTATTGTTGTTATTTTGTTTTAGCTTTAATCTGATAATTTTACGATATTAAAATGTAAAAAAATGCTTACAGCGCATAATTTTTTTCGAAGTAACGAAGAAAATAGTATTAAAAAATGTTCTATTATACAGTGAATTTTGATTGATTTTACATAAAAAGCATTTTTCCTGCATTCTTACTGCAGTTTAAAGTTTGCTTCTTTTCTTTGTAGGCAATCGACGAAAAAGAGCGAAGAGAAACTACCAAATTTTAGCAATTTTTGTGGCCTTTGAGTAATCATTTGAAACAATAAACAAAACAATTCATTAGACAAATAATGATACAATTAATTATGATTTAAAGAGAAAAAAACTAAAATGTTCTCATTCGTACTTAGAAAACAAATCACAATTTGTATAACTTAATTATCACATCTACTCTGATGACCAGATATGAATTTGAAGTTTCACAAGGGTTAAGTTTAGGTCGCTATATTTATTCTATGTGACATGTCTAAAGAACTGGAAAAGTGTGAATTAATTTTGTAAGAGGCTGCTGTAGTCAAAGTGGTAAACACGTTGACTACAACCTGGTTGTTCAGGGTTCAAATCCTGCGGCAATCAAAATACAAAAAATGTTTTTTTCTGTTTAATGGTATAAATACATATTCAGAATGAACAAAAAAAAAAACGTGCAGTCTCCTTCGTCGGTACTTTCTCATAGCAGATTCGCCGGCGAAGTAAGATAAATATCTATCTTTCTCCTTTCACCACCTTTCTTATCTCTTATCTATCCCTTTCCTAAAGAATGTAGCACGGTTAGGAAAAATAACTAAATAGGTTTTAATGCCTGAAGTGCTACTTCTCTTTAAAAAAAAAAAAGTTAATGTCACATTAAAATACATAAAAGCCACCCAAAATAAACATTGAATACTCGTAAACATTGAATAACAAATTTTTTAATAAATATATTTAAACGCTTTTCTCTTTATTTTAAATACAGCACGGAAATTATTTATTTATACTTCACAGTACTGTGGCACATTGTAAATTCTTGCGGCCATCCACGCTACGCTACTGTGTTACTGCAGCCAGACACGAAGTACTCGATTCTTTGTTTAGTAAACTAAATCATCTATACACACACATACGCTGCATTTTTAAGTAATTTTAGACGTATTGTCCAATAGCCACAACATATCTGGCATACACTGTTTTATATGCTGTTACCATTAAACGTTTATTAATACTCTCTTGTCAAATCTTGCTTATTAAACGCTTATTAAATAAATTTATTTATGAATTAGAATACAAAAGTAAACCAATTTTAATAAATTAATTAAATAAAAATAAAACAGATTCAACCGAAATATAGAATTGAAAGTATTTTCAAGAATCATTGCTTAAAACATTCTATGAAATATTAAACCATAATAAAAACGTTTTTATACCTTTTTCAAAAATTGTATATGCAAGATGATGCGGCTTAGATATTAGAGGTGTATTGTGATATATTCAGAATAATGTGGAATGTATTTTCGAGAATCTATTGTAGAGACAGTATTATGGTTGGCGCGAATATATCAGAGCTCTGTTCTCTTTACGATACCTTTTGTTCTGATTAAAAATGTCAAAAATGTCGCTAAGAAAATCGAAGTGCTTGGCTTCATATTTAAGTAAGAGTTCTATATTTGATTGTAACGAATCTTTTATACCCTTCATTAAAAGAACTGTCTATTAATTTTCTTTAAAAAAAAGTTTTTTTTAAATATATTTGGGGTGAACTGGAGTTATTTTTTGCCTTTTTGGGGTCTGCTCTGCGCTCTTCTTCCTTTCAAGAATCTCTTGAAATATAAGCGTGAAATGCAAAGCTCTAAAAAATTCAAGCTTTCGCTGAAAGACAGTTTTGAAGATTTCAGATATTTGGTTTAAAGCTTCACTTGTAATATTAATTTTTTTTTTTGCGAAAACTGGGTTTTTTAGAAAACTTTTATACTCTTCACCAAAGGTGGAAAAGAAGGTATCTAAGTTCGACACTCAATTTTTGACCAATAAGAGTTAAGAATAAATATACTATACGGAATGATAATCTACTACATAATCTGTCTTACTGTGGTGAAGGATATAATAATACTTTTATTATGAATTATAATATTATTCACTCATTCTTAAGAAAAGATAAACAAACACGAAAATTTCTACTATCTATATTACACTCCTCGTATGCACATACAAGTGGAAACATAAATTATTCATGCACATTTTTTTGCATTTCTCTTTGTAAATGTAAAACTTATGAATGATATGTAACGTTTCAGAGTAATTAATGAAAAACGCAATGAAGCGTGTAATAAAAGCCACTCAACAAATTTAACTTTCATCAGGAGTACCATAACTGTATTAATTATCAGATACAAAAATAGTTCAAGGCAATAGTATAAAAGTATTAAGAATGATTGTGTAGTTATACACAGGCAGATATTTTTATGAATTTGTTTCAGGCAGATATTTTTAAATATTTGTTTCGGTATATTGATTTGATTTTTGATTTACCTTGAAATGAAATGCATACATACAAAAATTAATTAGTTGAAGTATTCAAAAGTTTTGTCATATTTGTGTGATTTATGTAGTTCATTTGGAAAAGTTGATAAAACTTTATTTATAAAGCGTACTTTAGACCAGCAGTTGTTGCCTAAAGCATAAATACAGCCCAAAGGCTAAATATAGGATAAATACATCAAAATCTGTTGTTGGATAATAGTGCATTGTTCTTTTATTGTTTTTATATACTTCTGCTCTTACAGGTAAATTAAAACCCTTTAGAAAATCTAATTATATATTTTTTTTTTGCAATAAAATAGTTACTTGAACCGATAGTTATTGTTTTTAGAAAACTAGTGTAGAAATATTAGGTCTGTCAACAAATAAGTAACATGAGAGTTACTGCAATCTGAAATATTCGCTTTGATAATAAAAATAATTTCGAGAATACAGATCATTAAATGCGCGAAGTTTAAAATAACCCGAAAAAGACTTAGTCTTCTTTAAACAGAATGCATTTAACACGCATTATGTAGTTCATTATTTTATAATTTTTAGAGACCACACTAAATTAGCGCTCCAAGCCGCGGTATGTCGTATCTAAAAATATATGTATCTTGTGTCTTGAAAATTAATTTCAGTTGTCTTATTTAACAATATCTACTGAATAAAACAAAAATATTAATTAGATTAATTATAAAATGACTAATTTATCATTATTTTGATTAATATCAAAATCAAATATAAGAACACAAAAAGAAGCAGTCAATTTTATTTACTAACGCACTATCAAAATCTAGTTGGTTACACTTTTTTGCTAATTTTTAATTTTATAATAAACTCTGTTGGCGAACTATTAAACAACGTACAACACATGAACTTTTTACTGCCACACCTCTTGAAATGAAATGTTTAAGGATGAGTTTAATCGCTTAGATTCTTCTAACGTAAAAAGATCTTGCAGCTCTCTGAGTGCATTTTTTTATTTTTTTTTTTTCTTAGAAAGGATTAGTACTGAATTCAAAGCTTAAAATTTGTACGGTTTTTAAAATGATGTTGAGAGATTTACTCTATATTAAAGACTTCACGCAAGGGGATGAAACCTTTTCAGCATCTGTAGTCATAATGCATTCCATTTGCTGAATGTTATGTTACTTTGCCTTGACTGCCCCTTAATGTATTTTTGTCCACTACACTACTAATGCAAAATTGACTATCGTTTTCACCTACAAAAATTTTCACAAGCTCAAGGATCAATACGGCTCTTTATTCTGTGACAATTTCAGTTTATCAGAAAACTTTTTTGGGCATAAAAAATACATTTTCTGACTGCAAATATTTAAGAATTATCTACATGAAATCATTTTACTTTTTTAACTATTTGCTTTATTTATTTTACCTCTACTCTATAACAAAGTTGCATGTGGCACTACTGCACATAACTAAAATTCATTTAAAAATCCACCTTTAAATATGTTCCCTCATGCAAATACGGAATACATTGATTGTTATCATAACATTTTAATTTGTATGTTGGAATATTTGTGTTTGCTGTAGTTTGATAAGGTTGTTAGAAATTCAAATTTGTTATGTTGTTGTTGAAGTTATTTGGTTTGTTTATCTTTTTAAACGTATTTTAAATATTGTATTTGATTTACATTTTTGATGTATACAGTAGGAGGTGTGTAGAATAAAATTATGTATAAATTTCAAGTGTAGAATAGAGATAAGAAGTTTCTATTCTCAAACGGTAAGTGAAAGACTCCATTGCATTTTTCAAATTTTTAAGAGGATGAAAAAATTGAGATCAAGAATGTTTTTGCTATGTCTGATTTTGACAATTTGTAAATTGCAGCGTTGATAGAATCATATGTTATTCATGTATCTTTTCGAATGTTTGTGTGTGTGGAGCACACTATTCTGTGCCTTATATTAAATATAAAGTGGCTTTCTTTTACGGTTTAACGTACGTTTAAAACAAATATTCTTTAAAAACATTTTCGTTTTATAGAAAAAATACTTTATGAATACTATATACGTGAAAGTCACGTTATACATATTTTCTACTTAAATAAATTTCAAAAGTCGCAGCTACTTAACCCCAATAATTTATTTAACTTTTTGTTATTTATTTAACTTTCCATCATAGGTGGAATAAATAAGAGTGATATATTTGAATACACCTAGTCTTATATGCCCATCACCATATATGTAAATATAGTTCGGGGAAGTAAGTCTAATCAAAAATAAAAGATAAAAACGAATATTGTGGTGACAGAGAAATAAAAAATTTAAAAAATTTAAAGTATAATATTTTAGTGTACATTAAAATATTACCGATTCTTAATGGGTTTAACATTCTTAAATAATTTTAGCATTTTCTTCTTCAAAAGTTTTTTAATGAGAACCATATTGATATCTTACAACACAATCGTTTTTTTTTTTCTTATGAAAAGTTCAGAGGCCCATAACTCCTAGAATATGGGCGAGCGCCAATTTTTTAACATTACTATTTTTTGTTATGAATTCTATGTCGCCCTAAATAATTGTCTTATTTTATTGGAGTTACTTAACTAAACTAGATTTGATCCAAATGATACGAAAAAATTAGAGGCAGGCGTGGTGTTTTGCCCGCGGCCTTGATAGACATGGATTGATCTTGCTGATTTTCAATAAAAAAATTTCCGAAGCTACATCTGATCGATTCGTGTATTTAAATTTTCTTAAGCTCATCTAGCACGTTGGCAAAGTTGATTTTAACCCTAAGACGGACGGACAGACAGACATCGCTAATCATAAGCACAGAGAATAGATACACCTTATTGCTCAGAAATGTATACTATAGAAATTAGAAACGAAATGACAAACTTGGATATGCCTTTTTCCACCTGTGGTGAAGGGTATAAAAAAAGAAAGAAAATAACAGTGAAAATATTGGCGCTTACCCATTGTTTTAAGTACGATTGTCAATGGAATTTATAAGTAATATATTAAAGCTTTTAAAGAAATCTTTGAGGAAATACTAAAATTTAAATAAAATGTTCAACGCATTCAAAGCGGTTGCCTTTTTTTAATTCTCAATAACCCCATACATTTGTTATTCTTATTATAGTTACTATGCTAAACAAGTCTTAAGCCTATCTTTTCTTTCAACTTTTGTTTGTAGTCCTGCTCGTAGTTAGCGCATATGTTAAAAAAAATTGATGGCCTTTTCAGCGGATACAGAAACCTTTTCGTTTACTAAGTTAAAACAATAACCCTAAACAAAATTAAGAATTTTTGAAGAAAAAAAACTTTTTGAACAGAAAAACCTTATGGTTGGAAAGAATTTTTTATGCCGATTTTTGATTAAACTAAACAGTGGAAAATCTGCATTATGGTTATACAAATATGGTGAAGGGTGTATAAGGATCGCATTAGCCAAATAAAGCACACTTACTTGTTTTTAATTCGTTTTTCTTCTTAAAAGCTCTGTAGTTACTTGAACTTGTGTTCTATGTTGGAAGATATAATGGAAATTAATTTCAGACATTAAACCACCGTTTTATACATTGAGAAAATTAAAACAATTCTACAATTTCTAACTATTTGGAATCACTGTGATCTGATTTTTTTTTTCGTTTTAGTTATCCTGTTTACAGTGTAGTATTCCAAAAATTTTTCAGAAAGTTTGCTATCGATTTAATTGGAATTACAAATTACACAAATACTTTTTCACACACACCTTTATACATACAAGTTTTATGCAAATTGAACGTATTGACTGCAACACACGTATAGTTGACTACATCAATATAAAATGTTATGAAAGCATTGTAAACATTTACATATCAGTGTCTCCTTGTTTTGAATGTTTAATCAAAGATAAAAAAACATATATATTTTAGAAACATAAATGTGAAAACATATTTCCTTTTCATAATCCAGTTTATATTTATACGGGCTTACAAAATATTTACTTTATTTTTGTACAACAAATAATTTGCTTATGACCAACACAATAGTTTAAATATTTAAATAGTTTAGTTTATTAAAAACATGGAGCAGCAATCGTTGCTTTTTCGTGTACTTTGAAGGGCAAAATAAATATACGATATCAATTCAAGCTCAGTCGACACCACGCTAGTAGACACATTAAAGGTAGAACAGAATAAAATTTTTGTATTTTTAACTCTCTGAAGGTAATTCAAAAAACATTTTTGATTTAGGTTAAAATTTTTTTTAAAGTTATTTTTCACATTCGGTTTAAAAACCATTTTTAAATATTTTTGCTTAAAAACACAAAATAACTGTTCAACAGCTAATTTATACTTTACCTTTTTTTTAACCGACTTCAAAAATAAGAAGGAGGTTATCAATTCAACTAAATATTGCTTTTTTGTGTTTTTGCCTGCAGAACTCAGTCGTTTCTAAGCCGATTTTGATTTTTTTTTTTAATTTGATAGATTATGCTTACAGACAGGTGACATAAATTGACTTATATGCACCTATCTTTAAAACGGTTATAGACAAACGCTTAAAAATTTGACAAGATATCGATTACTATGGCCGTTGTAATCATAAGTAAAAACATTTAAGGGCTAACTATATTATGCTTAAACTAACTTAGGCTAGTGTTGAAAGTCAACGAAAAGCCTGTCAAATACTTAAGAAAGTTATAGAAGAATTTTTGGTGGCTATGTTGTACTTTATGAATGTACCTACTTACTTTTCATAGTTGTAAACATTTGTCCTCTGAAAGAAATTGCTTTCTTCTTATACCTTCCTAACGAATCGATTTTTTACCCAAAATGTTATCAAATATCTACAATTTAAAAATATATTACCAACAATAAATGATTATGAATTATTTCGTTAATAAAAATGAATCAAAAAATTTCATAAATATAAAAGTACTACAAAATGCAACAGTGTGTTAATATTTGAAAACTTATTATTAATGTAAAATAAAATGGAAAAAAAATTAAAATCATCTAAGACTCTGAATATATTAAAAATTGCATTAGATTTGATAATCTTTTAATTTAATTTAAATTAAAAAAAAGTTTCGGCGTCTGTTGCAGTTCGCTTTTTAAATTTATAAAACAATTGACATCTGATTCTTAAGCAAAGTACGGTCGGCTTCGTTGTTTGCTTAAGAAAATCATACTTGACGAAAAGTCGCTTAAGTACATTATAGTTATACGCTTTTGATAATGTGTAATCGCACAGTTGCTTAAGCTGTCGTAAGCAAATTATAGTTGGGCCTTTAAAATTATAATTAAAGGGTGTCCCAATAGTTAATTTAACGTGATGTGTGTTGCCAAACTTTTGAACTGTTGTAGACAGATAGTTGAAATCGACAAAGAACCTTAATTGTTTAGTCCCTAATAATAACAAATATAAAATTTGTATTTGGAAGTTAAAGGGATTTCCAATAGTTTATGTAAGTTTATGTATATGGCCAAACTTTTAAACTGTTAGAAATAAACAGCTAAAATTTACTAAGTCTACTATAACAACAAATATAAAATTTAAATCTAAAAATTGAATTGTGTTCCCATATTTAAAGTAAATTCAACAGAATATCCACTACTTTGCCGGATATTTTAAGAAGTATTAATATTTAAAACTATAAATTATAGGGTGTTACAATAGTTTTTGAACAGTTGTAGACAGAGAAATTTGCACAGAACCTTAATTGCTACAAATACAAGTATAAAACTTGGTTTTGAAAAATAATGTATGTGGCAAAACTATTAAAGCGTTATAGGCAGACAGCTAAAATCTGTTTTGAAGTCGGTTTTTTGCAGTTTAAAAACCAATTTTCAAGTACTGTTGTCATACCTTTCGGTGAAGACCGTCGTCACTGGCTGTTTGTTTGGTACGATTGGCGAGCGCTTTCGATGTAAAGACATCATTTTCAAGCCGCGTTTTGATTAGTACTGGTTAGATAGTGTAAGGTGTTTGTTGCATAGATAGTGGTGGGTTCAGATAGTTTTGTCGGTTAGGATGGTGTCTACTTAAAAATGGTATTATGCAGGTAGATTGCCTGGTATCTGTCATGTTTATTGAAGGTATGTAATTTTTTTAATATTTCAGTCTTTTATTATTGGGTAGGTAAATGTGACCACCTGTGAGTGTTTTGCGTTTGTAAGTTTGTTTTAATAGTTTTAGTGGTGTAAAAATTGTGTCAGAGGTTGTATTTACCTGTTCGTTAATAATATCTCCGTTACACGTTCGTGTTTTGTATATTTCCGTGTTTCCAAGAATGTCCAGTCTTCGTCCTTTTTTACTAGGATGTATTAACGTCATACATTCATCTATTTCCCTTGGCTCGTGTTCATGTGTGTTAAGGTGTATTGCGAAGTAAGAGTCCTCTCTTTTCGTTTATATGATCGTGTGTGTTCTGTGAACCTTGTTTTTAATGTTCGTCCAGCTTGTCCTATGTCCTATGTCTGTATACTCTGCTGGTGTTAAATTTATCGGTTATTTCTGTTGATGTCTTGAGATTGTTTCGTACAGTGTTGCTCGTCTTTAGTGCTTCTAACGGATTTAAACACAATACATAACAAAATCACATACACAATGGAAAAAGATAAAGACGGAACTTTAGATTATCTTGAATAACAATAACACGAGGAATTGACTTATTAAACTTTGACATATATAAAAAACCAACCACAACAGACGTAACTATCCACAGTTCCTCAAACCATCCCACCCAACATAAACTCGCAGCATTTAGACATATGATTCCGTTTTTCGAAGAGAGTTCTGGGGTTGGGCAAATTTAGAAACAGCGAGAGGAAAATCTGTGCAAATTTCATTGTCAAAAACAGTGGAACTTCATAACAAAGAATTATTTACAAAATATTAAAGATAAAAATTAAAATTACGTAGTGTCCACTGTTTTTGACAATGAAATTTGCACAGATTTTGCTCTCGCTGTTTTCTAGATTTGCCCAACCTCAGAACTCTCTTCGAAAACCGAAATAAACTAAATGTTAAAGAGAAAAAAAAATCAGGACCATTATTACATAAAGCAAAGCAATTACTTATAACACAACTATTTTTTAAATCTTTTGAAATTTAAATTTGCATTAAATGTGTACAAAACCTAGTTTTGTTACACAAATAAACAGAAGACTAATTGTTTTAAACATAATAGCCTTTCTACTTAAGTCTAAGCAAAATATATGGAAAAAAACAAGTGATTTAAAATCGGCATTCATTTAGTCAACAATTAAGTCACTGTGAAAAAAAGTGACTTGAATTTTGCATTTTTGTCTTTTAATTTTTTTTTTTTTAATTTTTGGGTATATTTGACAATTTTTTTAATGTCGACGACTTCATCCGCGTGTCATTTCTAATTTTCCTAAAACTAGAATTTAAAAAAATGTGTTTTTAAACATTTATTGTAGAATTTTCTAAACAGTGTTAAAATTTTTTTATTTACAAAAAAAAATGATCCAGTACCATCAATTATACCAGTTGAATTGGGTACTTTAACATATTTCTATTTTCTCTAGGAAATGACATATGAATTAAAAAGTATTCTATATTTTAACCAAAGTTCTAAAAGACACGTAAACGACGTTTTTACGTGATGCGAACACAGACAGATAGACAAACAGACAAAAATCCCAAAAATAGGTGTTTTGTATTCCATGTCTTCACCAACATCAAAATTTAATGTACAGAAATAAACCCGTAACTGTTTTATTATATGTAAAGATATTTAAAGAAACTAATGTGCTATTTCTGAATTACAACTGATCAACTTTTTTTTTTAAATTTTTATCAAAAGTACTAATTTTTTTTTGTGATTCCTGTACAAATATTTTAGACGTTTTGCTCGCTTGCCATCCATACAGAAACTGCACACAAATACTAATATATTTGAGGATGCCAATAAATGGAGTGGCGAAGTATTGAAATATTAGGAAAAAAAATATTTTTATCTTTTAACTGATCCAATGCTTAAGTAATTAGAAAAAACAATTTAATTATAAAGGTCATATAAATATTATTATTTATTCTCAAGTATTATTATTTACAGTTCAA
Source organism: Cistogaster globosa (assembly GCA_937654795.1). Taxonomy (NCBI): domain Eukaryota; kingdom Metazoa; phylum Arthropoda; class Insecta; order Diptera; family Tachinidae; genus Cistogaster; species Cistogaster globosa. The sequence continues at coordinate 68,972,878 of OW569406.1, forward strand.
TATTTTATGTAATTTTTGCGTGTAGAAAAAAAACTTTTTCGATAAGAAAACATGCAAAAATTATTTTTATTTTATGATCGACTGTTGCGTTAGGTTAATCAACTCAATACATTTTATTTTGGTAAACTTTCTCGCTATAAGATAATTCATACAATAAAAACACAAAAAAAAAAACAAAAATCTGAAAACATTTTTCGTAATATTTATGAATTAAAGCCAGAAAATAAAAGATAACAAAAAATTAAGCAAATAAAAGAAATTATGGAATTAAAATATAGACTGGTTTTATAGCTAAAAAGCCAATTTACGCTATGAAATTTTTGTGAAACTAACAAGACATTTTGATTTAAAGGTGATTCAAGAGGAGTAAGCAATAAGACACGGCTTGAATTTTAAGGGGATGTTATTGTTTCTTATGTATTGTTTAAAATAAAGCATAATCACTTTATGACCATAGCCAAGTTCAGAAGAAATGCATATATGAAAATTAAAGCCTGTAAAAAAAAATTGTTTACAATTTAAATTGTATGTATTGCCATCAACGTAAGCAATGCAATTATAATATTTTTTAGTCCTTTTTATGGAATATAAGGTGCATAAGATGTTTTTATTTTTAAGTCAATTATTATAGCCTCAGATAAAAAATCTTAGAAGAAAACAAATAAACGCACTACTAGAAGGTGCTATAAGGGAAATATTTAAGTATAGAAAATATTCTAGTTTTTCAAGTTTGTTTGACAGAAAACATGAAGCAATTTAATTCATTTATATAAAAGGGTAATTGAAAAAAGTTGATTGCCTCCATTTAAGCTTCATTTTACACCGCCAATAATAAGAACTGACAAGGAAAAAATTCAGGCTTCCAGCAACTAGTTGAAAACAAATAATAACGTTTTTTAAGAGGTAGGCAATCCGTCACTAACTTAATCCAGAACGAAAAATCTGAGAAATACTGTAAATATATATTCATATAGGACTTGATAGATCTATAAAGATTAAGAAATGACACAAAAAATTAAATTAAATCAAAAACATTTTTTTGTATTTTTTTATAACACGAGAAATGGTTGTTTTCAAGGCGCATTACGTGGCTGATTTATTCATAAGAAATATTCAAATGATGTTATATCGCACGACATTTCGATAAGTAAATGGCTGCTGTTACCAAATAGGATATAACTCCATAAATAAACAAATAGCATCCGCCGGAATTAATGTAATTCATATTTTTAAACAAAAAAAAATATATGATTATTGATGCCACTATCGTACAGAGGGTCATTTTGCCAATTTATTAGAACATTTAGCCTTGATAGATTTCAAAATTATGAAAGAAGGAAAGAAAGAAGAAGCGGCCATAGACTTAGAAGTGGTCTTTGAAGAAACAGAAGAATAATAATGCCATTAATATTTTTATTACTTTTAAAAATCAGTTATTTTTATTAATACATCAATTATTAAAAATTAGTTAAAATATCCACGATTTAAATCCTTTGGAAAAAAATAAATAAATTAATTTTAAATAAAATAAATTCTATAAAATAATAAATTACAAAAATTAATTTTTATTTTTATTGTTGATTGGTGGGATTTGTTAGGTATTGGAAAGGTAGCTTAACCTCGACACAATATGTTAAAAACAAACGTTTTTTGGAAATAACAAAAAAAAAAAAAAATAATATATAAAAATCATAGAGATATTTGGAGGTGGGATTGGAGGGATACCTTCGCCTGTCCATAAAAAAATATATAATTTTGATAATATTATGACGTGTGTATTTAATTTTTATTTTCAAAATTAAATTATTTTTTAAACTAATATTTTGTGTTATCGCCAGGGGCAGGGATATTTAGAATTTCTTTAGTCTTAGTTCAGGTTTTTGAACTTCCGTGAACCTTAAAAGTTGCATTTGCTAATCGCAAGTATGGAAAACTACGGAGGAAGAGTTTGTTATTTTAAGGAAAATTTTTTTATTTTCAATGTTTAATTGCATGTGACCATAAGAAATTTTTGTGTGGCAAATTTCATTAGCTTAGGTGATTTTTTGTAGATACAATGGGATCATAGGGTCTGATATTTTACAACAGACTTCTTAAGTAACAAATGAGCCTCATTAATTAACAAAGCTTTTTGATAATCTCATAAATTTAATTGAAGACTATTTTTTAAAGTAAATCTGAATAATTCGGTAGCTTTGCTTAAGCGTCAACCTATTTATGATGCCATGTTATGATAGTTTTAATTGAGTGAAGTCAATTTAAATTTTTAATTCGCTTAATTGATATGCAAAATTTTTCTCCTCTGACAAAATGTTTATCGATAATAACGAATTTTTTTAATATTTTATTCTGTAAAGAATATTATATATTTCAAAGCAATAATTCAAATTGTTTTTTTTTTCTTTATTTTTACTATTTTTCTAAAATATTATTTAATTAAATTTTTTTATAGATATGTGAGCAATAAAATTTGTATTTACAGACTAAATAATAAATACGATAAAGATATTTTCTAAAAAGAGCCATTGATTGGATTAACATAAACATTTTTTTTATTTTAATTTGTCATATTCTATTTTGTCCAAATATTATTAAGCTGCATGCAAAATAATATAAAACAAGAAATTATTTATCTTTTTAGATATGCATCTGAGCAGTTTTAAATTTTATTTAAATTAAAGACTTAAATTTATTAGAAGGTTGTAGAAAACCATGCTTTTCAAATTTAAACTATAAAATGTACATATATTTTGTAGGAAAATTACGAAGTGGTTTCCCATAACATAACCATCGGGCATTCAAGTAAGGTAAAGAGGGTGAGGTGGCTCGCCGTAATTATATAATAATTATTACCAATCCTATATTTAAATAACTATAGTAGTGAGATGCAGGATGTTCTAAACAAAAGTTAGTCTTCAAGCAAAATCATAGCATTGAGTAGGAAGACTGGTAACCCTAACGCAATGTAATTATCCATTAATCTTTATTTTGAAAGTATCAAATTCAAATTACAGCGATAAGAAAACAATTTATTAAGGAATTTGATGAAAATCAATGACTTAGCTAAAACCTTTCAAAGCTGAGAAATGTTTAAATGCAACAATATTGCGACCTCGATTTCATACTTCATTTAGGAACACAGATTTTTTGTTGCAAAATCTAGGCATGTTGTAAAAAAATTAAACAAACATAATTTCTACAGAGATGTAAATCCTGACCAGTGAGACATTTAGTAAATTTTTATAGTAGCGGTGCCCACGACTTTTTCTATGTATCATTCATAATTTTTTATAATTCAAATATAGAAAAATGTATTTTTAAATATTAATTGTAAGGTTATATAAACAATGTTAATAATTTTCTGTTTACAAAAAACAAAAAAAAAAACAAAAAAAAATATGTGCTAAGAAGTGTTATAGAATCATTATAGCAGTAAAGTTTAAAGATTTCACATTTATATCTTAATTTTCTCTACGAAATGATATATATGTATATATATATATATATATATATATATATATATATATATATATATATATATATATATATATATATATATATATATATATATATGCACAAAAAAAGTATTATGTATTTACTCCAAGGTTCTAAGAGACCTTTTCACAAATTTTTATTAAAATCCATATAGCAGTTTTTACGCGATGCGATCACAGACAAACAGGGTACATTTACACCAATATCAAAATTAAAAAAACATATTTAATGTCCAGAAATGATCATGTTACTGTTTTATTATATACAAATATATAGATTATGTTTTAAGTATCATGCTAAGAATTTATTTTAACATGTAACAGCATGACAAAAGAAACTTCACCAAATTCTTGTAGGCATTTATTGTTAATTTACAAACTTACTTTTTTAAAAATTCATTTACTTTTTAACTTCTTTTGTAAAAAAGTACAATTCGTTTTGACAACTACAATGTATACAGCTGATGAGCTTTTTCGCTCTTGTATTTACCTGCATTCAATTTTACAAGGAGGCATCATTGCAGCAGCTGACTATTTTTTGCTTAACATTGTTATACGTAGAGCAGCTGTCAATCGTGTATTATTTTATATAAAAAAGTTCGCTTACAAATTGAAAATCAGTTTTAAAAACAAACCTTGCTTAAAACGTTATTAAAAAGGGTAAGAAAAAAGTACAGTATTAAATTGTGTTTTGAAGTTTTCCACACACTTAAGTGCCTAATTTCCTTTAGTTGTAGCAGGGTTACCACTTTATATGAATTCGTCTGGTCTGTATTATTTGTCATGTACTCAGTCTATCTATTTATAACATAATTCACAGCTGTTTCACACGAAAACGTCTTACGAAAACTGGATTGATATTTCGAAAATAAATTATTTTCCTGAATGAATTCGCCTTGCATGCATCTTATAAAATATGCCTCGAACAAAGCGGGGGGTATTATCCAATAAAAAAATACATTATTTTAGTAACTTTTTTAAAAGTGACAAAAACGGCAACAGTTTACTGTTGTGTTAAAAATGTGAAAAAAAATAAAAGTGATTTATGGAATCTATCGAAATCTGGCGCACCTCAGTCGCGTAAAAAAAAGAGTAAAACGAAACTTTCGATTACATATAAAGGGTCAGAGTTTGTGTAGCGTTTTCATTTATTATAGTAAATTTTGCATTCGTTGTTCTTATAAAAAAAAAGCAAATAAATATCAAAATTTTACATTTTTTGTTTCATTTATACAAAAAATTGTAACTTAGTTTGTATTTTTACTTAAGAGCAAAACGTTTTCCTAAAAAATAATGAAATAATAAAATTTTATTTTGTTTTTTTTTTCTAACAATAGTCCGACTTAAAAAGTTTTTATTCTGAGGTCAAAAGTAGGAAATAAGTTTCATGGATTTAGAAGAGGAAATATTCTCACGCATAAGTGATTTGTGCTTTCAAAAGGAAAACACTAAAAGCAAAAGAAAGAAAGAAGTCAAGAAAAATAAATGTTCAGTTGACCATGGTTGAAATAGCATTGGACAATAAAAACTTTTCTAAATTCAAAACATTTTTGCTACAATATGTATATAAATGTACACACATATTTATTCATTATTCAACCGTCCACTCAAACGAACATAAGTATTTTCCACTATCTTCCTTGCATTCATGCTAGTAGATCACAAAAGAAAGTAAAATAGAATTAATGAAGGCAATAAGATCTAAGTACATCACATAAAATATAAATTTCCATATAAATGTGCTTTCCACCAAAAATCAATAAGCGTACAATATTTTTTTTTTTTATTTCATACTACGAGTCATGGCAACTTGTTTTAATAGAACTTCTTTGATTTAAATTATAAACGATTGATTTCAAAACCATCCATCCATCCATCCATCCATTCATTCATAGATGTGCATATTTACACAGAATTTATAAAGTTCACATTTTTATTTATGAATTTTTAATGAATTTATTTCGGATGTTAAGTTTACTATAGTATTTGCTAAAATCTTGATGGATAGCTTTTTCATAAATTAATAACAATGAAGCATAACAGATAATGCACGTAATTACTATGCAACAGAATTTTGTGTAAATGTTTTTTAATGAACGTTTCACAAACGTTTTATTTCATATTTTTACGATATTTTTAAATATGAGACTCTAAAATATGATGGAAATTTATAAGGTTTTCTAAATGTTTAATTTGTTTCGAGTACTTTTTTAATACTGTATTTGTGGGTTTGGTGCATATATTTGAATCATTACTATGGTTAGAGTCATAATAGAAAAAGTCTCTGTAAACTTAGAACATAGCGTAGAATAGTTACGAAAAAAATTCCTAACTTATACATAGATAAAAAGCTGGAAAAATTACTTGTGGTTAAAGAATTGACGTTGCTTTTTAAAAGAAAAAGAAAATTTAGCATTATTTGACAGACTTTAAGAACTAATATAAGTGATCTTTTCATTTTCGCTGAATATAAAAAATATGCAGTTTGACCAATGCGTGCGCTTACAGGTTCAGGAACATAAACCTCCGATAACAGACTGCCAATCAGGTCCTGTCTCTGCTAGGAAGCTGGCTTGACTTTTAAGTAAACTCTAGATATTTTGTTTTAGTATAGACCTACCTGCACATTTTGTGAAGAGACATCCTTGCTTCATTACTGCCCATTTCAAGAACCCTAATTTTAATAAAATCAACAGAAGTATGATAAACCCACAGTGGTAGACAAGGAAGATCTGCAAGAAGTGAATAAGTTAGTAATAGTGGGAACTAACGATTTTGTAGGCCAACGGAAAAACCTCTTAAGAGTTGAAAGTCCTCGTTAGGAAACCCAAAATGCTAAGCTAGATATTTGGTTTTGGAGCAGATAACACAAACCTTAAATATGATCTGGCCAACATAAAAATCGCAGTATGCGGACTGTGTCTAAGAGAAGCTTAGACGTTAGTGCGTATGATGTATAAACGTCGAACAGTAGCTAGCATATGGTTTAGAGCCAGAGCACTCAATGAAGAAAAGGAAATCGACGCATTGAAATCACTACAATTAAAAGTAAGGGCTAGTGACAGCACAAGACTTGATAAGGGTAAGCACTCCTAAGTTACCACTCGTGTTGCAAAAATCATTATGGAATAAAAGAGGTTGAAAGAAAACCGCAATGCGACTGGTCTCCATCGAGAAACCGAAGATGTCTATTGAAAAAATGTTCAACCGCAAACATAACAAAAATCTGTGAGTGATGGTAGGAATTCAGGTTATATCCTTAAAAAAAGCAAGCACCTGTGATCATTAAATGCTTTAGTTTAAACTGATTTTGGGTATGAAAAGCCTAAAATTGGTTCTAGTCTGTTGTCGAAAATAGCGCTGTCCTGGGAAAGATAATATGCCCCTTATTTAAACAGCTCTCCAAATTATTTCCATCATATTGAATTTATAATTCATAAAATAGTTTTTTACCTCGTTGAAGGGTTAAAGTAGCATGCAGGAAAACTAGCTACAAAAAGTAAACCATTGTAATCTAAATATTTCAATAGAAGTCTAAGTCTGAATAACTCTAAAATTTCTTGAATTGGTTTCTAATAGAAAAAGTTCCTTGAAATGGTTTCTTCTTTAATTTGCGCATTTTAATTAAAATTTTATTAAAGCATACAAAAAGGAAAAAAAACTGTTTTCCAATTATGCTTCTCAAAGAAAATCTCTTTAATTTTAGAGTGTGTTAAATGTTTATTAACTTTTACTCGTATATTTTATTCAAATTTCAGAGAGAGCATACATTCATATATACAGGATCCTTTTGGGTAAAAGTGTCGTTTTAACGTTTTAATTTCTGCACTGTGCAAACAAATTTTTCAAAATTATTTGCCAAGTTATGGATATGGAATTTTTATATTATGGCCCGATTTGTTAGATATTGTCTAAGGGTTTAAATTTTTTTAGAGATATGAAATTAATGTGGGATTATGCAATGAGACATATTTATTTTATGGTGGCAAATGTATTGGCGATAAGATTTTTTTATTTTCCTACAACTTCTTCCTATTACTTCTTATTAAAAATAAATATGTACCAGATTCAATACAGTACTATTTTCTACTTGTTTCATTTTTAAGGGAATTTTTTCCATGCGCAAGGAAAAACTATAAAGAAAATTCTTTTAATTTTGCAATTTTACGCTGATGACAGCGTGCAAGACATTAAAACTTTAAGCTTATAAACAAAGGCAATTTTTTAAAGTAATTTAGTTCTTTATATTTCTGTGTTCCAGGTTAATTTCATATATAAAGTTATCATGTAACACTTTAGCTTTTGTTTAGTATTTATACTTTAGTTACAAAAACTAAAAAGTTTAAATGCAATTTTCTTTTAATACTTTTTCCAACCTACAAGATATTGTGGAAGAGAAACCAGCAAAACTAAGACACAAGTTACAGTGTGATAAAGTCGGTAAAAATGTAAAAAAATATAAATTAGTTTAAAAAAAATCATAAAATTCTGATTTATACATTTCACTGTAGCTGATCAAACGACAGGAATTTAAGATCAAGGTATGACTACAAGTGTATTATATTCTGAATACGTTATTAGTTTTAACGTTTATATTATAACTTTTATATTTAATTTTTGGATGTAGTCGCGGTTTGCAATTGAAAAAATAAATTTTGGACTTTTGACTACCACGCTATTAATTACATGCATTTTTTTGCAATTCAAAAATTTCTGACTACTTAAAAATCGTGAAGGTAAGCCGTTGAACACAGCTCAAATTAAGTGGCTGTAATTAGAATAGTTGTCAAATTATCATAATCCCTTATTTTTAGAGAAGAGTTTATGGCTTTGTGTAGGGTTTACATGTTTTTACGATTATTAGCGATCAAATTTTAGACCTCCTCCCTACTGGGTGACTCTTAGTGTGACTACGTGTCATAATTTTTTGTTTCCTGAAATAATGCAGATTTATTCTAAAACTTGTTACAGTCAAATAGACCATGCTTTCATAGAACTTTTCGGCTTGTTGATTTTCGTATCCTTTAGTTAACATGAATATAGTTACTATTAGTGATATTCATTTCAAATTTGGTTAACTTTTAATCCAATTGTAACAAAAAAAAATTAGTATTTTTTGGCATTTTGTTAAACTACTCACATTATTGCAAATTGGTATGAAAAATGTGAGAAAGAACCTAAATTTTCAATAGAAAATTGGACTTGGCGAAATATTTAGGATATCACATGATGTCTTAATTTTGAAACCTTAACTAAATAAGTTAAGTTAAACAAATATATGAATTGAGAATCATCTAATCTGGATTTTTATATATAACAACGAATGAGTGTTTCATTAAAGTCTATACACAGCTAAACGGCTGAACCATTTTTTTTAAATTTAAGAACATCTCTCTGTATGATCAGCATAAATTTTAAAAATTTTCAACTGGGCGATGTAAGACCCATACAAAGAAAATATTCATTTTTTTTTTCATAGTCATAAAGTGAGCGAAACTGAATAGTTCGTCATTGTACCTTCCATACAATACAAAGTAAATATTGTTTTTTGTATATTTTGAGAACGTTAAAGGTGAAAGTTTCAAAACCTGATTAAGTAATCCGTAAAAGGCATCACCCAAAATTTAATCTGGATTAGATCAATGGGCATGGTAGCTCACATACAAAGTTAAAAATTATTACCTTGTGTTCAAAGAATTTTAAAAGGGCGGGTCTTAAAATTTTGTGTGCGTAACCCCCTTATTAGTCTGCGAAGCATATTCTAACAATCAAAAGTCTCTGCTAAAAGATAAGCCTATGTACGTCAAAATCAAGCCTTCATACTACAAGCTAAGTGTAATTTTGGTACGCTACAAACGTCAAAGATTCCTTTTCTTAATATAATAGAAACCATAATTTTTTTTTTATAATTTTGTTAATGCACTGTTAAAAGAATAAATTTCTTCTTTATATCCCACAGTATTAATAAAATATTATTGTTTGCAAACAAAATTAAACCGCCACAATGATACTTTCTTACACATTTATGTAAGAAATACTCTATTACTTTTAAAAATTGAATAGTGTGATAGTGGTACTAGTTGTAATGGTAGTTGTAGTTTGATTATTTTGTTATTGCAATCGTTTTTTATTTTATATAAATGGTACAGCATAAAATATGCTCCATGGACTTGCCCTAGGAATGATAAGAAACAAAACAACAATATTTCATTGAAATAGCTAAAATAAGAAACAAACTTTATTACGAAACAACAAAAGCTATTCAGCCAACTAGCCAGCCAGTTTCGTAAAGATACACACAGAATTGAATTTTTTGGCAAAAAAAAAAAAAAAAAAAAAAAGAAATGGGAAGAATTCTATTAAAAATGTTTGCAATATTTAATAGTAACATTAAGAAATTGTGACGGGATAGAAAGGCAAATTGATGGTGAAATGCTTGGTTAAAGGCAACAATGTTAATAGTCTTGTATAGAGATTTGCACATTGATCAACATCGACCAGGGGGTACTATAAAACTGGCAGAGCTAGCCTGGTTTCAGCCGAAGTGCTAGGGGATATAGGAAAACCAGTCTCTTAGTGTTCAGGCATCAAATCTGGATAAAAAAGTTGGGTATTTGTCGAAGGACTGACTATTGTCCTTCTTTTATTGGAACAACCCAAACCGGTAGCCCGTACAGAGAGCCACCCATCTCTGTTGCCGGTTATTGATGAGGTTCCTTCCATGTACACATGGTGGATATGGAGTTAAAGTCTATATCTGCAGGGATTGTGCGGAAAAGATGAAAGTGTGCTGTTGCACTTTCAACACACGAGTTTGGATAGTCTTCAACCAGAAGGATAGTTCATGGTCCTGACAGCTATATTCCTAGAATTGCAACACTGTTGGCTTCGCCACTGGGGGGCGCTAATCGACGCTTTGTATATGTCATTCAGTACAAAGAGGATTTTTACATTAGGGCCACACGGCCAGGTTATGACGTTAATTTATATCATATATATTAAGCATAAATATTAAAAAATTCGCATAATAAATAACAAATAATAATAAATAGTCTGTTAATTGCTGTTATTTTCAATATACGAGGTGTGTGAGAAAAGTAATGAGAAACAGCAATGTTATCCCCTTTAAAGTAGTTCCGTTGTGCAGCTATACATCGGCGGAGTCGTCGTTTCCACTCTTGGTAGCAGCGCTGGATGTCTTGAATTGGTATGACTTTTAACTGGTAGGTCGCAGTCTTTTGAATGTTCCCTAGAATCCCAAAAAGACGTCCTTTTAGGACATGTTTAAGTTTCCGGAAGAAGAAAAAGTCACAAGAGTGTTGAGGTTTGAGGTCAAAAATTTATGAATGGGAATGACTGTGTGACACGGAGCATTGTCATGCATCTAAAATTGTCTACAATTTCTGGTCTCACACGGATTACTCTTTCTCTGACCTTTTTAAGGACACTTTTATTAAGCACTTGGTTGACATTTTTCCCTGGTAGAAAAAATTCTTTGTGCACGATAACCTTCCTGTCAAAAAAACAAATCAGCAACGTTGCTTTACATTTCGATGCTTCACTTCTTTGACGCACAATGAAAACACAACTTTACTAATGACGCTGTTAAAACTGATATATTAACTGTATGGAGTTGTTACTCAGTTTGAGTAAGTGGAAGGGATCAACAATCAGATTTAGCATTGGCTGGCATACACAATGTTGCCAGATCTCCCGCAGTGTTGCCAATCCCGTTACTTTTCTCACACACCTCGTATGTAATCTCATGATACTCCAGCCTAAGTCAAGAGCAAATAGAGACAACTTGTAAATAAATTTTTATCCGACATTCATTTGCGGCTAAGGCCATAAGCGAAAAAGCAGTTAGGTGCTGTTTGGAAAGAGAGTTTGTTAATTCAAATACAAAAACAAGGATATTTTGTGTGGCAAAGCTTGCATGAAGACATACTTTTCTAACACCATACCAATATTATGATTACGAGTAAAATAGTCGCATGAATTTAAATCGTATCAAGGGAGAATTAAAAATTTTTATCAAGTCGAATAAATTATAAGGTGGTAGAGATGGCGAATTCATTGATCTTCGCCGGTAGCATAACTGTCAAACTCCACATATAAAAATCTGTGTACTATTTTTTTAAATGAATTCGCCATCGCTATAACCTTATAATTGATTCGCCTTGTATTTTTAAATATTCAAGTTAACTCTCTATTATTTTTAAAATTCTACCAAAAAAAAATCTTCATGTGAATGTTATTAATTAAATTAATTTACTGCTGTCGTACCTTTCGGTAAAGACCGTCATCACTGGCTGTTTGTTCGGTACGTTTGGCGAGCGCTTTTGATGTGAGAACATCATTATTTTTAAAGCCACATTTTTATTAGTACTGAAGCGACACTGTTAGGAATTTGTTGTATAAATAGTGGTGTGTTCAGGTGATTTTGACCGTGAGGGTAATGTTTATTCAAATTGCACTATGCAGGTAAATTACTTGATGTCTCTTTAGTATAGTTTTAATATTTCTATTTTTAATTATTGGATAGGTCAGTGTTTTAATAATTTTAGTGAGGTAAAAATTATGTCAGAGGTCTCTGCTGAAAAATTATGTTTTATAGATTTCAATGTTTTCAAGTATGTCCAGTCCTTGGTCTTTTTACCAGGATTTAATAATGTCATACATTCATATTTTTATCTTGGCTCTTGTTTATGTGTATTAAAATGTATTGCGAAGTTGGAATCTCTTTCCGTTTCGATCAGTTTGTCCTAGTTGCAAATGCAGGTTATTCTGTACACTACGCTGGTACTAAATTTGTCGGTTGTTTTTGTTAATGTCTGCTTCGTAAAGTGTTGTCTGGAAACCTTTTTTCTGAAAAAGATTAGTATATCTATATATTTCTGGCCCTGCGTAAGTAAAAATCTTTCGTGGTGTTGTATCGATTGCATCTTTGTCTGCTTTTTTCTTGTTTTTGGTGTTGTATTGTCTTAGTAGTTTGTCGATAGTAGGGCGGTTAAAACCATAATTTTTAGCTACAGTGTAAATTGTGTCAAGTTCTTTGTTATGTAAATCATATGTCTAAATGCTGCTAGTTTATGTAAGTAGGATGGTTGCATCTGTCGTGGTTGGTTTTCTAATGTCGAAGTATAAGGAATCAATTCATTGTGTTATTGTTATATCAAGATATACATTATCTTATTATATCTGTCTTGCTCTTTTCCATTTTATATAATATTTTTTGTGTATTGTGTTTAAATTCTTAGGTCTTGTTTGGCGTTGTCTTCTATAAAACATATTATGTCGTCTACTTTTGAATGGAATTTTAATTATTTCTTTCCCCAACAAGGTCTTAATTTTACCAATTTGTCTCTATGCGGCAACCTTCTTCTCGTCTATCTTAACTAAAAAAAAATTTTAAAACATTTTTGCCAAACTGCCACTTACGGAATTTCTTCTATTAAATGCATTTGTGTATAGTCCAATTACAACACAATATAGAACTACATTTTCTAGCTTGACCCGAGCGAAAACTGTTATAACAACTTTATGGTTGTTTCTGACCCAGTTTTATTGCAAGAAAGCGGACAGAAAAATGTGCACATCCGTTTAAATATTTATTTCTACGGTGAATGTGTCTACAATTTTTTATATTAAGAAAACTATAGTTTTTTATATACAGTTTTTATTTGCTTTCTTTTGATGTAAAAAAAATAAAATTAATGACAAAAGAAAGCACGTAAAAATGTTGTTACATAATGTGAATTAAAATAAGCCTTTACCCGAGTGGTAAGAAAATGCAATTTACGAAACATAAAAGAAGCCAAATTCACACAGATTTTTTTTTTTCATTTAGTTAATTTGTGTGCTCGAGGGTTATAAATCTTATATTTCCGACATGAAGTGAATCTTATATTAGTAAATAAGTAAAATTTTTAAATTTCCTGGAAAGGCTGCTAGGTCGAGTTTTTCAGTTTTTCAGTTTTTCCCTTACAAACGGTTGTAGTTTTCCATCAACTTGTTTCAATTTTTTTTTTGCTTCATTAATAGTAACCTTTTAGTTTAAGTATCCCATTTCGTTATTTTTATTGGTTTCAAGGAATACATTTAACTTTCAGAAATTTAGTGCTTCATTGAATGCTTATTTAGTAACGTAAAGTTCAGTAGATTTGAGATATATTTTCGGTCATATCTTCACCTGTCTCATAATTATTTTGTTGACTCAAATGCTTAACTGTCTGGTGTAACTTCAAAATAACGGTGTATTCGAATGGAAATGAAATCCATTTTGCTACAGATAAACCCTAAATCTAACCGGGAATGATTTCTTAGTGCTCATACTGATTTTCTTTAGAAAACCATGTTAAGCAATATTAGCGTTCTCTTGCGCCCAACTTTAATGGTTAAATCTTATAATTGAAGGCGGCCATCAAAAACATTAATACCTGCAGCAGGGGCAGACCAATTAAAACTATACTTTTAAGCATCAAAAATTCAGCTCCTATTAAGCTAAAAATTCCACTCAAGCTGTCAGCTAAGGCCGTCTACAGAATATTAGGCGTTGCAAAACATTTTTAGTTTAAAAATGTTATAATAAATTTCAAGTGTTTCCGTTTTGTTGCATTTTCCGTTTCCTTTAATTTTGATATTTTTTAAGCTCGTTTTTTAAAACTTTAAGTATTCATGAAAGTCCTGAATAAATAATTCCTTTCTTAAATTATGTAACAAAATTCAAAAAAAACAAGAAAATAAAATCTTCGAAAAACGGAAGTTTCATTTTAAACTAAAAGTTGTTCGTTGTTTGTTTCATTTAAAACCTGGTAGTGAATGGATGTCGTTAATATGCATGAGTGGTTTTTTATGTGTGAATTTTTTCTTTTTTGAAATTTCGTTATTTTTTAATTACGTTTAGCTTAAAAACTATACGCCTCAGCCGGCTTTTAATTGTTGCAACACTTAAAATAAATTGTGATTTTTGTAGTGGTTAACAAAATTTGTTAAATGTTATAAACAAAGAGTTTTTATATTGTTTTTATAGCTTTCTTTCTTTAAGAAATTATTTTTAAGCCTAACAAATTTAATAAACTTTGCAATTCTTATTAATAAATATAATCATTAAAGAAAAGAATTTCAAAAATAATCGTTTTTATACAAAAACAAACTTTTAATTAATACTTAGCAACCGTGAGCTTAAGTAAAGTAAATCTGTTAGCACTCATTGAATTTATAATTTAACAGCCATATTCATAAAAACTTAAAATAGGTTAGCAAAACAAAAATATAAAAATGTTGGCAAAACTATATGCATAAACCTTTAATAAACATTTTTTCAATCGAAAAATGTTATTGTTGGGTTTACCCTTCTTTAAACCAAAAATAAAATGAATTTTTAATTCTAAAGATATTTTTCTTATAAATAAAGAGGTTGTCCTGGAATACAGAAGGTAATTTTAAGGGGAAAATATTGAAAAAAAAACCGTCCTTAACACATATTTTCCAAGTTAATAACCTTCACAACTTTTAAAAATATATTGTGATATCTTACAAGAAGAAAAAATGGATCAATTTGGGTATCGTAAGAGAACTTATCAAAATTCCCGCCAAACGCGTTACATATCACAAACAAATTGTTAACCCGTTACAAACTAGTAAGTTTCCCAAGAAATAAATATAAAAATGTCGCCGTAAAATCTAGTTTTAGTAAGTACCGCGAAACACGTACAAAAACAAAAATACAAACACGTATGTATGCGTTTATGCAAAATTAGTAATTAAGTTCAATAATATTTACCGCTAACATTTTCTTCCCATATTTTTGAAAGAATCCTGATAATTTATTTAAAAAACTTTCCTATAGCACCTGTATTGCCACTATTGGCTAAAGAATACTTGATATATTGCATATTTCGCAGGTTTCGCATGATATTTATTGTTACATTTCCTTCAAAAATTACTATTTCTCAACCCCGTACAAATGTTTATTTCATATGGAACTACCAGGCTAAATAAGACTTATTCCAATAATTAAAAATAAATTATATATATATAAAATGAAAATAGCTCGTTATGAACACGTTATTCGAATAATTTTATATTTATTTATAAATTTGTTTTATTACGTTCCTTGGTCGTATATTTTGCAGTAACCAGAACATATGTTATTTGCACAAAATAGATATAAAGAAAAACCATATTTGGTTTTTGGGTTATCCGAAAATTGATTTTTAAACGCGCTAAATTTTAAATAATAATAGGAGTTGCTTAAAGTAAAGATAAGGTATTGAACTGTTATTATGTATTTTTGATTAAAAATTTTAAAAATGATACATTGAACGAAATATGTGTAACAAATATTTTTAACTTTAAACCTAAAATATTAACTTTTTATGAATTAGACTGGAAGTTTTTAAAATAAATAATTTAAAATTTGTAACGGGTCTATTTTCAGCACAAAAAATAAGTTTGTATTATGATAATGATTATTGGCAAAGGTCTATTTGAGCCGAAACCGTTTTAAAAATAAGACATAAAGCTGGGTAACATGGTAGAGTTGCTTGACAAAGCGCATAAAATATTCTGGTTATAACATAAAAAAGCTTCCAGAATTTTTTAGTCAAGTTATATTTTTGGGCAAAAGCATATTCTGTATATTTGGTATTAAAGGCCATCAGAGTGTGTGGCATAAGCAGGGAACTGCACTTAAAAATTTAAATATTTTTAGACAGTCAAACACGTGGGTGAATGAGTTATGATGTGGGGATGCTTAGAGGCTTCAAATGTGGACCAGCAGCAACTTATTGAGTTAACAATGGATAAATAGAGGTATAAAGTGCAAAACAACTTAATATATCTACAACGTTTTGATTCCAACAGAATAACGAAGATTACATTTGAGGAAACTGAAATATTAGTAAATTTATTGCCAAATAATTTAAATGAAAACTAAGAATATCGTACCTATCCAACAAAATATTTAATTCGACTTTTTTAAAGTTCTTATAAATTTTTTTTAAGACTGGACCAAGACTTTTCGTGTGCTTAATTCGCTTGTTGTTCATCCCGTTGTCTCAACAAAAAAGGGAAATTCCTTTTTTTTAATATATGCATATGTACAAAACCGAAAATTTTCAGTAAAAAATACATTTTATTAAAATTTTATTTTAAGCCTAAAAAAATATTTTTTTTTTCTAAATACTTTTTAATCCGATTTTTTTGTAAACTGAGCGACGTAGAGCTTAAATTAGTAAAATTTTGTATTTACTTATTAGATATAAATAGAAAACTAAATTATATACTAAAAAATTTAATTTCTTAGTTTATTCGTAAACTTAACGATCCAGAGCTTAAACAAACTGAATTTTTGTAATAAAAACTTTATAATTAAAAAAAAATCGCTTTTGAGCCCAACAAGTTAAATTTAAAAATAAAACTTTAAAACCTTTTAGTTTCATTTCTCCAAATTGTTTAGTAAAGAAAATACTTTTACATTGTTACATGTTTTTTGTGGCGCATTGTAAATTTTTTATTTTCTAAAACTTTCTATGGCTTCTGGCTGCAATTTTTGATCCTTCGGTCTCTTGAATCCTATAGTCTCGTATTTGCTAACATGTGTTATTACAAAAGCAGCCATCCGCGATATACCAATGTCTTACTACGGTGATGCCTTATTTAGTTAGCTAGTCCATGCACAGACAAATCCACTTTGCTTTACATCCAACAAAACATGTCATCTTTTAATCCAATACCCGCAATACACATCTGCCATATACTGTTCTTATATTGTTACTTTTCTTGGGCAAGCAGCTATTTTTTTTATTTTTTAATATTTATAAAGGGCGTCTTGAGAATTATCTCTGCTGTTCTTGTCTTAAATATGCGTCTTCATTAATTTATCTTTGCCGTGACTATACACAATTATTGTTTTTCTTTCCGGGAGATTTTAACTGCTGTTTATTAATTTTTAATGAATTGCCTTATGCTGTTCTTGTAATATTTCCCTTATACGTATGTCCTGAAGTAGAGCTCGAACTCATGATCTTTCATCCATTGAGGATGCTCTTTTTTTACCATGCGCAATTTGATAAAAATAGGGTTTGCCAGATCTTGCTTTCCTAACAACATACATATGTATGTAAGTAAGAAGAAAAATTAGCTATGCTATTGAGCAATTAAGTCATTGCCAAGAAGTTATAAAAAATAAAATGTCAGATTTAATACAAGTATTTTATTTATCAATAGTTCACATTAAATTTGAGTGCGTTAAAAAAATTATTTATAATTTAAATAAGTTTTAATTTATGATATTTAATGCATCTGTTGTGTTTTGACATCACTTAAGCGTTATTGAAATACTGGATCGTCTGATTATGATTGTGGAAAAAATTGAATTGTTACTTTCGAGTTTTTCATTTGTTATTCGTTTGAGGTAGATCGCTTCTTTAACAGACTTGGAAGCACTATCTGTTTAGCTTCAACACTAGAGAAACCTACAGTGTTTTGCTTTTTAAATCCCCAGCAGAAAGCATCATTTGCAAATATAAATGCATATCCGATGTAAGATTTTCTAAAGTCAACCAAATATTGGCAACAGAATTTTTGATCATGATTTACCCTTAACGTTTTACAGATCCATATTTAATAGGGAACTTCGCCATTAAAACTTTGGGATGAACAGCGATTTCGTACGTAATTTGCCTTAAAACCTGCTTCTGCCAAAAATATGGGAGGTAAGCCGAACTGGATCAGTTCACAACTTAGCATACCTAATTCGACTCCTTTTTTACCTAAAACGTAATTTTGCTTTTGTGTATATTTAATACTTCGTTGGTGGCATATTACACGGATTCTCTACAAAATACTTCATGTAATAATTACTTATTCAGTGCCATTTTATACCAGTTTTTCGTTCTGCCGTATATTTGCTTTCAAATATACGGCAGAACGATTTTGTTTTCCCGCAATAACAACTAAACCAGTTGATAAAATTGCAAAGAATTTTCCTTCGTTTGTTAAACACCGGCTGTTTCAAGACTTGCATTTCACGAATTGCAATTCTAAAAATCTCTCGTGTTCTACTCCTTTAACAAAAACAATGCATATGATCCCGCATATCATCGCTGTCTTGCATTTTCTTAAGTAAGAGGGAACTTAGAAGCTCTACCTGTTGAACAGGACCACGTGACTAATAAACGAAGTGTAGCTTGTCAAAAACCTCTTTTAGTGTTCCACAATTTTTAATTTATTACAGTTTGCATGCACCAATTAAAAATATTTGCCACGACTAAGCCTTTTTATCGTTTTTCGCATTAGCCACAGACTACTGATCGACCATGGTCACCTTTAAAAAAAAAAAATAAATAAAAAACATCAAAGATGTTCAGGAAAATAATTAAAATTTATGGCAATCGTTTGTAATAATCTATCATGCTACAAAAACTTGTTCCAGAAAAATAAAACGCACGTAACTATCGAGTACAAGATATATTATTTTAGTGGTTTAAAATTTATTTAATGAAAGAAAAGCAACATTGTTCGATCTACGAAAACAGCAACTTAAAAATAACTACTATTGATTGAAATACTTAACTAAAATCTGATATCACAATTATTAAATCTGCTAAATATTAATAATTTTAAATAGCATTTTATTAATTAAACAAAATTTTAATAAATTGTATTTAAAAAGTACCGTGATTTCCATAATTTAACGAAGAGGTTTCGGTTATTCGTCAATAATAAATTTTATTTTTCTTAAATAACATACATAAAAAGCTTTGCATATACGTACTTCAGTGCTTTCTTTTCTTAACTTATTAAAAATTATCTTAGAATCATCATTTCCATTTATTCTTTATCGCATTATTTATCTCAAAAGACTTAATCGAAGTGAAAGTTGTGTTTTGAGTAACAGGCGGCATTGAAAATAAGTCGCGACATGGTGGCTTGTGATAACGTCCACGGACATAATGTCCATCTCAATTTGAAAAACGTCATTATGTCCGTGGGTTTTGTGCCGCATTTCGTGTGGACATATTATAACTTATATTATGACATAACTATCATAATTTCAGCAGTTCAAAATTAGAAAGGTAAGGTACGTTTTTGCTTATGTACATATTTTGGAACAAATCTAGCTTTGTGGCACAGCTACGTAACTTCGAAATTAAACGTTGGCTCTATATTTTTCACCTTACATTTAAGTTTTTATTCACGAAGTGAAAAGTCAGTTTATAAAAACGTTATATTTTTCTTACATATAATTCTTTAAAATATATGCACGTGTATTGTTCATGGACATTACGTCGCATAATAGTGTGGATTTATGTTTATTGACATTGGC
Organism: Cistogaster globosa; assembly: GCA_937654795.1. Classification (NCBI taxonomy): domain Eukaryota; kingdom Metazoa; phylum Arthropoda; class Insecta; order Diptera; family Tachinidae; genus Cistogaster; species Cistogaster globosa. The sequence goes on from OW569406.1 coordinate 68,992,705, forward strand.
CGCAATTAGGCAAATCTAAGCCAGAATAACCCCTTTACTTTTTTAAACCAGCCTTACTTTTTATTCTTTATATACAATTAAAGTAATTTTTTATTTAAAAAAACTATGATAAAAAATTGTGTTTTGTTTTATAACGTAGAATAATAGATGTTTTAGTTGCAATCATCAACAGTCTAAAAAGGAATTATTTTTTAAGGAATATGTTTTTTGTTTTATTTTTTTTTAACAAACTACTTATTTTCTTAAAAATTTTTTAATATCCAAGTAACAGAATAAATTAAAGAGAGAACATATGTACAAAGATACATTCATCCTTCCTTTTTTATGAGTAAGAAGCTTTTGTGTATTTCAGTGGTCTTAAAAGTTTCTACTTGAAAGTTTTCATATTTTTTTTGTTAATTTTTTATAAAAGATATAACAAAATGTATTTTATAATAAAAAGCGATGAAAAAAGTACAAATATTGCAAAAGAGTATTGAAAAAAAAAACTTTTCCTAATCCGATTACAATTTTTATTTTGCTTTAACGCCACAACAACTTTTTTTAAGGTTTACGTTGATTTCTCCATAAATTTTAAATAAATTTGAGTGATTTTTTGTTTTGCTTTGTCATTTTTTTAACTTTCTCTTAACTTGCTACAATAAAGTTTATTTAGAAAAAAAAAATGTATAAAAAATGTTTTTTTTGTCTTTAAATGGCCTTGAAAGTTATAAAAGACATCAAAGGATAAAGCAGGCAGTTGACTGTCACCAGCTTTATTTACAACATTTTGCAATGATTTGTTAAAAATATACATACCATGGAAAGTATAAGGTTAAATGCACCAGCAATAACACAGTGGCCAAATACAAAAATATTTTTTATTCATCTTATTAAATTCAAAGCTTAAATTTGAATTTCGGCTATATAAAGTTTCATAGAATTTTTTTGTATTTTTTGTTGCTTTGGTTTACTATTGATTTTCATTTATTAAATAACAATGTTTTTTGGACGATTTTCAAATAAATTTATTTTACCTTGGGCAACTAACAGACTGAGTATTCCATACATTTCATGACGTAAAAATGAACAATTTGTCTGAGAAACGCTAAATCGATTATAAATTTCACAGTAGCAACGCTGATTGCACGAACGTTAACATCAAACAAAAATGTAGAAACTAGAATCAGCGGCAGACAAAAAATATTTCAAAAGCATAAAACAGATTTTAAAATTTATTGCAACTATTAAGTGCATTTCCTTTTTATCCATTTTTCTCTTGTCGTTATCTTTTTGCCTGATTTGTACCTTTTTTTTCTGTTTTTTTTTTCTTGTAGTTCATTTATACAGGGTGTCGAGTTTCATTTACTTTGTTTATTAGCTGCAAAAACTACTGCAAGAAATCGTACAAATTATATTGTAGTGTATATAAAGCACAAACAAATGATTGAAGATGCCATGGCCACTAATTTCATTTATTGATTGTTCCTTTAAAATATCTTACAATTGATACTTTGTTTAAAAAATATATCATCCTACAACTTGAAACTAAGTGCAAACTTATAGTTTTGATGATATTAATATTGATTTTTTTTAAATAATTTTAGCTCTTAATTTGTATTTTCTTAAAAAAAAACTTTCAAATGGGATATGTCCACAAAGTTATCAAAAAATTAAATACCAAATATTAGTTTAGTCAATTCGTAAACGTTAAGAAATGTGGGTATTAATTAATAATAATATTGAAGTCGGACAAAATGGTTCAATATACTGTAAAAAATAGGAAATTACAAAAGATCCTTATGAATCACATTAAGGAAGGTCTTATATTTTAATTTCAGCTATAGGAAGTTTTCTTAGTTTTTAGAAAGCAATTAAAACATATAATTTACCAGTAAATATTAAAGTTTTTTATGCAACTGGCTTTTGTAACTCTTTATTTTCACCTGTTACATTTCAGTTAAGGAACAATACAATAATAAAGTTTATAAAATGAGTTCAAGAGTTTTACAACTTAATAAAAATTTTATAAATGTCTATGTGTATTTTATCCTAAAAAAATAAATTTTCAACAATTATCTGTCCAATTAATCTAAACTGTTTTGTCTATATTGTTACGTTTATTTAAATTAATAAACGTTTATTTTACTGAGTTCTTTTATTGCAAAATAAATAAACACAATTTATTTACTACTTTAATTAAATTACACTTTTATTTGACGATTATTCACTTATTCGCGATTAGTACACAAAACTAACAACTTCACCACTGTTTATCCGTTTTACCACAAGATCTTTACTGGTTGACGTTTTCACTAAGAATGATTCAGCATGTATGGCCGTTGCTTTTATATAGCCAATGTTAAGGCTCTTGAATATACTAGAATTTTACTCCATCTGTTGGTAGAATATTTCTCTACTACGCATTTATCATTTGAGACACATGATTGTTATTTGGTTCCAGAACCTTCCATTATTAATTTGAATTTATTTATACATGCTGTCTATTTTTATTAATCGTTATGTAGGTGTGTGTGTGTAGTTGTGTGTTGCGTTTATTTTTATAGCTTTATGTTAGTTGTTTTTGTTTTATGATTAAGAAGTTTTTGTAGAAACTTCTGGCGTTGTAAACATACACAATAGGTCATTTCGTTTTACTTTCTTGGTGACAATTATTTTTATTTCTTTTTATGACCTAAATAAAGCATCTTCGCAACACTGCCGCCCACTTAAGCCTTTTCGTCCCGAATAGGCTCAACATTACCTTTGCCATATTTGGCCAGCCGTTCCAAGTGAACAACCTTCATTTTTTACCTCGGATTATGGTATCTCTGTATCCGGTAAACCACATCATTCAATTTCTTGATCACCTTGTATGGTCCCTCCCAGTGAGTTTGCAGTTTAGGAGACAGACCTTTCTTGCGTTGTGGGTTATATAGTAGAACCATTTGCCCTTCAGTAAATCCCTCCGTGTTTGCTGCTCGATCATATCTGGCTTTCATTTTATCGCTAGACATTTTAATGCGATTACGGACAAACTCATGAAGCTCATGCAGGTCTTCTTGTGCTTGAGGAACATTTCCATTGTCTTCGTCTGCAGATCCTGGTTTAATACCAAATTCTAAATCTGCTGGTAGTTTTAGTTCTGTTCCGAACAAGATTTTTGCTGGACTACGTGAGGTTGAATCATGTACAGCTGACCGATAAGCTAGTAAGAACTTTGGTATATGCTCATCCCAATCTTTCTGGTGTGCACTGACCACTTTTCTGAGATATTCCTCTAGGGTACGATTAAATCTTTCTACCATGCCATCAGACTGTGGATGCAGCGGTGTCGTTCTCGTCTTTTTGATACCATACACGTCACACATCTCTTTGAATATGGCCGATTCAAAATTTCGTCCCTGATCTGAATGCAGTTCTAGTGGAACACCGTATCGACACACCCAATTGTTAACAAGAGCGTCCACTACTGTTTTGGACTCTTGGTTTGGAATGGCATACACTTCAGGCCACTTGCTAAAGTAATCTATAACCACTAGTACATATCGGTTTCCAGCATTACTAACAGGAAATGGACCTGCTATGTCAATAGCTATCCGCTCAAAGGGTTCACCTGCGTTGTATTGCTGAAGCTTGCCACGACTCTTTCTTGTAGGACCCTTGGCCGCAATGCACTGTTCGCAATTTGCTATCCAATCAGCTACGAACTGTCGGCAGCCTACCCAGTAAAATCGTTGCTTTATCTTTTCCAGCGTTTTTGTTATCCCCATATGACCCCCGCTGGAACCATTATGAAACTGCTTCATTACCTCACTCCTTTTAGAAGTTGGCACGACAATTAAGTCTGTTGTGGTTTTGCCATCTGTGCTTTCCCAAGATCGGTATAAGCAGCCATCTACCACTTTTAGGCTATTCCACTCAGCCCAGTACGATTTTGCTTGGCGGCTTTCTGCCGATATTTCATTATGGTTCGGTCTTCTATTATTTTGTTTAGCCAATATAATTTTTGCCAAAATTGGGTCCTCATTCTGTGCCTTTGACCAATCTTCGCTTGAACCAATTTGGGTAAGCCGCACGTCAATGACGCACTCCTTTTTTTCGACATTTGTGCAGTGCTTGCACTCTACATTGCATGGCCGTCTTGAAAGGGCATCAGCGTTGTTGTGGTTTCCGCCTTTTCTATGTACAATACTAAAGTCATAGCTTTGCAAGCGTTCAACCCAGCGTGCGAGCTGCCCTTCGGGGTTCTTAAATTGCATCAACCAACGTAGTGCGGAGTGGTCCGTCCTTAAGATGAAATGTTGACCATATAAGTACTTGTGATAATGTTTAACACACTCCAGCACTGCCAAAAGCTCCCGTCGTGTAACGCAGTAATTTCTTTCGGGCTTCGAGAGTACCCTGCTATAGTAGCCAATGACCTTTTCTGTTCCATCAATCTCCTGAGAAAGTACTCCTCCTATTCCATAGCCGCTTGCATCCGTGTCCAATATAAATTTCTGTCCAGCTATTGGATAGGCAAGGACTGGTGCCGTACACAAAAGTTTCTTGAGCTTCTGGAATGCTTCTTCCGCTGCCTCATTCCAGTGGTACGTTTGCGACTTTCTGGTTAACTCATGCAAGCTAGCAGCCACTTGAGCAAAGTTCGGCACAAATCTCCTGTAGTATGTGCAAAGCCCCAGGAAACTACGCAGCTCATGAAGATTTTGTGGGCGAGGCCAGGTCTTTACTGCCAGTACTTTGTCTTCATCAGTTGATATGCCCTCAGCTGTAACACGATGCCCCAGGTATTTTACCTCCTTTTGAAACAAGGCACATTTTTTAACACTTAATTTTAATCCTGCAGCTGTTATACGCTTAAATACTTCATCCAGGTTTTTGAGGTGTTCGTCAAAAGTTTTCCCCATCACGATTATGTCATCCAGATACACTAAGCACGTTTTCCAATTGAGACCCTTAAGCACACGTTCCATTAAACGCTCGAAAGTAGCTGGAGCGTTGCAAAGCCCAAATGGCATCACCTTAAACTGCCATAAACCACCACTCGCGCTAAAGGCAGTTTTCTCCTTGTCTTTATCGGCTATCTCTACTTGCCAATAGCCGCTCTGCAAGTCCAAGGTAGAGAACCATTTTGTTCCGGCCAACGTGTCTAAGGTATCGTCAATTCTAGGCAACGGATAACTGTCTTTCTTGGTGACGTCATTGAGCTTCCTGTAGTCAACGCAAAACCTGGTACTGCCGTCTTTCTTCTTTACTAAAACTACTGGCGAACTCCACGGACTCGAGGATGGCTCAATGACTCCGTTCCGCTCCATTTCGCTGACAAGTTCCTTGACCTCGTTTCGCTTTGCTAGGGGAACACTTCTCAGTGCTTGTTTTATAGGCCTCGCTTCGCCAGTATTAATTTCATGTTTCACAACTGCCGTTCTACCTTGGCTTTTATTACTTAGGGCGAAGACGGAGGCATGTTTTCTCAACAACTGCTTTGCTTTGTTTTTGTCAGAAGGTGTTAGTTCTGCCACCCATTTTTGCACCTGTTCTGCTAGTAAATCTCTTTCTCTGGCTTGTAATTTGGGGCATACTGTATTCACCGCACAATTTATTATGGCTTCAGCTGGCTCACATCGACCTATCTCAAAATTTCTGTTTATGGTCTTTTCGTTATTGGACAGATTGAGTACTCTCATAGGAACTCTTCCATCGTCGCAGATTGTTACAAGGGCTTTAGCTGTTAAAATGTCCTCTTTTACTTCTGTTGGTTCTACCACCCACAACCGCTTATCCACACAATCTGCCTCCACACGTGCCCATACTATAGTTTCCGCCTGAGGTGGTAATTTCTGGCGTTCAACGGCAAATAGCTTCCTTACTGCGGTCCTGCTCTCATAACCAACATCCAGGGGTATCTCCACATTACGCCAGATCATTATTTGCTCGCCCATGTGCAGATTAATACCGTTGGCTATCATAAAGTCTGCACCAATGATAACTTCATCCATTATATCGGCGACAACAAATACATGGTCAACGCTGATGTCTGCTATAGTCAGTCTTACCCTGGCTCGTCCATAGACAGTGGCAAAGTCCCCAGTAGCCGTGCGCAGTCGTACATTGTTTAACGGTTCCACAGCGCCTTTTACTAAATCGGGCCTTATTATCGACTGAGACGCTCCTGTGTCTATGGTGAGGACTTGCTTTCTTCCGTTTATAAGGCCACAAGCAGTTAGGTTGCTATTCTTCTGCTGCACAATTGAAATCGAGATTGTGGGGCCATCGGTTGTGGGAGCTAGCACTTGCCCCTTAGCGCTAGCTCGATTTAGTTTAACGATGACTCGAGCGATTTGGTGTTATTCGCCAGCTTGTTGTCCCTCGTTGGCGAAGCAGATCTTGATCTTTTCTGTATGGATCTGCAGTTGCGCTGGAAGTGGCCAACTTTTCCGCAGTTGAAGCATTTGGCGCGAGACTTACCCCTTTCCTCCTCCATTATTTGTTTGACAATATCTTTTATCTCGCTTCTTTTGTCGCCGTGGTTATAATCATCAGTCTCAAGACATCGCACCTTGTACACCTGTGGCTTCGAGATGACTTTTGCGGTCTCCTGTGCTAGCGCGTACGAGATAGTTTCTGCAAAGGTTGATTTTTGCGTAGCACAAACCGCATATTTAACATCTGGATCTCGTATACCATTCACAAATGCTTCAATTTTAAACTGGTCGAGAAACGGGTGATGTTCGCCTGGGTAAGTCAGCTGCACCAAACGTTCAATTTCCATGGCGAAGTCTTGAAGCGTCTCGTTTGCCTTTTGAACCCTGCCTCGTAACTCCATTCTATAAAGCTCTCTTTTATGCTCGCCTCCGTACTTACGTTGTAAGGCATCCATTATGTTCTCATAATTATTTCTACATCCGGCTGGTAAGCTTTCGAGTATCTCTGCTGCTGGTCCCTTTAAGGCCAAAATAAGCTCTATAGCTTTTTCATCATTGTCCCATCTATTCTTGTTGGCCACTGTTTCGAACTGGAACTTAAAAACATTAAAAGGTGCGCTGCCGTCAAAGCTCGGACTATTTATCTTGCTAGCATGCTCAGAGATAACTCTAACTGGTCCTTCTCGAATTTGTAGATCGCCCATTTGTACTTTTAATTTATGCAATTCATCGTTCACTTTTCTACCTAAACCGGACAATTTTTCATCAAACTCGCTGACTCTCATTTCTACGACGTCTACTCTTTTGCCGAAGGCTTCTGATATTTCTTGAAATTTCTCATTAACCTCTGCTAAAAGCCGTTCTCCGTTTATAGTAGAGCTTTCTAGTATTGCTAGAAGCTTCTGGTTATTTTCTTTATTTGGTTGTCCTGCTTCTGATTATTTTCCTCTATTTTCTTCATCATAGCTGCAAACATAGAATTCAAGTCCATAGCGCTGGTTGTTGCTGGGGCACATACTTCAATCTCTTCTTGTTTTTCTTTTTCTCCGAATTCGTATGTCCCAATATCAATACCTCGCTGCTTGAATTCGTCTATCAATCTCTTTTGCAACTCCGCTTTATTGCCCGCTGTCGGCAGATCCAACTTACTTAGCTCCATTTTTAGCTGCTCAACTTTAAGCTCGTCAAATTTCATCGTGATTTATTTATTATTTGCAATCCCACTTCTGACACCAATTGTTACGTTTATTTAAATTAATAAACGTTTATTTTACTGAGTTCTTTTATTGCAAAATAAATAAACACAATTTATTTACTACTTTAATTAAATTACACTTTTATTTGACGATTATTCACTTATTCGCGATTAGTACACAAAACTAACAACTTCACCACTGTTTATCCGTTTTACCACAAGATCTTTACTGGTTGACGTTTTCACTAAGAATGATTCAGCATGTATGGCCGTTGCTTTTATATAGCCAATGTTAAGGCTCTTGAATATACTAGAATTTTACTCCATCTGTTGGTAGAATATTTCTCTACTACGCATTTATCATTTGAGACACATGATTGTTATTTGGTTCCAGAACCTTCCATTATTAATTTGAATTTATTTATACATGCTGTCTATTTTTATTAATCGTTATGTAGGTGTGTAGTTGTGTGTTGCGTTTATTTTTATAGCTTTATGTTAGTTGTTTTTGTTTTATGATTAAGAAGTTTTTGTAGAAACTTCTGGCGTTGTAAACATACACAATAGGTCATTTCGTTTTACTTTCTTGGTGACAATTATTTTTATTTCTTTTTATGACCTAAATAAAACATCTTCGCAACAATATTTTAAAAATTTTGATAGAAGAATTTTGCACAAATCTCTTGTTCTACATAATTTATTTAAATCAATTCTTATAATATTTCATACATTCCATAGTACCATATTAGCCGCGTCACGTTCATATGTAATTTCTTTTATTTTTAGAATATAAAATAGTTTTTGTTTATGCCAGTCTTAACGTTTGATAAGAATATTTTATTTAAGTTTAAAAACGTGCTGTTGAAAAACTGCAACTGAAATATAAATAAATATTATTTTTACAGATTTTTCTTATAATGTTAATAATAAAAGCAAACAAAATCTATGCTTTTTTATTTTTTCAATATGAAATAATCCAATACATATATAAATAAACACACTTCATATGTATGTACATCTGCATATTTATACAATATTTATTTTTTAAATATAAAATCAATAAAATGTTTTTGTTTAATTTATGCAAATTTTATTGTTTATACTTCTATTTAAGAAATACACATACACACACACACATCTGCTGACAAACACGCACATAACTTATTGCATATATAAATAGAAACACAATCTTTGCATGGACGTGCACAAGTGACGTTAGCAGCATTAAAATAGATGTTGATGGTAAAAAGGTGAATGTGTCAAAGCAAAAAAAAAAAAAAAAAAAAAAAAAAAAAAAAATTAACGCGCTAGGTGTTTTCTTATATAAAAAACTTGTTTTTTTTTTTTCTTTTATAAATTTTACACATTATAATTCGTTTTATTATTAAAAGACGCTTTTATAAAGCGGGATGAAAATAAAAGTGAAATTTAGGCGCTAGAAATCGTGACAATTGAAGAAACAAAGTAAATTGAAAATTGGGAGCTTGAGTATTTGTCATTTAAATAAAATAAATTAATAGCAGTATGAATATTTTAGCAGACTTTGAAGAGAGAGTCCATAAATACATTTATCTAAAGAGCACAAAATGGTTCTAAAGAAAAATCCAGGTACATCTGCGCAAGCTCCTAGGACTGTCTGAAATTGTGTAGAAGGATTTATACTTTTGCCGTATGAATATAAAAAAAAAATACCTGATGAGTAATCACAATGTTGCTTAGAAGAAAATAATAGAGTTGTTTAAATCACGAGAGTAGAGTTGCTAGGGGCAGGTAATTATTAGAACAGTGGAAGCGTAAGTCATAGCACTTTCAAGTTCTGCGAAAATATAACAATAGTATGTGACAGTAATGGCTGAGTTAAATAAAATGGCCTGATCCCCAAAACACGGAAACAATTCTGGCAAAGGCCATCGAATAAGAAATTGAGGTAGTAAGGAGTTCAAAAAGTGTCACAGAAGGGAAAATAAAATAAATTAAATAAATTTTTAAATATAAATACCAGTATACTTTAGCGGGAGAGTCAATAAAAATTTTTCCTAAGAAGCATAAAAGTGTGCTAGAGAAAAATCCAGGTACATCTGCGCAAGCTCCTAGGTCTTACTGAAACTTATAAAAACGAATTATGTTTTAGCTGTATAACCACAAAACTTACGCCGCTTAACCACTGTTAGGATTTCTAGATGATTAAACTATTTCTGAAATCTTTATATAGCGGCGATATAGCTTTAAGTGACGGACCCATTAAAGATATTACGCTTAGTTAATGAAATATTTATTTTTAAACGAAATTTAAATGCTCACAATAAATATAATTTTTTGGTATAATTAATTATGGTATATGTAACGACAACCTAAAAAACAAAGAATATCCCTTTTTAAAATAGGGATAAAAAACTTAGATAAGAAAAACAAACCAGATTTTTTTCTTCTTTGTGACTTACAAGTGTAATATTGTAAAACAGAAGATCTCGAGTTATGACTCCGAATTCCAATATCACCATGAATATAGAAAAAAATGCCTGATGATGTGTAATCACAATGTTGTTTAAAAGAAGAATATAAAATTTTTTAAATCACGAGAATAGAGTTGGTAGAGGCAGCGATTTATTAGATCAGTGCAAGGGCAAGTCATAGCTCTTCTAAGTTCTGCGAAAATATAACAACAGTACGTGACAGTAATGGCTGAGTTGAATAAAATGGCTTGGTTCCTAAACAGAAGCTCTATTGTTGCTCTATGGCAAAGGCCATAGTGTAAGAAATTGAAGTAGTAAGGAGAAGATAAATTTCCACAGTAGAGACACATAAAAACTACTCTAAAAATAATATATGTGATTGATTTCTTCTTACTCTTTTACCGACTTTGAAAAGGAAAATGTTATAATTCTTAAATTTTTTTTTTATATATGTGCCCGCAAAACGCAATCTTGTTTAATCAGTAACGGATATAAAATTTTAACAAAGCTGGCATCACCTTAGATCGCAATATTTGACGGTAATAAAAAAATAATTTTTAATATTAAACAACATCATATAGGACGAAATTTTACTTATACTGATGTATCTTTTGAACGATTGCAGTCAAACTTTTAAAAATTGCCTTCGTATGTAAGTTATAATTATCTTGATTTAAAATTATAAATTAAATAGTGTTTCTGAGAGTGACGTATATTATCGTCTCTGGCCGTATCTTTTGATCCGTTGAAACTGACTTGAAATTTATGTACAACATATTTGTGATATTATTTGTATTGTCTTTCTTGATTTATAGATTGAAATTTTTACAGAATGAGTACTGATCTATACGCTATATAAAAACCAGATTATAAAATTAGATAAAAAGAATGTTGTCAAAATTATGTAATTTGGCAAACTACCGAAGACAATTAGAATTCAAACAAAGTGTTTATACAATTTTTATTATAAAATGGATGACCTGTATGTTTGCTTAATTTATTAATAATTATCGTTTTGTTATGTTTTCCTTAACTATTTTTACTGATGACCGGTACGAGTTTTGTAAGTTAAGGACTGATACTTCAATACTTTATGTAAAACCTGTTCTACTATTTAATTTTCAGGGCAGAAAAGTAGGTGAAGGGGATTAAAAAATGGCTTAGTGTTATAAATAAATTTTAAGTAAAACTATCAAACTCTAAATAAATATAACTACGCCTGTGGTTATGCAACATACATTTTTGCTTTATCTCTATGTATTTTTTTATTTATTTTTAAATTTGTTGTTGTACTGAACTTTGTATAGGAGGTTCCTAAAAATAACTCCATAAATTTCGTTATAAAACAGTTTGTTCAATGTAATGGAAGTGATAACAGCAGAATCATACTGATGCACACTACGATCTACAGTAAAAGACCACATAGTAACACAAACATTAGCAAAGCAGGGGCATGGCTTACACATGCACAAATTTGTTTACCTACTTCAGTTTCAGCATATGAAGCACACATTTGCATATATCTTTTGCAAGAACACAAAAAGGAATATTCAAAAAAACAAAGCTTTGAAAATATTTTGTAATAAATACATAAATGGGTATGTGTTCTTGTGTATTGCATTCTTCTCTACGTGGAGTGAGATTTTAAGTGATTGTAGGTAGTAGTTTACAGTATAATAATATTCAGTCTTTGATGTTTTATTTTTTATCTCACATACAAATAAAAAATAAAAAACTAATAAAAATATTTTACATACTTGTTTTCTAATTTTGTTTAATCTTTATTTTGTAAAAATACATGCAAAAAATGCCAAGCATAAAGTATTTTATGCTTAAAAGAAAGAGAATATAAATTTTATACTGATTTTTGCTTATATGTGCAATTTTATTGTGTGCGCGTGTGTATAAAGAAACATTAATACGTAGAATTAACTGCAAAAGGAGAAATAAAAATACTTTTATACATTTTAATAAAACCCAGCAAATTAATGGAGTCTTGCTACTCATTTAATGGGAATGAGAATAGACCGCCTTGATTTAAAGTACTTCTGATTTATGACATTAAGTCAATTTTAATAGAATACTCTTTAAATAGAGAAAACTTGTCATCACTTTTAGTGTTTCACTGCCATCATCGAGGTATGTATTCTTATAACTGTGCTGGAAACTATGTTTGTGACTAAAATCAATTGAAAAAATATCATAGATATTGAGTTTATTTTTATTTGACCTCAACGAAACAGAAAGAGGAATAAAATGGCATCTCTTTTTGATAGATGTGCACTGTTAGTGCAAAGTTTAAAATGTTTATTATTTTGCATGCGACAGTATTGTAAAGGTATTCAATTATTATTTTTTTAACTCTTAAATATAAAATATATCAGTCTGCGTCAAAGGTAGGAAATTAAAAATACAGTAGAAACAAAAATATGCGTCACAGGTGTAGCCTGTGGATATCAGGCTTAAGTTTTAGACTTGGACTCTCCTACTTAGCTTGGGTTAAGTTTGCACGCGGACTATTCGTACATGTGGGCAGGTCACTCCGCCACTCCGGGAGGAAAATAGGTGTGAGAGGTGGGAGACATCGTAAGCTGTAAAAAAGCTTAGACGTAAATTTCGATCTGGAAATATTTTAAAACATTAACTAACAAGATTGTCAAAGCAAAATATTTGCCTTTTAGAAATTTTTTCGCTGCTGTGTGGGCTTTATCTTATTTGCCTTCGTTTGCTTTTAAATACTTTAAATGACACTTTTTGAAAGTATTGTTTGAGCTTTTTGGTAATTAAATTTGTGGTTTGACAATCGGTGAATTGCTACAAACCTTAAATCAGGCAAAGTATTGGTCAATCGAATGTGAATAAGTAGACTACATTCGCTTCGTTTAAGTTCGATTCCGAAAACTATTCACTGCCAAAAACAAACAAAAAAATTATTTGAATGTAATTTCTTTGCATTCGGTTATATTGTGAAAAAGCTATAAACGAAATCCACAGACATTTAAAATTTGCAGAGTATTGGTTTTTGTGTCGGATTAAATAAACAGCATACAATAAATGAAATTTCATTTCTACACAGTTTTTTATAGATGATGCAGCAAACATAAACTGTGTTATTTTTAAATGTCTATCAAATACGGTTCAAAATATAACACCATATTTGCCAAAATAACTTCATTGTGAATAAATGAGATGGTACAGTCAATCAACTTTGGTAACGTTGTGGGCTCATGCTATTGTCAACAAATATTAAACTTTAATTGTGTTTTTTATATGAATAAAAAATCATCACCTTTTTTAAATTTTTACTCATTTATTACTTTTTTTATGATGTCATAATTTTTTATTTCATTTTAAATTTTTTATAAAAGTAGTGCATTGCCATACAAGGAATATATAAATATAACTTAGTTTCTTCCCTTAATTTTGTATGATGGCGAAAGACAAAAAATATTAATATAATGAATTAATTTTGACCTCAAGCTAAAATAACTGGTTAAAATTTTATTCCTGAAAGAAGAAAATAAAGAATGAAAATTCAAACAAATAATTTTAGTCGTTTTAGCGACAATTACCTGTTTTGTACAGTTTCTCCTTTGAACAAATTTTTATTATTTGCATCTATGAATTATACAATTAAGCTTGTTTGATAATTTTTGGTATTACTCTTTCAATATCCGAATATATTGTTTATTTTTTGGCGTTTGCTCCCTTCCCTTTGGCAAGTTGGTTTCACCAATGCAAGAAAAAACAGAAAAAATTATTAAAGTTTTATTGTCTCACCTTTCCTTAAGTTTTTTCTAAAGGTTTTAAGGCTTGTTGATTCGACCAATTTTAAAGTTCTGGCTTATGGTGCTTCTATGGTCTAAGACCATTATTTTAACAAACAATTTGAAGACCAGTTTTTTCACTAAAATTTAAAGACCTTTACTCTAGAGCATGGATTGAAGCAAAAGACTTAAGAAACTTGAAAAAATGAAATCTTAGAAGGAAATAATTAAGAAGAGAGACCTACGTTAATAACCATTAATTATTTCACAAACTAAAGCGCAAAATTTGTTTAAAAAACACAATTACTTATGCAAACTTTAATGAAAATTTAGAATTCTTATTTTAGTGATGCACTGTGAGTAGAATTTTATTATTAATAAATGTTCAATAAATAAACTCCGATATGATAGACAGAAATAAAAAAGGAGCAGAATCAGTTAGTGTTGAACAGAGCGGTCAATGACAACAAAATATTTGTTAGTCAATAGCCGGGTATAGTGGTACCTCTACAAGATTTTTTTTTTCATTTAATACTAACAATTTTCTCAATTTTTGAATGTATCGATAGTTTTACTTAAAATTTATATAATAAACAATTTAGCAGTATAAATTCGAATTAGGTATATCGCATGCAGTTTTGTGGATTAAGTAGATGGTAAAGAAATATAATAAACTAAAAATTTGGAAAATCAGACACAGAACATATTCCAGTGTTTGATGTGAGTATTGCTCTGGATAATGATAATATTGATGATGGTTCTAAGCATAAAAGAGATGACGAAGTCATTGCAGTAATTTCCAGTGACACGAACACTGGTAATAGAAAAAAATGATGGAAGCACCATCTGCTTAGATTAAATGCTGTACTTATGTAGTGCTCAAGGGCAAAGGAATGGCTGTTTCCATAGAGGCCGTAATCATTAACAGGTAATGGGGCCTTAGTACACATTTTAATACACAACATCAATGATATCATTAATATACAGTGCGATAGGGTGGTTTCGAGTACATATTTGTGGCGAAAGTGTTATCTGAACGAGTCAAAGAGCGTTTATAATCTGCCAACTTAATCAATGAACATTTGATAAATTTAAAACCCTTCTAGATTAAAAATAAACTGATACTTTTAAAAGATTAAAAGACATAAAAATATCATCTTAGACAGAACATAATCTTGTATAAAGAACTTTTAAATAAAGTTTTTTATGCAGATAATACTCATCATTAAAAGTAACAGAAAAAGGATAATATTGCGATAAAGTAATTTCATAATTTAAATTGAAATTATTAGTTGATACTATAAAAATGAGTTAATTTAATATAGGCTTAAGTTCATTTTTATTCAAATTAAAAAGAAAAAACTTTGCCGAGAGAACAGCAAAAAATGCGTTAGAGTATGTGTGGATTTCCGTTAATAAAATTAATTTTAATTTATTATAAATATTCTTCGTATTCTTAATTATAAAATTAGTTGGATGAAGAGATGGCGTTTACAGTGTACAGATTTTTTACAGATTTAAATAATTCGGATGACAGATAAAGCGAAGCAGAAAATGCTGCATTGCATTAATTTGTAAATAATATTTCTGTTCTTAAAAGTCTTTAAAAATTAAAATAAAGGTAACATAAGCTGCAATTAATATAATTTTTGTAGAAATTCCGAAATGATAATAGGTGTAACTACTAGCTCAGCTAAATATTTTCTTTGGGTCTAAAAACATCAAAATTTATTTAAATTTTTTAAAGAAGAAATTTTTTAAGAAAAAGTTTTTAAAAAGATCTTGACTTAAATTTATTTTAATGCAGCTTATGTGTTTCGACATGTATAATAAGTTATTTATATAGCCAACAGCTGCTATAACTCTGCACGCAACTGTTAAGGGAAAATTATTTTTGTTTATGTATGAGACACATACAAATGCCCTTGATATACCTATTGAAGCGTAAACGAAACAATATACAAAAAATTCGTTTATAACAGTGACCAAGTTTTAAAAGGTTGGTTATAAACGAAGCCCAATAGACTTTTTATAGTACGGCTATATGTGATACAAAAATACTTTATTACCTTTTGCCTAGCACATAATCAAAATCAACTACACAACTACACGAATATCACCATCATTATTATCATTTTGATATAAAATGGTAGAACTGTGACAGAGAATAATAACACGAACAAAGAAAAAAAAAACGAAAAATGTGTTAATAATGCTAAAAAAATTTTCTATGATAAATCTTTATAGTGAATGTATTTTATTACGCTCCATTCATATTCGTTCAAAAAGCGTATTCATTTTTACTAAAATCTCGTTGAACAACTCCCTCTTGTTTTCTGTTTTTACTCACCTTTTTTAGTCATTTATTTCCGACATTCATTCACCCAGTCACCAGTCGTTTATTCAATCATTAATAATTTTTATGCTCCGTCTGTTGAAGTTGTTTTAGTTGCTTTTTCCTCTCAATATTTAGTTGATGACATTTTGATAAATCCTATAAATAATGCTGCTAATGAGATGTCAATAAAAACGATATTATTTTTTTTTACTATTATTTGATGACATGATTCAAATTATACTTCAGCTATCATTCACTGTCGATGAGAGTTTTATTGATTAGGTTTAGCATATGAACACTAATACAAATGAAATTAAGACTGTAAAGCACTTTTATTCAACACTTGAGTGTTTCAGTAATACTTACTTATTATTATTATTATTATTATTATTATTATTATTATTATTATTATTATTATTATTATTATTGTTTGCTATATTAACAAAAAAAATAAAAGTTGCTTTATTCTGTCCCTTCCTTTTTAATTAAGCTTTGAAAATCATACTTCCCCGAGTAACTTATACCAGCATGAGGTATGTAAAACTATGACAGTTAAGTTACATAAATTTAAGCTGCACAGGCAGCATGCCTTTCCGATGGATAAAGCGGACTATCTTGGGACCTAATGGTCTATTTGTAATACTTAATAAGTCGCTGCAGAATGTCACAAAATTAATACATCACATATCCGGTCTAGACCACACCAATGCCCTTATAAATGTATTCATTTTTCTTATGTCGCAGTACGAAAGATCTGAAAGGTTCCTTTTACTGCTTAAAATGATCGCGCGCTTTATAGGAAAAATTCGGAGGGTGACAAGAAGCTGCTCTAAAGCCAGCACTTTCTCCTCTTCTAAGAACTTTAATAAAAGACGATGTATGGAAGGTTTAGTCTTCTGGCATGTTGACTAATAGCAAGTTTTGTCATAGGGTTTCCTGTAATAAAATTAAGGCTCGACATACCTCGTTAGACCATCATTTCTGCTTGGTCTTCAGCAATTTCTGCTAAAAGATAGACTTGTAGCCTTCAGGAAACACTCCGTCTAGGTGAACTATCTCCCTATATATTAAATAGAATCTTTGTCATGAAAGTTGAAATAATGAAGTGTTCTTAATATATTAAAAAATAGAAAGCAATTTTTTTTTAATTTTTCCTTTATTCTCTAGATTGCATGCTATAGAACAGGACTTTTATGATTACGAAATTTGATTATACCGTTTACCGTTTTTCTGGTCCAACAATTTAGAAAAACAGATTTTTTTTAACATAATATAACATAATTTGTTACGAAATGATTAGTTTTTTCTGATTGTAAGTATTTTTTCATCAAAAAACTTGTTTTCACGCAAGTCGAATAGTGATAAAAGAGGGGAAATAATTTTGAAATCTTTGCCTTGGCATGTCTCTACGTATTCTGTGTCATTAAATTGATTGAATTTTTTGCCAGTGAAACCTCTTTGCTTCTGGTTGATAAGAACGTTAATAAAAATAAACATTGTAAAATACAAGAGCATCGCATCCTTGAGCTTTAACTTGTTGATCATATTTGACAACCCAACCAAGCAAATGATGGTTGTTTTCTATGAAATAAAACTCAATAAGTTTCCACACTGTAATCAGTAACGAAAAGAAACATTTTCATAAATAATGTTGTAACCACAAACGGAACGATATGTTGTTAAGTAAAAATGACAATGTAAACATACATGCACGTAAAACTTTGATTATGCATTTATGCTTGTTGACGCATAAATATGTGCATGATTAAAGTAAGAAAGTTTTTTTTTTGAAAAACGAACATTGTAAAGAACAAAAACATTAAACCATTGTTTTTATTTATCATAAAAGCTTTAGTATGTGGAAAAAGTAAATATCTGACAATGCTTTGTCTTTAAAGTCGGAACTTAATGTATGACAAATGGATTTGGAATGTTTGAAATTTACTTTTGCTTTTCATGTAAGAGAACTCAATTTATTTTAATTAAATAAGCAGCAATTTTAAAGACTAGCTTTGTCTGCGACAACCCTTAAGTTGTAATTAGCAGATATGAAAATTAATCTCTTACAGGCTCAAAATTTAAAATAATAGAAAATAGAAAAATAAATTATAACATCGTTTGAATTTGAAATCTTGCTCCAATTAAATAGTTTTATTTTTGTTTCTAAGCTCTACGTCAGGTTTTAAAAATAAGAATATTGTTTTATATTTTTTCAATATTTCTTCAAAAAACAGAAAACAAAAATATTTAAAATAAGTTTTTTCAAATACAAAAAATAAATTTAAAAATATTTTCAACCAAATTAAAAAAATTCAAAAGAATCAAATGACATAAAATTTAATAATTTTAACATCATAATGCTTAAATTAGCATTAAGTTTAATTAAAAAATAACTGGTACCATTTCCACTAGACGAATACTACTGCACTTGGACCCTATTACGTGCTTTTGAACCAGCTTATTACTAGTTCTTTGGTGAAGAAAAAAATCCTCACAATTAGTAGATTTACTCTTTTGTTACCTCGAGTAAAAAAAATTAGTAAAAAAATATGAATATCTAGATTTTAGTTAAATAAATTTAGATAAGAGAAAGTAAGAAAGAAGAAAAAATTAAAATAAAAAATTAGTGAATTTTTTTGCCGTTCTGATTGTGTTAAATAGTAATTACATTCTTGGTTTACTTGCGGCGAAGAGGTTTTCCTATACGTGCACACATTTTTCATTTTTTAGGGCAATAGTTTTACCACGAATAGTTAATTTTCCGTTCTAAAAATTACTTCCCCAATAAAGCCTGTTAAATAGCCCTCGACACAATTTACATACAAATGCATACATATAAATTATCTTGATAAAAATGTTACAAACAATTTAGTAGCAGCCTTAAAGTTTATTCTTTTTGTTGTTGAAACCTTAATTATTTATAGCATCTCTAACATTACCGACATTTATAATTATTTTTGATATATAAAAGTAATGCATTTTCGAAGTTAGGATAACGATTTAATCAAGTACAATGCGACTGCAGTTTTTTGTGGATTATTATTATATCTATATCCTTGATAAGATTTATATGCAGCTATTCTTATTACAATTCTCACTATCATTACCATTTGATCAATTTCATTTAAAATATCTATACATCATTATTTCAGGTATTCGCTACAGTCTCACTTTCAAGAAAAGAAACAGGCATTTAAACGAAAATGCAATTCAGTAAATAAGAAAACTAAAATTAAATTATGCAGTTCCAGAAAACTGAAAAAAGTGCACGCTTTTTATATTACATATTTATATTTACTTATATTTAATCAAGCATGCGTACATGTAGAAGTTGTAGATTTTTATTTCCTGCATAAAAGAGAAATTAGAACTAATTGCATAAATTAGTTAAACGTATAAATTTGTTGCCCAGTATACATCTGTACATGTGAAAGTATATCCTTTTTATTTTGTACAAAAAAAAAAAAAAATTTGCAAAAAATTTTTTTAGGTGTCCAGATAGTAAATCAAAAGTAGATATTCGTACTCCTAAAAGAAAGCTTCCACACTAACTAACGCAATCATGTGTGGTAAAGTCAACTGGTAATAGAAATACAGTAAAAGCTTTTGTCGTTTTTAGACAATATATATTTAAAGAATACGTTTCTCTCTTGTGCGGTCGTGTACAGAAAAAAAGCTAAGGGAAAGTCTGATATTTAACCCAAGTAGGAATTTGATTTACAGCTTCGAAATTGTTTGCTTTATCAGCTCTCGCATCCTGAGCGCTCTAATGTAAAAATAATTTAAATTTTTTATGCACATTTATTTTTATCATACTTACTTAAAGTGCCGGTTTGATAACTGTTGGTCATTGTTTCCAGTTACTATTTGAGCTTTTTCTCCAAATGGCGGCTAGTCGAATGTCACCAAATATCGCCAATATATTAAAATATGTAACATTATGACAAAATAATTAACATATCTTGAAAAGTCTTATCAATTTATAAATTTTTCGATCACAACAACTATACTAGTATATTAGGATATCATGGCAATATGACTAAATATCACACCGTTTGAATATCCCATATATATTTATTTTATTACCAATTTTTCATTACTCTCCGATAGATAATTTGCAAAATTTTTGCAAATAAATAAATTAATAAAAAATCTATTTTTCTATACAACTGTAACAAAGGAAAATAAAATTTTAAATTTTTGCCAATTTTATGTTGTTAATAATTTTTTGTGCCCCATAATAATTCCATTCCTCAAGTTAAAGAATTTTACATAACTAAATTTTATGGCAAAGCATACCAGAAGTCTACAATTATTAAGTTGGGGAGAACTTACTAAGTTCATATATTTAATTGAGAGATCTACCGGAAAAGTGTAACTGCTATGAAAAAGATGATTATTGTAAAACTGGTTCTAGCAGTTTCTTAAAAAGTTAATTTAATAACTGACCACGAAGATTCTATGGTGGAAGTAGTAGCAATGGGGCAATATTCCAGGAAACGTTATCGATATTTTTTTTTTTTTTTCTTTTGTAACCAAGAGAAAAACCTTAGTGTGAGCATACCTTTGTCTATGTTTCTTAACTTAAATAGTCCTACTAAACGTATGTAGCAAGTGAAATGAGTCAGGTAGCAGATTTTAATTAAGTTTGTTTTTAGCGGGTTGAGAGTGATATTTTATGAAACTTTTCGATTTTGGAGACCACTGTAAACAACTTGACGAATTCATATCAACTGGAGTTACGAGTATTTTTCTTATATTTATACTTTGACATTTACTTTATTTCTGTACGAGGTGGGCGCTGTTATACACGTCAACCAACGACCTGTATAAACACCTTTAGAATCATAACTGTTTAGTACTTAAGAATGAGTGATAAGTTATACATATTTTATCGATAATATCAAAATTGTATTCTTATTAATTTTTTAAGATCAGTAAAAATTTCAATTGATAAAAGAATTTTTGAAAAGTACTATTGCTTTTATGAAACTCGATTCCAATACTTACGAAATTTAGTCTATAATAATAAAATTTCCTTTTTTATTTAAATTTAAAGTGAAAAAGCATTTTATTGTGCAGTAGAAAAAAATATTTTGAAACTTATGTAAATCCTTAAAGACAGAAAGTGAAGGCTAAACCGTTTGGCATAAAAATAAATTAAAAAGAGCTAAAAGTATGTAAATGTGTGTACAAGTGTTGTTGAATTAAATATTTACGGACTGATAAAAAGCAGTGATTTTCCCAGCCATATTTCCTTTTTAAACCTTGCTAGTAGCCCCATATTTAGCTTTAATAGAGATGGTTTAATTTTTAAAAAAACTTCCAACATTTATATCTCTTTAATGTGCTGGCTTTTGTAGATGTTTGACATTTTTTGGTTTTACTTTTAGGCCCATAAATCAACTGCTATAATTGAGACATGATTACAAGTAAAATTTTTTTCTTGTTGTCTGCCATAAAATAAAAATGGCAACAAGAAAATTTTATGTTTAAGTTATTTTGTCCACAATGTAACTACATGTTTCAAGACTGCAATGTTTAGGTGGCATTTTATGCTAGCGGTCGTATGCTGGTTAGGTCATGGTGTTTTTTGGTTTTAAATGTTCATTTTCTACATTGAAGAACAAGACAAAAATGTAAAGTAATACCAAATCTTGTTAGTTGCTATCTGAAAATGTAATAAAATGAAAATTTTAAGGAAAACAAAATGATTTAGCAAAATATTTATTTAGGATTTAACAAAATAAAACACAAATTTTTAAAGCATAAAGTAATTAAGAGAAATAATAATTTAAAAAAGTTTCAGGTAGCAAAATTTATAAAATTTTAAAAATTTTGATATCAAAGACAGTTTAATTAAAAAGAAAAGAAAATCGAACTAACACCCAAATACAACGAAAAATCTAAAAATAAATTGAGATTATAATATAAAAATAAAAAGTAAGACGGATTTAAGTTAATAAACACAAAACATTCATATCTTCAGTCTAACAATGAATGTAAATAAAGTTCAACCATTTGTA
The DNA here is from genome assembly GCA_937654795.1 of Cistogaster globosa. Classification (NCBI taxonomy): domain Eukaryota; kingdom Metazoa; phylum Arthropoda; class Insecta; order Diptera; family Tachinidae; genus Cistogaster; species Cistogaster globosa. The sequence goes on from OW569406.1 coordinate 69,014,891, forward strand.
AAGGGCTTGGCCGATTTATCCGAAATTTTACGTGAGCATACCAGAGAAGTATCTGAGCTACAGTTCCGAAGTTGGGTACCATTTACTTTCTAGGTATAGCGCTTTATAGTCTTTAAGTTGGTTATCTCCCACCTGAAAATTTTTCTAACGCTTTGTATTTTTTAAATTTTTGTCTAATTTTTTAAATCTATACGTGGTCTTAAAGTCCTAGTCAACACATAAATAATATTACCTTGATATGCATGTTTTAAAATAATCGAGTAACAAGCATTTTAAAATTAAAATTTTTGATCTTTAGATGCCCTGGTCCAGTTCTTTTAAAATGTTAGATACAAATTAGAGCGATTTGATTTAAAGCAAATCTGTAATTAGTGAATTTTTGTGTATTTTAATCTAAAAAGTGCTAAACATTAGAAAAATTTGCAAGTGCGAGGTAACCAACTTTTAGACCACATAGCGCTATCCCTGGAAAGTTAGTGTTACCCACCTTCAAAATTTAAGATTAAGTCCTCCCATGCAAGATTTTGATAATAAAATATGCAATTGTTTGTGCAAACTAAGAAATAACTGTGTTGTTTTTATTTCAAATACGTCGGCATGTAACCAACATATTGCAGAAAAGAATGTAAGAAAAAAAAAACGTAGTGTGTTTGTTGGCGATTTTCGTTAAAGCCTTAACATTTTTGTATGGGATTTTAAGATAGCTCTCATGTTTTTTTTTAAGCTTTTATACATAAAGAAACATTTTTTGAATTTTCTAAAAATGGCGAAATACGTATAGGGACCTTGTTTTCCTACCAAGAAATAAATTGCATTTTTAATTAATAATAGCATGGGAAATTAGTATATTATATTTTTAGAGATATACCCAATATAACTGTCGGGTTGTTACGCGATTATTGAAGACATAAACTTTTTAAAAGTAGTGCTAGAGTATGTATTGCATCAAAATATTAGCTCGTTACAAGCATTCAAAAAATAAACATTTATTATTATGATTAATTTAATTTAAATTTTCTTAATGTTATTACTAAGGATTTATCGAAACGTCTTTTGACCGTTATTACTTTTCAAGCAAAAATATCTGCGATACCGATGTGAATTTTATGCCAGGGATCGCAAAACAATTTTAAGTTCAATAACAAAATGAGAGTAAAATAATCCTTTTTCTAAGACCTAAATTATGCTACATTTACATTTTATTTCTTTAGTTTTTATTTTAAAAATAAACTACAAATTGTAAAAAAAAACGCTTTAAAACAGAAAGACTTTGTATCAATTTTTAATTTAATATGTTTAAATTTGTATAGAATTATATATATATAGAATTACGAATTATGAATTTTTTTAAATACGATCAATCTACAAGCGACGCCTTTTAGTAAAAATAATATTTGCGTCACTAACATAAAATAATAGAACTCCTCTGCTATAAAGTCGCTTAAAGATAATTTCTCCTGTTGAGCCAAAATTCGTAAAATAATAGAACAAAAAAAAAAAAAAAATCAAAAAGTAACTTATTTTTTGTTCAGTAAATAAAAATTAAAAGATAATTAATACAAAGTATTTTTTGAAAATACTGGTAATAATTAGGGGCATTTATTTTTGTTTTTGTTCTTATTTTAAAAGTTGGTTTTTTACAGAAAAGAACTAAAAGCTTAGAAATTATCGTAGTATCCACACTAAAAATACTGCCAATATTTAGATATTGGTTTTAGATGGATCCCTAGTTGTTACTGTATATTTTAAAAATATTAAAAAGTGCTTTGATGTTCAGTGAACGAAATACTTATTAAACTGTTGAAACTGTTAACTTATTTAGTAAATCCATGGATAAGAGACAAGAAAGCAATTAATGACAAATAACGGCAATGTCCACAACCATTAAGGTAACTCAATTAAAGAGGTCTTCAAAAATCAATTAATGAAGACAATTTAAAAGTTAAGTTCATCATTAGATCATTGGACTAGAAATAAAATTATGCTATTTTATAATTTTATTCAATGTATTTGAAATAAAATTCAGACAAATTTGTATCAATTTTAATCAGCATTATCTTTGTGCTATAACTATAAATATTCAAAGTTTTATTAAAGTTGACTTTATCTTTTAAAATTTGCTTTTTATAAAAAAATTGATACTGTCTTTGTTTTAAATGTCACAAGAAATTAGGATATAAAATATAACAATATCAAGTATTAAGTTACTTAAAATGTATTTGTTTTCGCACTTTCGATAATTTTAAATCATATAATTACTTCTATATTTCCAAAAACCACAAACTGCACGCACAACGTTATTATTAAAAGGCAAGTTAATTAGTAATGGCAAGTCATTACAAAATTTATGGTGGTGTAATTGTAATCTGTGCTACGTGTCGCATGAGTATTTTAAATATTTTTTTTTATTATTTTAAACATCGATATTTTTTATATGGAATATCTCCCTTATTTTTAAGTTTCCAATTTTTATTCTTTTGTATGACATTTTTTACTGTGAAAAAATTCTATAGACTTACAGAAATGTGTATGTCACGTATTCACATGTTTATTACAAACTTGTTTCACAGCGGACATATAGTTTTTTAATGTAAAAAAATAGCAAGTGAAAATATACAAAAAAATCGAATAAGTATTTTTTTTCATCAAAGGTGTTTGACTATTTTGATTGATTGCTTTTATAGAATACATCCATAGTCAAAAAAAACAAGTAATTTTTGGTGCACATTTTACAAATATTTTATTGCCTTTTGAAAATGGAACAAACATTAATACAAAAATAACATTTTAAATGCATAACATTACATCTGTGTAATATATTTATTTTGTTATATTTGTGGCTCAGTAAAAGCAATTAACTACAGATTGTGGTAAGTTGCTGATGAAGAAATTATGACAGTTTGAAAATACAAGAATTCTTTCAAAACGCAGACTATGTCTTAAACTTGCTACATTAATCAAAAGAAAGAGAGAAGAAGCCGCAAACTGTAAGAATTTGAAAAAGTCCACTCTGAACAACCATGACCAAAAAAAAATTCTTCCAAAAAAAAAAAAAAAAAAAAAAAAAACTTCAGAACAGCCAACTTAAAATTATGATTCTTTAAGACAAACTTCATGATTCTTAAGGAATCATATACATCATGCTAAATGAACTATTGTGACACCCTTTAATTTACAATTATGAAGATTTATATTTGTTTTTATAATAATCATAAAAATATACACTGTCCAATTTTCAATCGTCTAATAAGATTCAAAATATAGGCCCAAAAAAGTCAATTTACGTTAGCTATGGGGAAACTATTTAATTTACCGATTATTATTTTTTTTTTGTCATGCTTTTTGCTATTGGGAGCTTTTAAATTTGCGCCCTTTACGAATCATAATACGCGTAGGAAATATTTATGTTGTATGGTGACACTCTTTAATTTTTGACATTTTAACTGTTGCGGGAGCAATCTGTAAGCATAACCTTTCAAAATCGGTTCATAAATGATTGAGTTCTGCCGACAGTTCTGTTTATTTATATCTAAGAATATTGTTACAAAAAACCTTTACAAGAGTTTGTGGTAAAAAGAGACAAAAAAATTTTTTCCCGTTCCTAATAAAAATGTTTCTTTGAAATAACACAACAAAAAAGGAAATGAAGCCATAGCCACGTAGCTAGAGGTGTGATTCAATTTGTTTGTTAAACAAAACATCTTCAGTATAATAAATTCATTCAGTGACTTAAGGACGAATCAAAATAATTGTTCTAAGAGGCCACAGTGAATTTTGGTGTTTAAAATCAAATAATTGTAAAACACCTATTTGAGCCTCCTTGAAGCCTGTATATCACAACAGCAGTTAGTTGGATTTACACTGTATTAAAGGATACAAAGTAACAGTAGTTCAAGTCTTTTTATTTAGCATGAATTAAGTACCACAAAAAAGTAAAACAAACCCTAACGTGTTAATGTTTGCAAACGAAAAAGACCTACTTTTAAAACGGGGAAAAGTGTTAATTTTTTCAGAGCCTATTTTTATTGACACTTTGAGACATTAAGCTGTGTATTTTAATGTATTCATTGGCACATTTTGTTTTTGTAACTTGTGGTTTATTAAACTATTTACACCAGAGAAAAGTGATTTTAATTGCTGAATATGAATATTTTCGCTATTATAATTTATTTTCTTATTACAAATGAGTTATACAAATTTATAAATCTTATACGTTTAATGCTATCGTTTAAATTACTGTTTAATATCCAAAGTTAATTAAAAATTAGATTTCTTGGTAAGACAAGCGTAAATGACAAAAACGTTAAATATTCTAACAAAGACTTTTCTAAATCAAGAAGCTTTCAAAACCTGCTGTAAAACAAAGTACCTTACGACAATTTATTCAGCTACTTTTGAATCTTAATTTCTCTCAATGTAAATACCTAGAATTTCTTTGAAAAGTATAAAAATTCTTGATTTTTCCCTAGAGTTGAAAATTATAAAATTACAAAAAAAAAATTAAAATGATTATATTCCCTTTAGAAAACATAATAGGTGCTGAAATCATTAAATGTATGTGCGAGTCTCTTAAAAATATGAGTGCACTTGAGTCTTCCTAGAAAATAATTTTAAAAGCATAAATAGTAAAATAGAGCTGTAAAAAAATGAAATGTTAAATATTTTAACACATTTGCATTATATCTTATGAATAACTTTTCAGCAAATCTCACAAAAATGCATCACATACCCAAACCCAAACGCAAATACTTAAATTGACAAAATGCGTCTTTTTTTTCCTTTTTATATGAAAATCAAATAATCATGAGCTGTTGACTTTTGCTTTCTTTTAAATTGTAAGCCCTGTAATGTGGGTTAATAAAAAAAATTAAATGGTTTTCATACTGACATAAACTTAAATTGGTCAAGAATATCTACGGTAATTTGAGAAATAGATTAACCCATTGGGGTATTTTATATGTTTAAATGGCCAACATTCTGTTGTTGTTGTTGCAAAATACGAAATTTACGTAGGCACCTCTATTTTTATTTTCTTCTGTTGAGTTTCTTAATTCGTTGTATCTCGGGCGAGACCTGAACTCATCTTAGCACCGACTGCAACGAACTGTTATTGTATTGTTACTTTTCTTCCCTCTCTAAAATTATTTCATCTACTGCTCTAATTTGCATCTACTGCGGATATACAATTATGTTTTCTTTGATTTGTTATAAATTATATACCTTTATGTATTTTTTTTTTTTATAGAATTTAAAATAAAAAGAAACTTATTGTGATGACATATTCCATTGTGGCTACTTAACGACAAATGTTTTTCTTAATAATTACGTCGTACTTGGGATTTTAAATTATGACTGGTCATCTTCTGTTGTATGACAAAGTACCAACTCATCCAACTACTCTATCTGTTTCCTTTATTCCTTTTACACACATCACTTTTGAAAGTGGTGAAAATAGAAACCCACACAGCTGTCAAGCGGACACCACATTAAAAAAATTGTTTTTTATTTGTTTATTTTTTCTTTTTTAAAAGTCTTGTCGAACAAAACAGAGTAGTTAACAAACTTCTAACTGTTTAAACATAGTTTGGATTTTAAGGGATTAACCAGATGTTCCAAAAATGATATTTGCAGTAAGATGGCAAAAGGTGAAAATATACACATATGTTAAAATAAGGTTGAACAAATAAAACTGCATTTCAAAAGCATTGGGCACATTAAACAATCCAAATAAAACTGACCTCACATATGCATGATTTAAAAGGAGTTCCGGTAGAAACAGGCAGATACTTTTACAGCCGGTAGCGCCTGTGTAATTCCTTGTAATTTTTTTTTTTGTTAATGATAGCAAAGGGAAGATAATAATATTGATACTAAAGTACATGTTTTATATGCCTGCAATAACGCATGTTTATTTCTAAACACATTCTTGATATGGCGCACGTAAAACAAAGCATTAGCGTGTAAGAAGGTCAGTGTTCGTTATTATAATTACATATTATTAGATAATAAAAATGTCTGGGTTAATGCAAAAATAAAAATATACATGAACAGTAACTGAAAAAAATTAAGTAAAATTGGTGTAGGAGATTTGTTAAAAAAATGGAAAGAATTTCAGTCTGATTATGAAGTTATAGTAAAAGTGAATTTTATTTCTGTTTTAAGTTTTGATCTAAAAGTGTTTAGTGAGATAGCGGCGCAAGAAAGTAGAATCTCTGGTAAATAACAAATTAAAAGCTTTTTCAGATTCATATACATATTCGTTCGTTAGAATTTTTTAATTTCGAAATGAAAGATTACTACTGTTCTAGAAACAAAAAAACTGATTTATTCTTATTTTGCAATAATTCAAAAATGTGCAGATCATTAGTAAAATATAAAAAAAAGGTTTTTACTTTTGCTTTGTTAATGTTTTACTTTTAAGCATTGTTTACTCAATGAGCTCACAAAAATTAAACAAACTAAAAAATTACTGTGCTTCGTATGACGAATTTTACACGACGACAGCAGTTGTATTTCTAGCAACAATTATTTTTGCACTAATTCAAAAAATTTTAAACTGCAGCAATAGCTCTAAAAATAAACTGTCTTATATAGAATTTAAAATCAAAAATTATTTTTTTTTCTGACATATTTTATTTTTGCTTTCTTGCATTTAATTTGAATTTCGATTAACAATAAATTTTTTAGTTTTGGGGAAAATTATTGTAAAAAAATTCTTATGAGTCAAGGATTTTAATGATTAAACTAAGAATTTTAAAATTAAAAAATTTAATTTTTTGGTGTAGAAATAGTTCTATTCTGTTAATTAAAAAACCTCTAAACGGAAATAATAAGTATTTATACTGCTTTGAAAGCTTTTTTTAAATATTACACATTGAAATGAAAAATTTAAAACTTTTTTAGTTCTAGATTCCCTTCTGCAATAGACCATGTGAAATTCAAATTAAAACCGGATTTCTCCACAAAAGTTAGAACCGACATAATGATTTTAATTTTGGTTTGCTAAGTCCTCCACTGTGCAACGCTAAGGATAAAACTAAAACATTTAATAGTATAAAATTTGTATTGCCAAGCATGAAAATACTAAAGAAATTTTTATGTATCAATTGATTCGGCTCAAAACAATTTAATTTTCTTCGCAGTGAGAATTTATTTAAAAACTAATGAGATCGTTTTTTTATGCTACAGATCGACCCAACCGAACGGCTAAGTTCATTTACGATAGCGACAAAAATTTTGATCCATTCTAAGAATATGTTTAATACATGAAATATATAAAATATTAAATTTTATGACAAAGTGTCAAAGTGGTTTGGAAAATGACATCAATGTTTGCTACATGGTCCTCCAAGCAAATAAATAACAAACATATAAGAGGCAAATCTAATTAATTAATGCCTACCTGTTCCTATTTAAATGCACGTTGGCTTCTTCCATAATAACGATAATCTACTTACATAAACAATAAAGTTGATACATCAAAAATTCTATTAAAAGCTACTCTTTGCAGATTAATTTCTTTTCTGGGTATTTGCTATATGAAATTGATGTTTAGCAACCAATTAAATTAACACTAAACCTCGTTTTTATAAAGAGCCAGTACAATCACACGTCTGAAGAATTTTTTTTTAACTTGATACAACGTTAATATAAAAAGGAGAAGGAAAACTAAAAGCCACAAAAAGCGAAATCATGCAACACAAACAACACTCACTGGCATAAGAAAAAATCAGCAGGTAATAGTGGTTTAAAAAAAACAATTTAGCAAAACATGTGAGAGGTTTAGTGTAAGTGAATGTGTGTTTACGTATAAGTATCATTAAATAGATAAGAAGATTATATTTAGTACGCGCAAACGTTTAATAAAAACTGGGTTAATGATTTTATTTATATTTGTAAAAAAAAAACACTTAATTCCTTTTTCTTCCTGTTTCTATAGTAATTTCTACAAAGCAGCAGACATAACAAGCAGCGTAAGTTTTTTGTCCTCATTACTTCCAATTTTTGTTAATACATAAAAACAAAATTATAATTTTTTACATACAAACGCCTGTGGCAGATATGTACTGATAAGTATGATTATAATTTTGTTTATGATAAAAGAAAGGAAGCATGTATTTTGAAGTTTGTGGCTCATTAGTATGACTTAATTTTCGAAAACAACAGAAAAACATAAAAATTCCATAAAAAAGTTAAAGTACACAGCACAACCTAAGTATATGTAAAGTCTTTATTATATATAACAGGAGTCTATTGTTATTGAAAACAAGATAAAAATGTCTAATCAGTAGTCAGAAACGTAAAGCAAAATTTTATTCTAGAGTTGTGTGCAATAAAAATATTTTCAAATTATTAGTTTTAATTATTAAATAAAAATATTATCGTAATAACTTACATTCGAGATAACCAATTATAGAAACAGTTGCTGATCCAAATAAAATACAACAAATGATTCAAATTTTTATTGCATTACGAAAAGAAAAAGTTAGAAATTATGATCGAAACGTGATATCTGGCAAATTTCCACCACAGACACGCTGATAGATGTCAATTATTTCATGAGAGTTTTAAATCACGGCCCAATTACACCTCCAGACTACATGGCGCACCATACATATTGCTTCTCAATAATCGTTTAGGTTTTAGCGATATTTTGCTTGTTGACATACCCTGACAAGTGAAATGGGCATCGTGTGATTTTTTTTTTTTTTTTTTTGGAAGAACTTGCGGTTGTTGTTTAAGTTATTTAGAGTCGTATGTCAAAATACGTGATACCAACAACAAAAACCGACCTGCACAACATCTCAAAGGAAGCGGAAACATTGCGATAATGCCGCTGAAGACCGAAAACGACTTAAACTTTTCAATACGAAGTACACTAAAAATAAATAAAATGAACGTCAACGCAGCTAAAAAATGTGCAACAACTATAGGAGAGTGTTCAGAGGTATAAGAAAGGTAGTCTGCACAACTTAAAATTATGTCAGAATCAATGAAGCTGATAACGAAAGCTACATATGTATGACATTGTAGAATAGTTTACACAGAAACAAAAATAGCTTTAATAATCGAATGAAATTATTATATTGATATTCATTGTTATTATTATTTTTATTTTAGGGATTTGATATTAATATTGTAGAAACTAAAAACGCAGAAATGGTTATATAAACTTTTTGCGTTTGATGTCTAACTCACTCTAAAACTAACACTGCTTTCACCTAAAGCATGCTGAAGGATCTCTTAAAAGTTGCTTAAACAAGTAAAATGTAAAACTTTGGAAATAAATCTCTTCCCAACGTTTTTTTTTTTATGTGTACACAAAAATGTTGCTTATTTAATAGACTCGTAATTCAAATGTTCAGTGAAAATTTGCCATTTTTGGTTGTGCGTTATTTTGTTTCCATTACTGGTGGTTAACAATTTTTTTATTTCCTGTTATAACTTTACGTCACCGAAAAGTAAAGAAAACAAGCCAAAAAAAAAAAAAACAAAAAAACACGACAAGAAAATCCTTGAAAATACTCTTCAGTTTATGTTCTGACTTTTTTTCTCTTATAGGTTATAAACTTTATGCAAAAAATTATTTTAATGTTTGTAGTTACATTGTAAAAAATAATTTAACTTTTTGCGCTTTTGTAAAAATAAAATGTCGACGGTGAAACTAATTTTTCGATTTTTGGCTGGTACTAAATTAGAGGCTTCAAGGGATGTGGTTCATTGAAACGTTGATAAAGAAAAATTGTTACACGAACTACACTTAAAATAAAAGTGAAATAATTTCTAAAAATTTTCTTAAAAATGATTTTATAAATATATAATAACAGCGTTTTCTTCATTTTTTTTTTTTAGAAAAATTATAGATTTTGTTTTTGGATCTTTATTATATTGTCAAAAAATACAATTTTTTCCTGCTTTTCAGCTTAGAGTGTATATTGTGTACAGTAATGTGCAAATCAAACTTAACAGAATGGTTTGAAGCAAAGTTGGTTAATATCTTATTTAAGTGCGCACTTCAACTAATTCATATATTTCCTTAAATAATTTTTAAAAAATTTAATTTTAAACATAAATTTTATTGATTACTTAAAAATTCAATTGCGTACTTCGAATTTTTTTATATCAAGATTTTCAGTAAAAGAAAAGAAGAAACATAAGGGACAAGAAATCTAAACAATTAAATATTAAATATTATGACAGTAAAAGAAAGTAAGAATTTTCAAAATTTTTGCCCAGTTTATTCGTCCTGCTTCTTTTATTATTTCATTGAATTGTCTACTGCTTTCCTTGATTATTTTATTTCCTTTTAAAATTTAATTTCCCATTTTCCTCACTTCTTAAGGTTTCTGTCTCTTACATTCGAATGAGAGTTGCCGAGTATAATTTAAAATTTTTTTTAAAAGACCGTGGTTATTCCTACACTAGATGTTTGTAAATGAATTAAATAAAAACGTACAAATCATAATGTAAAAATAGAAACGGTTCTCTGCTCAGCGAGTATATTTTAACGGGTAACTTCAGAGTCTAAAATATTTTCATGTGCGATATTTCTTACTGGTGTTACAAAAACGAGACACTGGTAATAGTAACTTTAAGGAAATTCACAAAAAGGCGATACGTGAAGCTTATACGTTTTTGATATTAAACAAATTTTCAATACTTTAAATCTAACGATTTGTAGAAAAATAAACCAAACGATATTTTTCCACCCAAAAATATTGGCAACTAAAGAACGCAGGGGTTAAAAAAACATAAAAACTTTGAATTTCCAGAATTTTCCGTATTGCTATCACAGAGTAACTTTGCTGTATTAATCGTTTTCTTTCTTAATTATTAAACATAATTCTCATTTAGTCAAAAAATTCAACTTGTCGTGAGATGGTCGAAATCATCGTTTATTGTCATTCAGGTCATGATAAGTCTAACGGTTTTAATGTCTTTTGGTTACCTATATTACAGAAATTTACTATCTATGTTGATAAGTACAGCTTTTTAAAGGACCGATAATTCCGGGTTAGAATGTTTGAGTTTTTGAAAAATCGATTTTGGAAATGCTTAAGTTACACAACCTTAGCAATGGATAGATTAATAGCATTTTCTTGCAACATAAGAAGCTACCGCCGTCAAAGTCTCCAAGACACATACTTAACAATTTGACACAATGAAGAACATACTCAAAACTGCAGTTATAATCACCCTTAAAGGGTTTCGCACAATATATTAATATATATATATATATATATATTTTCTTATTTCTGATCCTGTCATTATAGCAGACATAATACTTCATACTCTGTGTCAATTTCAACTGTCCGCCTGTACTGGTTTAAAATAGAAGATAAATGTTAAAGCTAAAGTCTCTAAGACAATAATTATTATTGTTTGTTGTAGCGGCTATACTAATAATACACTTTGTGTTAATATTTCAGTGCACATCACTATAGAGAACTATACAGGTTTTTTCAAGTTTTTTTTAAATTAAGAAAGTTAACAATCCTTCAAACATAAATTTTTTTATTTTTGTTTGTAAATTTTGTTCTTCACAGTAATACATGTCTCAGGAAAACAAAGTTTTTTAAAACATGTTGTCGGAAACGATATAAATTTATACATTTAGTGACACACAGTAAATCCTAAAGTTAAACCATGTTTAATGTGGTAAAGAAAAATTTAGCATTTCCGTGGTTTTGTTCACGATGACTTTTATTTATTTTTTTTTTTATTTTTGTCGAATTTATGAAAGGAGTTTCTGAAAATAATGTATGTGCTGTAAAGTCATTGCACAATATTTTTATCACATGTCAACAAAAATTTAAAAAATATAAAAAAAAATATTGTAATAATGAATTATATGTATGTATTTATATGAAATTTCCCTTTAAAATGGTGAACTGCCTTTTGGATAAAGTTTAGTTTATATTAAATTTTTGCTACATTTTTATTTCTTTAATTTAAGTGCTAATACAAAACCAATTTTTTCATTTGATTACACATACGGCTAGAAAGATTTGTTTATGTCTGACGGCTTGCGGTTTTTGTGAAATTAAAATGGTAAAGTAAAATTTTAATACAGGAATGCATCATCATCAAAGTTACCTCCATCTCTTACCTCAAAACATTTCGTCGATTAGTAGACGTATAGCGGAGAAAGATTCCAATTTAAAACTTAAGAGGAAAAGGGTTTAATCGATATGCTTTCGAGAATAAAGCAAAAACTGTGCTGATTTGAATACATAACAGAAATAAACTTTCGCTTAAATTCAATAAAAAATATATAAAGTTATTATTTCTTTAAGATTCAACCGTCTTGTAGTTATTGTATCAGTTGTACATTTATATTTTACTAAAAAATTGTTAATTTTGTTTAAAAAATTTTCTTTAACAAATTAATTTAATTTGCACAAAAGCTTCAATAATAGTATTTTTTCTCTTTTTTCATTAATTGAAATTCAATCGATATAATATGTATAATATTTTAAGAACAAAATAATATATATTTATTTTTTATTCACGACAAAAAAGAAAAAAACATTAATTGGGCGAAAAATGGTAAAAATTATTTTTATCAATTTAAAAAAATTTACATTCAATTGATTAAAAATGTTAAAAACAAAAAGTATTTGAAATCAATATTTTCTAATTTTTATCCTTTTAGAGTTCCTACACAAAGTGTCAAAATGTGATTCTAATGTTTTCGTTATAACATCTGCCCGTCTGTTCGTCTGTCACAGCCATCTACCTCTAAAGCCGTAATAGGTAGACCATATAATAAAAGATGTAGTGGTATGGCGGCTCTAACATTAAATACTAAAAAGTGGCGTGATATTCATAAAAATTGTGTTATTTTTTGGACTGTGTAATTTGCACTGTCAATAAAAGAAGAGCGGAATAGCAACAAGTAGAAAAACTAGAACTTTAAATTAAAGGGCGTCACAATACTAAAGTGATTATCACTAATATGGCTTTAGTTTTTAAATTATAGAACCCATGCGGAGTATGAAAAATATGTTCGCTATAAAAATAAACTGTTAACAATTAATTTGGAAATTAAAAGGTGTTTCGCAAACGGCGGGAAATTGATGAATATGACCTTATATAAAGTATATTTTACCATGTGATCTGTTACAAATTAAAAAAATAAAATTAAATGGTAAGTCAAACTCACATTTGGCGAATTTATAAATTTTTCCCAATTTTAATGTTTACCAACAAAAATATGTTTATCATGTTTATTGTTATAAGCTGTTAGTAAAAGAGACATTTATTTCTCTTAAATTCATTACTACCTTAACTAGTTTCTTTAGTTATTGAACGTTATTATAATAAAAAATGTAATTTGAGACAGGTAACCAAATAAAGCTGTAATTTTAAAACTTATCAAGAAAATATTTTCATGACAAGTACAGTTATTTTTAATAGTTAATAGTATTAATTAACAGAGAACGGCAATATTGTTTTACACAAAGTATAAAAGGAGGATTCAGAATATTTAATCAGTTAAGTTCAACAGTGTGAATAAATTAATAGAATAACTGCGGAAATTGCGCTAAAATTATCTACAAAACCCACAGTTTTTTTTTTTAATTTCAAACACTACACCACACAAATTTCGGTAACAAAAACCCTTGCGTTGATTTAAGGAAACTTTTTTAGATTTCAGCGACCATAGAGTTAGATCTCGTTAACTGCTTGAGTTTAAGAGCTAATCAAATGGCTTCGTTATATCCGATTTCTATACTTACAATCGAGAATTGTAATTGGTTCTGTGCTTAGTGATTACTCAAGTCAATTCTGCGAAATTTTCTCGCCGATCTTTAACTTTGATTGATATTACTAGGTGAACCTGCTCCGCAAAAAGCTAGTCATAAAATATAAAATCGTTTTGTGAATTTGCGGACTTTCTAGACTACCTACTTGCAAAAAAAGGGAACATTAAATATAAAAACTATTTTAATGGTCTGTATGCAAATTTAATGAAGAAATTAAAAAAATCGCACCATATTGCAAAAAGAATGACTGTTATTCTTTTAACTGGAACATTTCGAATTTGCAACAACAAATATGAGAAAAACCTTTAGGAATTTTAATTTGCGATGAGCTGCTAGCAATATAAAATTAATGCTTCCAACATGTTAAACAAACTTTTTTTATTCTTTACTTTTTTTTATTCTTTAAAGTCTTTTAAGGTGTTGCCTCGAAGAACCAAATAAACAAGTTTTTGAGACATTAAATTTGATGATATAAAAATGTTGTATAAATATTTGTTGGCTTTTCCATAAAATGCCTGTTCCATGATGGCATAACAAATCGTTAGTTTGTACAATTATATTTAAAACAAAATTGAATTTAAAAAAAAACTATTAAATTATTAAATAATTATTTAAAACCAAACCAAAAATTTAGCAATACAAAAAATTTTATATATTATTGTAAATATTTCGTATAATTTATTGTAAAAAGTTATTGTGATCTTTTGTCCTACTTTTTATATATTTTTAACCATCCGCATGAATAATTTTTTTATTGGAATATTATGCAAATTATGCCTACTTGGATCTTCGTTTTAGATGTCTGAAAAAGCATTGCGTCAGAGTGTTGTCTTGAGGACGCTTTTATTATCTACAGTTTTCGCTCTTTCTAAATATAATAATTTATTATTGATTTCCATGAACTAGATATCTCCTATTTATAGAAAAATAAAATATCCATTATTTTTATCCATTATTTTTTTGCGTCTGTATATGCGTACGTGGGTGTATGCGGATTGTGTTTATGCCTGTGAATTTTGGCAGAAAATCATTGTATATTTATGAAGCATTCAAGCGTTAAATCACACTGTCAATTTTGGCCTATTTTTGTGACGTTCTACTTTTCCGTTTATTTTCTTTCAACCAATAAACTTTTAACATTTTGTATACTTTCGGTGTTTGTATGTGCAAATGTGTTAAATATAACAATGTGAAGGTTTTCATGTGCGTAGTTGTGTGATAACGTGTGTAATTGGCATCGAGTTACTCAATTTATTTTAAAGATATTTCTTTAATGCCATAAAAATTTAATATTTTTTTTAATGATTTACATATACAAAAAAGTTATAAAACTGTATTTTTTTATCGTGATTTCTTCTTTTGCAAATTCTATTTCTGTGCCAGTATTTTCACGTTCAAAGTATTGCACAGGGTAATAAATTTTTATTTTTAAGTACTTTTTTGTATTTGTAGCCGAATTAGAGCTGTTTGATTTTTATACTCTAAATTAGGCAGAGGTACACTTATTTCTTACTTTTATATACCGGAATGTAAAGGGTTGCGCTGATAGAGAAGTGAGAAATAATTTTTTTTTAGTTGCTGTAAAAATAAGATTTAAAAATTTAATATTGGCTGAAATTTTTGCAAGTAACTCCTACTTGCCGGAGAGCAATCAACCACTGCCCGCACTGGAAAGAGTATCAGTAACTATGCCAGATATATTCTTTCGAGCACGTGCAGTTAAAAAGGTTTTAGCGGATCTCAACATACACAAGTCCCCTGGTCCGGATGGAATTCCAGCACTGGTCTTGAAGCAGTGCTCTTCGACGTTAGCGCGTCCATTAGCAAAACTTTTCAACATCTTGTACCATGTTGGTGAGTTCCCATCATGTTGGAAGGTTGCTAATGTAACACCAATCCCCAAAAAGGGAGAGGCTAGCAACCCTGAAAATTACCGCCCAATCGCAATTTGCTCTGCGCTTTCCAAAGTAATGGAAAGTATGCTTAATTTTCATCTTGTGAAATATCTGGAGTCCAACAGCTTACTTAGTGACCGGCAGTACGGCTTCCGTAGGGCTCGCTCTACGGGTGACTTATTGGCCTTCCTTTCGGAAAAATGGTATCAATCCATTCACCATTTCGGCGAAAGTAAGGTGGTGGCTTTAGATATTTCCAAGGCGTTTGATAGAGTGTGGCATGGTGCACTCATATCAAAACTTATTGCTTTTGGTGTCGGTAATAGCTTCACTCGACTTATATCGAGCTTTCTCAGGGATCGCACTATACGAGTTGTTATAGACGGGATCTCATCAAACGAGTTCAAGTTAAATTCAGGGGTACCGCAAGGTTCCATCCTTTCCCCTACCCTATTTCTTATTTTTCTTAATGACCTTCTACGTCAGACTTCCAACCCTATCTATTCTTTTGCAGATGACAGTAGCATATGCCACTCATTTTCGTTTCGCAGTAGACCAAGCCTTCAGGAAATTGGGGCTGTGAGAAAGCACATGGACGATACCCTTAATCGCGACCTTTTAGTAATTTCCGAATGGGGCCTGGCGAACAGGGTTCAGTTTAACGCTAATAAAACCCAGTGCTGTGTGCTTTCGCACAGGCGTACTGCTGAACATGCAACGTCATCTGTAATTATGGGTGATACATATATTAAGGAATCAGAAGCTCTCGATGTTCTTGGCATGAAAATTAAATGCGATGTTCGTTGGAACAAGCACATTTTTTATATTGCAAAAGAAGCATTCAAGTGCCTAGGTTTTCTGAAACGGTGTAAGAAATACTTCACTCCACCTGATCTCCTTACTATCTATGTCACCTTTATCAGACCGAAAATGGAATACAACTCTCATGTATGGGCCGGTGCTTCAAAGTCTATTTTGGAGTTACTCGACCGCGTACAGGAGAGAGCGAAGAAACTCATCGGTGACAGTAGGGTATCCAGCTCTATTGACTCACTGGGGCATCGACGCAATGTGGGGTGTGTTTCACTGTTTTATCGTTACTACAACGGAATGTGTTCTTATGAAATCAGGGAACTTGTTCCTGAAAACCGTAATTTCATACGCGCAACGCGATCTGCATCAAGAGAGCATTCCTTTGTGGTCGATTGGCCAGTGAATCGCACAACGCATTACAGAGAGAATTCGTTTTTTGGCCGAACAGTTCGTATGTGGAATAAACTCCCTGCAGAGGTCTTTCCTGCCACTTTCAATGTGCAAAGATTCAAATCAAATGTTCACAAGCACTACTCCCTCTATCCCCCATCCTAAAACCTAATTTCCTAGTTCTGGCACAATGCATTGCATAAGTAGGGGTCATCCCCTGAGTGCTGGTCCTAATTAAAAAAAAAAAAAAAAAAACAACATATTTAAAAACTAATTTCGTCCATTAAAAAATAAGGTATTGTGTCTTTTATAAAGTTTCCACCAGAAAAAGTAAGTGGTGAATATAATAAAAGAATAAAAAAATAGGTAGCTGGGTTTGTAAAGATGACTGTAGTAGAAAAAAAGCAGCACAATTCTTGAGCTAAAATAAGCGTAATAGACACCCTGTGAGGATGAATTGTTCAAGAAAATCTCGATTCAAGTCTAGCTCGAGCCTAGAAGAAAACAGTAACAACGTAAGAGTAAGTTGCAGTGGTGGCGGATTTGGTCAAGCATATATTTGATTAAAAGAGGTCATGAGATCGAGTGACGCTGGACCCAAAATTGCAGCGTAGTAAGGTGAGTATGGATATCGCGTACCAATATTCGATAACTTAAAAACTTGTTTTATTTGTTTTCACAATTAAAAGAAGCCGTATGTTCGAAAAATGAAAAACGTTACACCATAAATCAAACCATTAAAAAGAATTCATCTATATTATAATAGCTTCATTTATTTTTAAAATTTTTCAAGTATTTGCATTTGATTGGCACATTTTACTGTGAGAAGAAAAAAAAACATTAGTTTTAACTTGCCGGTATAGAAAGATCGCTTGCTTCCATAAAAGTTAATTATCAATGTTTCGAAAACTGCAAGGGTATCATTAAACGGGCACTTTGAGAATAGCGTACGTTTTCAAGTTAAAACACCGTGGTATAGAATTAGCGGAACGCTACTAACAATATAAAGTAATTTAAATTTTTCTATACCTAGAGAACAAAAATAAAATCTCTTAATTTGATAGAGGCAGCTAAAATTGCAAAAAAAAAAAACTTGAGAATAATTAACCTCATGTGGATAAATAAAACCCAGTGTCCAATTTTTTTCGTCGCACAATTTTGAATAATTCAGAAACTATTTAACTGATAAAAACCCGTGCTTGAGGACACTAAAGGTAACTTTATAACGCACTCCAATAGAAATGTACAAGAATAACCGGTTTGTTATTTGCCTCGCCCCTAATAAAATCTATACGTTATAACACATTGCTAAAAAAAACAGCCGACTTACTGTTGTAGATAAAGTATATCCATAAATCCATTTCGATATTAATTATAAAGCATATCAGTCCTTAAATCTACAACAGAATTGAATTGAATGAGAATTATAAAGTTTCTTCTCCAAACTTTTTTCTCGAGAGGATATCGAGGCACATAAAGAATGGCCAGGATCTTAATAGTTTCAAAGGCATTGGAAGTTTTTTTTTTTTTTTTTTGTAACAAACTTTGAGTGCGGCGGATATTGTTAGCAAATTCAATTATAAATTTAGTTACTTTTTACGGCTATATTTCTTTTAAAGACTGTAAAACTTTGAAAAAATCAATCTATACAGCGGCAAATTTGTTAAATATTTTAAAACACTTGATGTAGAGTAACATATGCTTTGCTCTATTTATTCGACATTAAATTAATTGGATAAAAATAAAGAGTTTTAAAGTGCTAGTAAAGATTTACTGCACAAAAATGCAATACTTATGTACATTGTGTAATTAAAAAATTTTGATTGAAATAAGGATGTCCAAGGAAAAAAAGTTTTTTTTTTAACAAAATTAAAACAGTAATTATTAAATTAGTTTTTATTTTGAAATATTTTAATTTAAAAACAATCATCTTTTAAATAAATGATTTTCTACTAAAATAAAATTCAGTATAGTAATATTTTAAGGGACACCCTACAACTTTTACATTCTTTTGTTTTCTACTACATTAAAATTATTCCCAACAACATTTGAGTGGTTTATATATTGTTTGGTTTTTGAATTCTAACGCATTGCTTGCAGCTACTCCTTCTTCTTCAACTGTTTATTGTGTTTTTATAGTCACTTTTCTTGGCAGAATTTGTTCATTTCCATTGTATCATGTTCATGCTAATTATGTGTTCGTTAATTAAATTATTCCCTATTAATAGAAAATTTTTTTTTTAGATTCTATTGATGATTATTTAACATCTTGCTCAGGTTTGCATGCGGTTTTTGAAGTTTTAGAAAATAAATAATTTATATGATTAATAAAGGAGAAGGAATCA
This sequence comes from Cistogaster globosa, assembly GCA_937654795.1. Taxonomy (NCBI): domain Eukaryota; kingdom Metazoa; phylum Arthropoda; class Insecta; order Diptera; family Tachinidae; genus Cistogaster; species Cistogaster globosa. The sequence continues at coordinate 69,034,103 of OW569406.1, forward strand.
TTTAATAACTAAAATATTTCAAAATAAGTTATAGTAATTTAGTTTATGCAACTATATTAAGAGCCATTAAAATAAAATAAAGTACAAGAGCATGCGAAAATGAAATGGCGGGTAAATATTTGGTGCTTTAACCTCGGTTTAATACAATTTACAGAAAGATGCAATTTTATATATTTTACGCAAAAAACTAATTTAGATTTTTTAGTTACTTGGATTTCAATTTTTAAACGACTGCAAAAAAGAAGGAGGTTATCAATTCGATTAAATGTTTTTTTATGTTTGTGCCTGCAAACCCAATAATTTCTGAACCGATTTTAATTTTTTTTTATAGTTTAATACATTATGCATACAGATTGGTTCCGTTTAAAAACGGAAGAGGGTGCGCCTAAGAACATACATGTTTTTTAAGTGTATTATGAAGCGGAAAGTGCACTGCTTTAAACTAAAAAAGGAAATTACTTTAGCTTTCAATAGTAAAAAGTGATACAAAAATAAACATAAAAATTAAAGGGTGTCTATATAGGTGACGTTTATTGTTTTATATGCGCCTATCGTTTGAACCGTTATGGACGAACCCTTCAAAATTGGATAGGATGCCGATTACTATGACAGTTATAATAAGAATTTTAAACATTCAAAATTATAAATAAATTAATTTGATATATGTGGCCAAACCTTTAAAACCTTATAGACAGACAGCTGAAAAATACAAAAAACCTGTATTGGTAAGTCCACTATAACAAATATATATAAATAAGTAAATATAAATTTTGAATTTAGAAATTAAAATTTGTTTTCATATTTGAAGTAAATTGACCTATATGGACCTATCGTTTAAACCGTTATAGACGAACATTTGAAAAATAAACAGAATGTCCACTACTATGTGTGGCATATTAAGAAGTATAAATTATTAAAATTATAAATTATAGAGTCTTACAATAGTTGCTGTTATTTGATGTATATGACCAAACTGTTGAACAGTTGTAGCCGGTTGATTGAAATTTGCACAGAACCTTTATTGCTAAGTCCGCTGTTACAAGTCGCAAACTTGAAATTAGAAATAATATGTATAATATATACGAAATAATAAAACTGATGTAGTTTGACCTATATGGCCCTATCTTTGAAACTGTTACAGACAAACTCTAATAAATTAGACAGTATATCCATTACTATATCAAGTATAATATTTAAAATTAGAAATTAAAGTTTGTCCTAATGGTATTAATTATATATATATGGCCTTTGACACAGTTATAGACTTACACTTAGAATTTAAGCAAATTTTGTTTTACTGTACCAGCAATAAAAAGTGTACAAAATAACGAGTGACCAAATAACTGCAGAATTTTCTTGTTTAATTTTAGTGGTTTTAGGCTTGTCTGTTTTGAAGTCGGTTTTTTGCAAGAATTATAGTTAAACAAGCTAAACAATTACTTTTATCAATAGACATATAGCATGAAATATTTAAAGAAAACTTCTCCGCTAAAGTATAGGTACCAATTTAAAACCCAGCTCTAGCCAAGACAGATTAAAATTTATGTTTGAAAAATTAATACAAATGAATCAAATTATTTTGGCTTAAGTTCAACTGAAGTAAAAACAATTTAACTCATTTGTTACAATATCAAAAGAGTTCAACTAATAATTTAATTAAAATAATGTTTAAAAAAATTTTAAGAACAGTGTGCTTTAAATAAAAAAGTTATGATATCTAAAAATATTAAAATTTTCGTAAATCTTGCTTATTTTTGGGTTATTTTTTTTTTTAATCCATTTTAAAAATTAAATTTCTTAGTTGCAATAAACAAAGAGTAAAAACAAATTTTTTTAGACCCATTTTTTATTTTAATAATTTAAATAATTAAATATTTTACAAATAAAAAGCGGAACTTATTTATGAAGCACTTAAAGAAGTCATTAGGTATCTTTTGCTGTAAATTCGTGATACTGGGGTACGACTTTCTAGAGTTTAGATCCCTTGCAGTAGCTTTGTCAAACATGCGCTAGCAGCTGTCCATATCAGTTGGTTACCTAAATGTATAGTATGATTCCTTAATCTGTCCAAGGTATTTCGCCACAAATTATATGCTCTTGTAGGATGTTTATTTTTAATGAAGACACGAATAAGTCAGGTAAATCCATATTGTTATATTGTTAGTAAAGGATTTTTAATGGCTTTTTTTATCAAAAAACATTGTTAACAAATTTTATTCTATATCAACTTAAATGGCAATTGGTTTTCTACACACGTATTTTTGAATTGTATTGTTTTGTTAACGTTGACGTTGACGTTAGCAAGTAAAAAGCGATATTTTTTTGTCCACAACAACATGTTATTTTCAATCTATGAAGCACTAAAAAATACCTTAAACTCAAATAGGCATCTTAGCGAGAGCAAAGTTTTAATTTTAGACCCTTGATTATAGTATTTTTTATACTTTACATAGATATTCATTTTTTATACATCTTTAAATATTTCCCTTTTTTGCACCCAAACTCTTGAACCACCCAAATATAAACATATCTTTTGTTCCTTCCGCAACCTTTCTCAGATATAACATTAATAGTAAATTACAATAAAAATTGTTTTAAATAAAATGAAAATAAAATCTTTATTTTTATGTAAATTTAAAGGGTTGATACAAAATACAATAAAATAGCTGGGAAAAGGAAAAACATATGAGCTTGTGTGATACAAAACTATTATTGAATTTTTGATACACTTTAATAGAAATAAAAGGAAAATCTCTTAAACTCTTTTTAAAATTATTAAAAAGAATGAGACAAGACCTTAGTCTAACAAAAAACCAATAGAACCTAATATTATCATTTTACATTAATAAATTTTATCCATTTTTTTTGTAATATATGAAGGATGGGTTTGTAGAGTTTTTTATTTAATTATTTTATGTATGGAAAAAAAACCTTGAAAAGTTGAAATCTGCATATGTTAGTCTACAGAAGATGATAAATCAAAAACACACACTTTAGTTGAAAAAAAAAAAATTAAAGCTCGTATGTATATTAGATGATGTGTGTGAACATCTACCTACTTTATGTGTTTATAAGTTTGAGATAATCAATATTATTTTGTTGTATCTTATAAGAAATACTCTTACTCTATTGTACACATCATGGGATGTTCCCTAGGGAAATAAATATGTCACATACACAATGTTTTATTTACGAAATATTTATGGTTAAGGGGACATAGATAATTTTTAATGCTGATGAGGAATTATTTTTTATAGAACGAAGTGTGTATAAAACAATCATGACATTGTCTCGAATGTATAAATTTATATAACAATGATACTTTTTGTATCGAATTTTATTGTTGTAGATTAAAATTATCAAAAATTTTAGGTTACATATAAAGAAAGTTACACACAATGATATGCCGATTTATTTTGTTAAACGAAAAAAATTTTCATTTTATTTAAGAGTTGTATCTGAATTTTCACTCTACTATCGTATAAAATTTCAGCTCCATTTTAGCTGCTCCTAATATACCTGTATATAACAGTTAAGCTCCTAGCAATTGACTGCAAGACGCAAGTTTGGATTCAGTTAAAGCTTTTATTGTATTGTCACCCATTGTAAGAAAAAACCTACTTTCTGTTGCAGTTTTGTATGCCCGTTCCAATGGTTTGTTTCCATTCTTTTCTATTCTATGCAAAGCCCATCCCAATTTCTAATTAGGCTAGTTCCGGAAATATAACCTCTTATAAATTTTTACTTGAAAATCATGCTTCTATCGCATTTTTCTGGAAAGTTTTATTTGCGTGATTTATAAAAATTTCTCTTTTCGTGGCTGGTAATTCTTGTTAAGACTTTTATTCCAAATACTGACGTTTCTTTATGTTTTTAAACGTATTCTTGCTTCCTACTTACATTACTTTGAAATAGTGGAGAACAGGGGTCTGGGGATCCAGATTTATTTATCTTTGTTTTACCTGTTGCGACTAAAACCTTACAGACATAAGTAAGGATGTTTTTTTATTTTTTTAATTTTTTCCTATAGCTTCTTGGTAAATTGGAACTTATACCAACAGACACCCTTATGTGTAATTATATTCTGATAATTTTAACTATTTTGAAATTTTTCCAAAGTTTTGACTTGTAACTTTTATATTTCTTCTGAACAGGGTACTAGCTCTATAAAACAATTCCACATTAATTTATAATTCATCCCACAAATTATTAATATTTAGTTTGCTTATTTCTTTAGTTTTCCTATGCTTTTATCACAAAAAACAGAAAATATTTTTATATCTTCTTAGTTTAAACCAGTGGGATTTTCTTCATTTTGGTATTAACCTTGAGGGAGTAATTACATTGTTTTTTGTTGTATACTTAAGCTGTTATTTTTGCGTCAAATATCTGAAAATTAATTACTTTTTAATCACAGAAAACAATAACATATACGATTCAAATATAATAATAAAATATTTTTTTCAATAAAAATTTCTTCGAAAGAATTAACTTTGTGAGAAATTAACAATTTTTTATTTTATGATGAATCGTAATAACAAATAAACATTAAGAGAAAAACAAAAGCTAAGCAAAAGGTAAGTGCAAGAAAGAGATACAAAAATACGTGTCAGTATTTAAGCTAAACATTACAATATTAAAATAAGAACTTCTTATTTATCGAATCTTCGCTTCAACAGAATCATAATACAGAAAAAGCATGGATTTAGAAAATCGCGCTTTAGTTTCAACTTCTTATAACATCTTTATAGGCTACACAGAGTGAGAATAAAACAAACAATTTATTTATATAAAAGACGTATCTTAAGTTTTCAAAATCAGCTCTTTACCAACATCATGCAATAATTTTCACAATCTGTATCTGAAATAAAAAATATTTGATTTTTGGCTACAACTCCATTCAAAACATTGCCGTTTTTACCCAGGTTAAGAGAATGTTTTCAAATTAATATTGCGCATAGAGCCATTAGTGAAAGAACTACAAAATGTGAATGTCTTGAAATAGGAAAAGCTCCTGGTTTTAATTTGTTTCAAAACCAAAAAGCATTGTTAGGGAGATGAAATAAAGTGCAGCATTTAAAGCCTTCAAATGAACAATTGATTGAAAAGAATATTAAAAAGTTGCAGATAAACTGAAGAGCAACGGTCATCGACGCTTAAAAAAAAATTCGAATGACAATGTTGTTTTCTTTCTTTTTATTAATAATTTTATTTTTATGACCTAAAGAAAACATTTTTCTAGTTCTCTATTTTATGAAAATTTCCGAAACAGTAAATAAATTTTATACTAAAATTTGTAATATGCAAAATAATTTAACGCCATTAAATATCACTTTAATTTTCTTGCAAAAAAAAAAAAAAAAATACAAAGAATAACGAACTCAAAAAGAACATCTCTTTGCTTTATGAAATATTAAATTTAACTTAAAATTTGAAGGAAAATATTTGTGGCATCATTAAAGCAAGAATAAAATAAAACCAGAAAACGAATTTCGTTTCACTGGACATTTTAATAATAAATCATTTACACTTGACAATGTCAAAAGTACAAGAAAAAATGAGAAATATGAGAAAATAACTGAAAGTTATCTTGTGCTTGTTTCCATTTTGATGTGATAAATTACAGCATTCGTTTGTATTTTTTTTTTTTTTCATTCTATCACTACAACAATACATTTAGTGAAAAAGAAAGAAAAAATAAAAAATACTTTTTTTAAGGACACAAACTTAATAAAAGCAAATTATGTAAAACATCGCAATAATAAAATCAGTGCTAAGGTTAGAAGGTTGGTAAAAAATGAATTGAATTTTAAAGTGAAAAGACCTTAACTTTTATATTTTTGTTAGTTAGAAAGTTGCAAATGGATATTAAATTTATTAATTTTACTGCGCAAGAATCAAAATAATTGCTTTTTTAAGCAATTTACGCTCCCAGCCCTGGACCATAGTTCGATGATAATAACAAGCTCTCTTTTTATGGTTGTAAAATATTTTGATTTAAAATTTCTTAAATATACTAACAAATTAACTCACTATAATTTTATAGACAGGAAGGTTTAATATTTTTTTTTAAACATATTACACTTAGAAAATTATCTATTACATATTTTATTTACTTCCCTATAATTATTGTAGTAAATGTCTTATACAATTCAAATTTGCGCGGGCTGTTGCAGACGCAAGGTGTATTAAGTCATTAGTAACATCGCCTTCTTGTTATAGAGATATAATTTAGAATCATGATTATTTAATTGTTAAAACAACCAAAAGCTTGTATAAAAGAATCGAAATACCTCTCTTTGCGTAAATTAATTTAAAGCTTAGTCCTCTAAAATCATACAAAGGGTTAAAAAAAGGAATGAAATAAACTCTCTTTTAAGCTGCAGCCAAATCTTATTATGTATTTTAAAAATGTGAAATTTGGATTTATCATCCTACTAAATGATTAACTGATTGATCAAGATATTTACTAAACAGCTGATTTATTGATTGGTTGACTAAATGATTAATTGATGAGTTGAATACTCTTTTGTTTGCTTATAAGTTTTTACGCTCGAGATAATACCTGAATTAAATAATTTCAAAATTTCTTTTCCTGATATAAAAGATTTCTTCACTTTTATATATTGTAGTATCGTCCACCTAGATACAATTACTAAAGTAAGCATCCAATCTAATTGTACGGAATTCTTAACCCTTCGAATTGTCAGATCTATTACAAACGTAGATTTTAAAAAAATTTAAAAATTAATCAGCTTAGTGCATCACACAAAACAAAATTAAATTTATTAAATATCCTTATTTTATTAAATAGATAGCAAAGATGTGTTTGGTAATTTATACTGTTTAAGAAGAAAGAGTGACAATTAGTATTTAAAATTTTATTTTTTCTGGTTCCCCGTCGATCTACAAAATAATAATAAAAAAGAAAAATGTTAAAAAAAAAAAAAACAAGTATATGTACAGGCTTAAAATAGCTTCCATCTTTTTCATTATAAATTGATTTAATACGCTGTGGTAGATTTTGAGATTCAAGACAGATTACAGTCGTTAACGCATACTAAAATATAAAATTCAGATAAACTTTGCTACCTTTTTGAATACATGGCAGGCCTGGTTTTCGCCCGTTGGCTAGAAAAACATATATCGATCTTGCTGATTTTTAAAAGCAGAATTTTTGAAAATATGTCTGATCTATTAGCGTATTTAAACTTTTTCAGCTCAAAAAGTGCCTTGGCAAAGTTTATTTCATCACTATCATGGACGGACAGACGGAAATCGCTCAATTGACTTTGCTATGCATAGGAAGTCAGAATATATATACTTTATAGGGTCGGAAATAGATACTGTAGAAATTACAAACGAAATAACAAACTTAGATTTACCCTGTTTCCACCTGTGATGAAGGGTATAAAAATTATTTACTTCTTGTCTTATTAAAATATAAATTTTTCTTTTTTATCCCAACTTTATTGTATTAAGTTAAAAAAAAAAAAATAATTAAAGAAAAAATAATTAAAAAACAGCAAATCAGGTGCTCACTAGAAAAGCTAGTTCAAAATCAGATCCCTGTCAGCTTCTACTTGGGATTCAACTTTCAAGCTTTTTAAGCCAAGATTGAAATTAATGTGCTCTCCCAAAATTTAATGAATTTATTTTAAAAAGAAAAAATTTACCTAAAACTAAAAAATTTGCTTTAAAAATTGCAATGCCACTTTTTTCTAATGACGTATGCTTCCTTCGATTACTTAAAGAAAAATACATAATTTATAGTGTTAAATTAAATAAATTCATATATACAGAAAAGTTTTGTATGATTTAACGCTGACATAATAATTTATATAATTTATTCATTTAAACAAATGAACACCTTGTTTTCTCTACACATTTTTCTCTATTACCAAGCCAAATGAAATATGAGAGAAAAACAAGCGGCATGAAATACTAATGTTTTGTGCTTTTGCGGTTTTAGTATCCAAGGAACAAAAAAATACAAATGATTAAAAAAAAATTTTCCTCAAAACATGATAATCGTATTTCCCTTACATATGTATATATGTCTAAGGCTTTTCTTTCGTACTGGGAAGACAAATGCTAAGGACTAATTAACATGTTTTTTACAGGGTTTGGAGTTTGCAGGCTATAAAGTTAAATTAATATTGTAACATGTATAATTTTGTTATTCTATATTTTTCAAGGAAGGCAATGACTATATTGCCAAATCATGATTATAAATTAAACAAAATTTTACGAGTTGTTTATCATCTTCAAAAAAAAAAAAAACAGAAAGAAGTTCATTTATATTCGAATGCGTTTTAGTTGTTATAGAATTTTTAAATATGTTATCTAAGCAATTATGATTAAAGATTGCTCCAAAAAAAAGGAATTTTACCATTTAAGTGAATGCTCATCTCAAAAATATATATTTATGGATAAGAAGAGATAAAAGATTGATTTTTTATTCGTTTAAATTAGGCCTTTTAGATAAAAAACTAAAATAAAATTATGTACATTTATTTCAAATTTATTTCAGTTTTAAGAACTTATAGCATTTTTTTTTTTTTCGATTTAACTATAAATATTTTACATTATGTCAAGATATACATATATAAAAAATTTTGCTTTATACAAATTCAAAATCGTATATGAGAAATTCTTATTAAAATTTTCCATATCTCGGCCAAGGTCTATGAAAAATTAGAGCTAGATCCTAGCATTAGATAAATTGGTCGAATTTGATGGCATCTTTTAGTATCACAGTTTTTTTAGTACCACCAGTTTTTAGGTGATGCAAGTACAGACAGACAAACAGACAAAAATTCCAAAAATAGGTGTTTTGTATTTTATATCGATTACTTTCTATTACTAACTTCTAGAATGAAATTAAAAATGAACTTTATGCTGAAGAAGTAAAATTCTGTTTACATTCACAGTTCAAATTCCAGTTGGGAAAAAATTAAAAAAAAAAATAATTGTTTTAAAATATAAATTTTGCTTTTTTTGAGTTACCTTATTCTTGCTTCAGTTTTATTGTTATTATTTTTTTTTAATTTATCAGGCATGTCACAGAACTCAATTCCGATGGAAAGTGGTTTCAATTCTGCAAATTGCTTCTTCAAAAGACGAAAAACGAATAATTTCTTCGGAATAAAACCACTTTCAAATTTTAAAGTGGAATTTAGTTTCTTTGAAATATTGTTATTTGCGTTTCTTAAATTTACTTTTAAGCTGTGTCCTACTTAGATTAGCCTTGTTGTCAACTTTGGTGTTCAAAATATTGCCATAATTAAATTAAATAGTGGAGATTCAATACTTTTCAGGAATAAACAAAATCAATCGGAATCTGAAGAGGTAAAATAAATCAATCGGAATTGTTAATACGGAATTAAAACCATTCCAATCGAAATGTGTAACATGCCTGTATATTTAAGAAACATAAGCTTTATGCTTACAGTCTCAAACATGAAATGGCGACAATGGAGCAGGCAGTACTCCGCACAAGTTTTTAACCTAATCAAATTAAAAAATAAACATACATTAATTTTGAAATCAAGAGATCCCAAAAAAAGAGACTGTTTAGGTTTAAAACATATGAAATATGTCGCCGAATCCATTCAGCCTGTTTTTGATGACATTGATTTTGGGGTTTATGAAAACCATGTAAAACCGCAAATGTATTTACAAAGTGTGACTATATTAATGATTTCGATTTGAACTCATTATTGGAAAATAATACATAACGTATTGATTGTTATTGGTATTTAATTCAGCGATCTGCAGTCTTATTCTTTAATTCTAATAACTAAAAAAACTAAAAATAAATTACGGCAAAAAAAAAGCATTTGTAGCTAAACTTCGCTAATCAGATTTTAAACCATTTAGATTTAGCTTTAGCATTTTACAGAATAAGGCTGCTAATTATACATAAATTGGATATCACTGTGAACGTTAAATATTTTTAGTAGCGAATTTTTACATAATAGTGATGCAATGTCTCAATCACTGCCTAAAACATTTCCTAGTGATTTTTGTCAGAATTATACTCCTAAATTATGTAAATAGACGTCATTCAATTTCAATATTTTAATCTTCAGTAAACGTTTTTAATGTCCATCTTAATAAAAGGTTCCAACTTAAGCTACATCAAAATGTATACACAATCCAACCACAATTTCCTGAGAATTTGATACATAAAATAACAAAAAGAAAATTTTAATTTTCAATTTAAATTTAAATTTGCCTGAAGTTAAATATCTTTTTAAATTAAATAAATTTATTCACATTTTTACTGTACATTTTAATGTTGTATCTCGTAGTAAAAATTTATTATGGAGCTTACAATAGGTTTTACTGGGATAAAAACTCCTTGAATGTGCTCCTATCTCCTAAGCAGTTATCAACACTTGCCCTTATTTTGCTTCTCAACATTTCTTATTTTACTGTCATGGCAAAACAGCCGTTAGTGTTTTTTCAACCCGAACATACACTTTTTCAAGTTCTAATGTTAAAAATAAGAAAATTGTTAAAATAAACGACTACACTAACGTGGAGAACATTAGCAACAGCGTTACCAATCTCAACAATATGTAAATACGATTGTGCTCTTACAGCCAAGGTCATCTGTTTTACACTAATGACAGGTTGACTAGAATTTTTACTGCTTTGCTTAATTCAAATTTTCCGAGGGAATTAAACTGATGTTAAACAAAAACATATTTTAAATAACACGTTAATGTGCGGAAAATGTTTAAGAAGCCAAGCAAATGCACAGTAAATTTGTTCGTTTCATGGAAATTTCCTCCCATTAAGCGAGTGGCAAATTAATGTTGAGGTTTAAAGCACTTTTTACATTTTTAAATACAGTAACTTTGTTGCTGTTATACTTCATGGAAAGTTTACTTGTGCAAATTAAAGAACATTTAATGTTACTCATACGCTTAGAGGTTTTAATAAAAATATTATTAATTATACGCTTCCATGAACTTTTCTTAAAATTCATACGCATATAAATTCTATGTTTTACACAATGTATAATTAAAATTAAATACATTCGTACATACAAATTATTTTGCTACTTTAAAATATGAAAAAGTTTATTCCAGGTAAAGTATTAACTTAAAGTGCAATGGAAAAAATAAGAATATTTTTTAAGTCTGAATATAAATAATATGAAGTTTAAAGAATTTCCGAAAAGTAAATTTTTCTAAACTTTTTAAAAATCTTTTAAATGAAAACTAAAATTTGTAATAGCCATTATTCTATTAATGTTATATTATCATTTCAATAAAAATTTATTGAATATTTCTTTTTACTTCCAATGCCTGAAATTTCAAAAATTAAATTATTGCCCGATCGAAAAATCAATAACACTAATTTATTTTGAAAAATACAGAAGAATTTCATTATTATTATTATTATTATTTTTAACCAAAAAACTAAAAGATTAAAAATTTGTTTCTAATCCTGAATCCAATCTAAAATATAAGCTTAAAATTAATTACCATGCTAACAGGAAACATTAGGATTCATATGTTCAATGTTCGACCAGGAAACCAATGACTCTTCTTTCTAGCCGAGTGTAACTAAAATTATTTAAAATATTGCAGAGTTGGGCTGCACTCCCAATTTGCTTAAATATGCTATCGAAAATCTTACAACTTCATGTTTAAGTCATTCTGAAGCTTAAAATTTTTAATATGCAACGAAACTACATACTATCCGTAAATTTATGAAAATTCCATAATACCATAAAACTTTCAAAATCACATAATAAAATTGAAGTTAAAAATTTAGACCGAGTAAAGATTTCTAGCTAATGAATCAGTTGTATTATTTTAATTTTCAACACTTTATCAGATATCAAGAGGCATAAGGAGTTTCTTGACTACCGTTAAAGTTTTATAGTTTTAAATTAACTTGAAAATACTTAACAATTTAAAACATAATAAATTCTGTTGAGGTTGCCATTTTTTTAAATCCTGCAGACTTAAAATATTTTAATTACTCTTTTAAATAATACCTTCTTTAAATTACAAAGGTATAAAAAATTTCAAGTGTATGCATGCAACTACAGCAAACATAAAATACCAACAGCTACAGTTTAAACTGCAGCAGAAGAAAACGCACAACAGCAAAACATAACGTGCAGCTTCATTTAATATTTTCTTTTATTCAAAGAGTAAAAATTAATATGTAGTCATGGCTTCATAACAATAAATGGCATATTCTTTGAAAAATATTTATTGTACATTTTATCATTGTTGCTATTGTTACAAATATTTAATGCAATATTGGCAATTTGTTTATTTCTGCAAAAAATAAAATAGGAACTTTTTAAACACACATACAACACAAGAAAAAGACATAAAGAAATTTCAGCTGTTGAATGGAAAAAATAAGCCCCACTATACAGGGTACAGTAAAATCGATAGGAAAAATTATCTCTGTTACGCATAAAGGCAATAAAAGTAAATATAAAATATAAATATAAAGCAATGTTATAAATAGTAAATTTCCATTTTTAAACATTTGTTACAATTTATGTATTTATTTTTAAATAATAAAATCCATATAAAGAGCCCAATCATGAATATTCTTATGGAATTTCTTTCTCAAGGAAAGAATTGTTCTCTAGATTCCTCTAAGTTTGAATTTTATGGAAACAAAATGATTAAAAAGTGGCATCACAGTAATTTCAAGGGAGTTATTTTGCTTTTTTACATTTAATTTTGCTTTCATAATTCACAACACTTACTTTTTTCCCCCAAATTTTATCAAATTCCGCATGCAATTAAAAGGGAAACAAAATTATGTTAGGAGAAAAGGTATTAGTAAAAAAACTCGCACGGAATTTTTGTTTATAGTTCGGCTGATAATAAAACAATAACGGGGTAATTTCTTTACATGCAAAATTTTTTGAAAATTTTGGTGTTGGTGTGGATAGCAATCGATATGAAATATAAAACAACTATTTTTGAAATTTCCTTCTGTCTGTCCTCCTTTCTGTCTGTGTTCGTACCACGTAAATACAATATTTTGTGCAGGTCTTTTAGAACATTGGTTTAAATAAAGAATACTTTTTATTTCGTAAAAATACGTTATTTCGTAGAGAAAATAGAGATACAAATGTAAGTGAAGGTAACAAGACATTTGTCAGAACATTTCATTTTTATAAATTAAAAATTTTTAACGCTGTTTACAGGTCTTTACAACAAATATTAACAACATATTTTTTTTTAATTTGAAATTTAAGAAAATTAAGAATGACACGCGGACGATATCGTGGGCACTGTAAGTATTAAACAAGTAAGAGTGCTACATTCGGACGCACACACACACACACACACAAACATATATATAGTTAAAAATTTTAGATAAAAATGTCCTCGGCTCTTAATGGGTTAGGCATTAGTTTTTCCTTAAAGTTCTCTTCAAGAGTTCTTAAATGATACTAATATTGATATTTTAAATAATTTTAAATATTCAGAGGCCCGTAACTCGAGAAATATGGGCGAGCTTCAATTTTTTTAATGAATGTTTTTTTTTAACTCTTTATTATCCCATACATTTGATTTTTTGATTGGAGTTACTTGATTGTTCCAAATAAGCTATGTCGAAGGACATCGACCAACACTATGTCGTATTTACATTCTTTCTAGCTGATCTAAAGCCTCAGAAAACTTGATTTTATTACTTACGCGAACGGACAGCCCGACATCGCTCAATCGACTTCGACTTTTAAAGAAAATATGCTTTAATTACAAATTCTATATAATAAAGAATGGTTTAAAAAAGCTTATAATATTTCATTAAGTAAAACAGTTTACAATTATTGAAAAAAGATTTTATAATAAATACGCAATTTATTTAAAAAGCTAATGTTTATGTATATTTTTAGGAGAGCCAAGACCAGATTTTCCAACCAAAAAATATATTTTATTTCAATTATATTAATGATTATTTTTAATAAAATTTGTGGTTTAAGAAAAAATTTATCGTCTGTAATAAATATTGCTTTTCATTAAATTGAGTTTATTACTTTTCATTTTTTGCATATTTTATTAAATTTCAATCTGTATGCAAAACTTTTTGAAGCCTTTTATTAATTTTTTTTCTATAATTTAAATGAATTAGAAATTTTTTTCTTGTTTTTTTTTGACTAGAAATAAAATAAATTAATAACTATTTGACATAACTATTTAATAATTATTTTTAAACAATTTAAATATTATCTTTTGGTCAATAGAAAATTTAAAATTAAATTGAATTATTGAAGTATAAAATCATTGACTGGGTTTCGACGCAAAAAGTCCATTTATGTGTGTATTGATATCAATTTATAAATGCAAAAAATTAAAAAAAGGTGGCAACTCCTCGTTGAACGGCACTCTGTCAAATTTAAACTTTGTTTGTTCATTTCATTTTCATATAATTATTACTTAATAATAATGAAAATAATCGTAAGTTTGGTACAATCGTCCTGTTTAACATAGGGCAATTAAATAAATCTTCTTCAAATATTTCCTATTTTCTTGCACCACTGTAAGAGTTTACGCAACGTGATAGCAGAAAAAGGATGAAGAAATAAATGTAGACGATGCTACATTTTGTTTTGCACACCTTTTTTGTCAATTATTGAAAAAGTTTTTTATCTTATGTCGTCAATAATTTGATAGGATGCGTGTACATCAGCATGTTCGTATAAATTTTCATGAAAGTGTTTTTCTTTCTTTATTTTACAGAAATGTGTTTACATTTTAAGTAAAAATGAAGTTGAAATAATTCCAAATTTTTACCTCATTGAATTGTTAATTTTATGATGATTCATTACAAATGACAAATACATGCAGGAGCTTACATAAGGGTAAATATATACACATGTGTATGTATTCATACCGAGAACGCTACTCGTAAATGAAATAACAGTTTGTTGAAAAGTCATAAAAAAGAGAAATTTACAACAGTTTTTATTGTATTTCAGTAGATCTACTATATGCTTTTTTTATCAATGTGTACGTGTTCTGTAAAAGTGTATATTTTTATGTTTTGTCACAGCACGATAAAATAACTCGATAGTGCGCAGTTTTTTATGGTTTTGCTTTATTTGAATTTAATTTTACAAAAAAGCACTGAAATGTAACAAATAAAAACGAAACACGATAGTTTATCAATAAACTATTGTATATAAAAGGCAGCATTAAGAATATTAAATGAAACGGCACAAATGTAACATATATTTTTTTTTAAATAAAAAAAACAGTGCAGCTTTAAGGGTTGTGCTAAAATTTAAAATTCACTTTAAACAGATTATTTTATGTTCTTCGGCTTACACTAGTTGTTATTGCTTAAACGTTAATTTTTATCAAAACTTTAAGTAATTAAGAGTTGCCACGACAACGGCAAAACAATGCTGTTGATTACAAACATCATTCATTAATGTTTTCATTAAAAGAATAAAATGAAAATTTAGCTTACACATGTCAGAGATGCGCGGTATTCTGCTTAATTATGTGTTTAAATCCCAAAAGTTTTTTTTTTTCGCTCACAATAAATACGCCATTTCATCTCCTCAAATAATTAAAACAGTTTTTTTTATTCCGTTCGACAATATCATCAACATAATGAAAATGTATCTACTAGTGGCTTTAATATAAATATATCCACACGTACTCCTGGGCAAAAGCAAAACACAACAAAAAACCATAAAATAAATTAAAAACAAAATATTGCCAACGTCTTTCATAACCTGACTTAAGAAAATAATAAAAGATGACATTTATTGTGTAGTTTGAGTACAAATGTAAGGAAAGCAAAATAAAAATTTAATAAAATACTCATGCTATAATATTAACCGGAGATGAAAGAAAGATATACAAGAGAAAATATATAACAAAAAATAAAATGAATAAATAAATAATTTATAAAAACAGAGATATCATAAATCATTATTGTTTTTTGGTGTCTTGTTTTTTTTTCTTTTTTTTTTTTTTGTAGAAGGAAATGATGTTTTCCAATCATTGAATTGACTGTGATGATGAGAAAAAGAAACGGTATAATCAAAAATAACTTATAATTTGCCTGTAAATATTGTCAAACGTATTATTTCTTAAACCCGAATAAAACGTTTTGACTGGATGACTGAACAGTTTAATGGAGAAGCAACCTGCTCAATCGTTAGGAGCCAAGCTAAGTAATCACGAACATAGAATATTTGGAAGGTATTTTTCACTTGCCTACAGATGTTTTCTTAATAAAAGAAAGCAGTGTCGTTTTACAGCGTATAATCAAGGGTGATGAAGAGTAGATCGATTATGACGATTCGAAGTGCAAAAAAATCATAGTATTACCATTCATGACCTTCAAAAAAAACTGTCAAAGCCAAGCTTTTCTGTCTACAAATTATGCGTTACCCAAACAACAACTGCTTAAAACGAGCAAATAATTGGCAAATTAATTCTTTAGCAAAAACATCTCCGCTACATTTCGTACATCGAATACAACATTTTCAAAAACAATGTGATTAGTTCTACTAGATTATCTGCCAGTGGAACCGCGCAAGTGAGCGGATAAAATTAAGGTATTATAAAAAATCGTTCTAATGAAATAATTTTCAAGAATTAATTAAAGATGAAAAAAAAAACAAAATAAGAAAAGCGAAAAATTAAGAAAATTTATAAAAATTTGCTTTTGCATAATCGGAAACTGAGAGATTTTTTAAGACAAATTTCAGTTACTCTCAATACCAAAAGAAATTGTGCATTACATTTTTGTGTTATCTAAGTTTTATTATATTCTTGAAAAAATATCCAAGAAAAATCCAATTTTTAAAAGCCTAGTTCTTTTTACATCAACTTTACTGATTTTGTTTTACTTAAAAATCTCACTCTAGTAAATTCTTTAAAACAAAAAATAACACAGTGACAAACTTTTGTAAATTATATTTACTTTAAAGGAAATGAAAACCATGGCGTAGAAAGGAAGGACGCAAAACAAATTATATTTTTAATATTAAGTTCTCTTTTATACTTTCCTCTCCCCAATAATAAAGAAATAACGACTTGAAAAAAAATCTTTCAAAGATACAAACAAACCTTGTTACAGGAATAAAAGTTAAATTTAAAAACATTATGGACTTCGCAATGTTGGTATTTGTATCACTTCTCAATGACAAAATCTACTTTTGTAGCAATTTTTTTTATGTTTTACTATCTTTATTCAAAAGGACCACAACTATTTTGCAACGACTCTTTTCGCTATATTTCTGTATGGCCTGGCTGGCAAATAAGTCCTATTTAAATTCAAATTTATTCTAAAGAAGCAAAAACAAAGCAGGAGAATACTATGGCGTCACCGAAAACAACAACAAAAATAATAATATTACGAATAGACACTAGCAACTGTTGTCGTTGCTGCTGCTTTTGTTTTGGTTATTGTTGTTGTTAGAATAAAAGTAAATGAAAAAGTTTTAAATGAAGTTGAATGTACAATCAAGTTGAAAGGTGATTTTGCACAAAATTTTATTGTATGAAAACAGGAGGAAGGAATGCCTTTTTAAATAACTAAAGTTGTAAATAAAAAATTTTCCTAATAAAAATGAGGAAACATATCTTTGCTCTCTTTTTGAATATTAAATAATTGAGTTCGTTAAAGTACGGGATTTTTTAATACTTATGCACTTGGTTTTTATTTTTTCATCAAAAAAGTAAGACAGTTTTGTGTTTACGAAATAAACAATAAGTTTCTAAAATAAACATAGCTAATTGTTTCTATATGTTTTTTTAATGGTTCTAATTATAAAAAAAAAACAGAATATTAATAAAAAAAACAACAAAAAACTTGCCAAGTGCAAGTTTTTCTAACAGATAAAAGGTTTAATTTACTGTACAGGCCTACTTTTAAATTCTGACTTTATTTTATTTGCTGTTTAGAATTTAAGCTGTCTATGTCTAACAATTTTAAAGGTAAGTGACAAAATTACGACTTTTATAAAAACACAATTTTTTCTAAATTTATTACAGCTCATATTTTTCTTCGTAAAAATTCCATGCTTCTGCTTACTACGTTTGAAAAACTAAAGCCATATATATTGGTTAAGATCATGTCACTGTGATGACACCCATATATTTTAATTTTTTTTTTTTAATTTTGTAACCTGTTTTTACATGCAACATTTAAATATATAATTAAACAAAATAAAAATATTTTGATGAATATCGCTAAGTTTTAAACACTCCTAAGTGTTAAGTATCTGTTGCCATAGCATTGTTGCTAAAACTCTAAGCCTAATAATGTTTCTGTAAATGTATTTAAAATGTCAAAATAAAACCGCAAATTATTGTAATATTTTAACACAAATTCCTTCAAACACTTTTACAAGAATATGAGAAAGTAGTTAAATATCCATGATTCATGTTCATTCTTACGGGTATTTATTTTAAAAAAACTTTTCTTGCAAAAAAAAGGTCACATAACAAACAGTCAGAATATTTAGAATTTTTTTTAAATAAAGTTTTGTTGCATAAATGTGGCTTCAGTTTATTAGAACTGATAAGAACGAAGAACAAAATTACAATTGACAGCAATAATTTAAAAAAAATTTACAATTATGTTCTAAACACAAAAACAAATCAAAAACTCTCAAAGAAATGTATTTTTGGGATAAAGTGCAGTTAGTAGTGTTAAAAAACTTTTTATAAATTAAGCACCAAAGTTAATTTAATAAAGATTTTTAGCTTTAAAAATAAAATACTTTAAGATTTCCGATACCTTTAACGCTGTTAGGTTAAATTATCACTTTTTACAGACTTCTTTTTTCTGAAACCTAAAAATTAAGCACATATTTCTCGAAAGGCATAGCACTAACAAGAAAATGAAATAGAGCTACAGGTTAAATTATTATTATCACATTTAAATAAGTAACTGATACCTGCTTACATTAATTGGCATAAAAACTATTATGATTATTTGCAATTGCCTGAACTAGCATAAAAACATTAATGAATTTTAAAATCTAGAATTTAATCTCAAAATGATTTTAAAATTTATAAATACTGCAATTGTTCAACAATAGTGTAGTAGCTCACATTTTTTTGTATTTTCATTTTTTAACAAAAACCGACAATTATAATTTATAAATGTCTACTGTAAAAACTTACTCTATTTTAGGTTTCTCTTTCATAAAAAAAAATTCATTTGAAAAGTTTTTTGCTTCTATTGAATCATTTAAAATTACGAGTTAATACACTACTGCTTAAAAAGTGCGGTATTTTTTTCTTACGTGCAGAGTCAGTGTCCAAGGTATTGTATTTAAAAAGGTTATCTAAGCCCATTATTATTTTCGTCAGCAAATTAATTCCCTTCTTCCCCTTGTACATTTTACCACTTGTTAGGAAATAGAAAAATAGCATTTTAAGAAACCAAGAAAAACTGGTAGGTTCAGGTTAAACGGTGCAGGATCCAAACTTGGAAATATGCCACAATTTATGGACTCGATTACAGAACTTGAATTAGCTTGAGGAAATATTAAGCAAAACTCTTGACAAAGGAGAGCTTTGCTTCATCTGTAGCTCTCCAGTAAGCACATTGAAATGTGTATTATCTTTGATACAGCCTACAATAAAAAATTCTGGTAGCCGTACAGTGATAGCTTAAAGACTTAAGACTTAAAGCATTATTGATAGCAGAAAGAACTCACATTGAAGCATCTTCAAATCTTTCAGGTTTTTCAAAAATTTTTTATTTTGTATTAACCACCTTTTTATGCTGAGCTCCAAACTATTATGGAGACTGTATACTCATGTAAAGATGGTCTGCTACCTAACTCAATATTACTGAACAGATGTACATGGATATACAATATTTAATTCTTGCTTTTGGCTCTCTAATATGGTGGCCTGCAACGACAAAGAGTTACGAGTTCAGACATCTGCATTAACTGGGATTACTGACGCACTACAAAAAAATCCTTCAGAGGTTCAAGAGTAGTAAGTACATCATCATCGTTAGCCTCTACAAAAAGTCCACATTTACCTTAAGTTTAGCTATACTCAAAACTTCAAATTGAAAGTCGGGGGCATACGAACAAGCGAGAACTGAAAATTTTACCTACGATTTTTAATTAGACTTTAGAACCCTTTGAATGCGCAATATTGTATGAAACTTAGAAGAATAAGCACAGCTGATTTTTAGTAATCTGTATTATCTTACCTGTTGTCTTTTTGTATTTTCTGATGTATATGACGTAAGTGGCTCTCGCATGAATGCAGCGAGTGAAAGATATGTGCTTTCCGAAATATATTTGGACTAGTTTAAGACAGTGATTGCAAAAGAATAATATCATATTTGTTGGCATCTGGGCAGCTGTTTTGTCAATTTACCATTACACTGCTAGGTCCATGCTAGTCAATCAGTGTAAAAAAGAGCTAGGTTGACTTTCTGAAGTTACGCAAGTTTAGAAGCATGCGCGGATCCGTCTTAAATATCTTTAACGCAGTGCCCTTCGGTAGTCTTTTCGAGGTTTTATAAAGCAGTATATTTATATACTTTTTTCAAAATGGCTCAGGACAGGTGTCGAAATGCGGACACACATAGGATTGACATATTGATTGGCGCTCTATTAAAAGAAACGATTAATGCAACTCAAGAACCAAATTCGGAGGATATTTATTAATTTACTAATAGTGTTTAGGCTTTGCTTTAAAACGTACATATCGTCTTGGAGATCGTATAAATATTTTTTATTGTACTTGTAGGATAAGAATAGAATGTATTAAGTTTACCGCTCTTGAAATGGTTCGTGATTTTCCTTTGAATAATAGAATATTCCGTACCTGCATAACAACTAATCTTGGTGATATTTCTGGATCCAACATTATTACTTACCTGATCTGACGAGTGATGCGATTTTGTTAAAAGGAGGTCCCTGGCAAAGCCACCTACAAATAACTCTTCTTGCGATTGTAAGTTGTTTTGTGCCGCTATTTTATAAATTACTTGTCGGCTACATTAAAATAGTCTAATTTGAATAAAAATAACTCAATTTCCATATTGCGATATCAATGCAAGTAAATGTCTCTTTTTAAAGAGAAATAAAACAACAATTTCTTTTTTAATAATTTTTAAATCGTTTTCTTCACTTCTTTATTTACCATTTTGTGTTAGTCGAACCTGTTCAATTCAATAATAAATTATTTTTTTTTTTTAATTTTTATTTTTAACTTAATAATACAAATTTAAATAACAATCACATTTAAGTATTTTACGAATTATTTATTTACTTCCACTATATTTCATTATAATTTTCAGTATTTTATTGAGTTAATAAAAATTGTTATTTGAATTTTCTTTTAGATCGTAAAACTAATTGATTTATTTTATTATTTTTCTTTTTAATAATGTGAGTATTTGCCCTTTATTTTTCTCTTTTTACTTAAAAGTATTTTCTACGTTTCGATTTTTAAATACACTTACACACGTATAAATAATGGTTTGCATGTATGTATTTGTATTGCAGAAAACTGCATTATAAAATGAACAATGGAAAATAAACAGACTGAAAGGTAAAAATTATATTTATGAATTATATTTATATTAATGATTTTATTGTGAATGAGTATCTGCATAAGAGTTGTGTTGTGCAAATGTTCTGTTTAATTGGCTTAATATGTGATACAGAATTTTTAAAGAAAGATTTCATTATATTTTTATTGAACCAGTAAGAAATTTTTTTAAATATTGGATAAAAAAGTGATAAATTTTTTTTTGCAAATTATTTGTGCCACATTATTGTGTTTTATAGGAGCAAGGTATGAAGAGAAAAGCAATCAATAGTCGCCAATTTGGTTACTGAACTCCAACTTCATTAGTTTTTTATTAACCTTAAAAATATTATTTTTTTAAAGGAGGTGGAAGAGATATTAAAAAAGGGAGAATAGCGTTTAAGGACAAATAATCTGATTCTCTCAGCTATTACTAAGAGGAAATCATACTGAGCCTTAAAAGCATTTGTTAAAGAGATTTTACGATAGAGAATCGTATCAGAAAACGGGTAATCTCTCAAATCAAGTAGATATATAATACTGGGTAATAGAGAAGGCCGCATAAAATATCGAAACTACTAGAAAGTTCAACCCCAAAATACTTATTTCAAATAGTCTGCCATCTAATTTAAGAAGTTGCCAGAAATATCCAAGTTCTTATAAAACAAGAGAATACCAGCTATTGGCGAATATAAACACATTTAAGCAGTGCAAGGCCACCTTAAAACAAATTATGACATCCCACCAAATTTTCTTTTGTTTGTATAAAATTTCTTACACATGATTCAATTTTTCTTTTTATTTTTGGTTAAAGCGCTTTCTAAAAAAGTTCTTTAATTACGGGTTTGAGCTTAATTGCGTACTTGATTCTGTAAGGCTGTTACGTAATTTCCTTGACATGAATCCAATTTTCATTGATCTTTCATGGCAGAGGAAACGAGAAGAATTTTTGTTTTATAATTTCACCTTCTTTAGACATACGGTGCGGAAAAAAGACAGATAAAAAATTTAATCAATTCAAGTGTTAATCGAAACGTATTCGCAATTTTAAATATGTTCCACACTCGTATTCTGTTGTATGCCTATTAGAATTTCACGAATTGATGCATTAAACTGCACTAAACTTGAATTATTCTGTGTTTTCGAGTGCTTTTGCAAGCAGGTAAAATGCTTGTTAGAGTGGGGGTTTCAGGTTGAGTTCCCAGCAAGAACCATTTGAATCTTTTACAAAAGGAAAAAAGAGGAGTTTTTGAATACATACAGAAGAGTTGAGAAGCTACAATAGGCATAAGTGCTCTCTTCATCTATGTATGTATATCGTGCAGTAGTCTTTACAGTCTGTAGTTCGCGATGAGAATAGTTAAAGTTAAAGCTGAACGATGTATTTTCATTTGATATTAATATTGAAAGAATGGTTTTGATTCAAAGTTATGCGCTTTTTAATGATTTTGTTATCAATGATGTATGAAATTCCATTGTCTAATGTAGATATATTTTACTTATTTTTTACTTTTATTTAATTTTTACTTTCCTTGAAGTGTAGAGACACAAACTTTTTAACAATTTATTTAACCTTTATAACATAATTGGTAAAATAACATTTCTAATCGCTCAGTTGAAACTATAAAAAGTAACAAAGCTTTAAAGACAATTCCTTCTTTTCAGTTCTGTATTTGCACACTAGATATTTTATAATAATTTTTTTTTTTTTTAAATAGCAATAAATATACTTTTCTGCATTTTTGAATGTACTTTAATTGCTTGAGTATATAAAACTTTAAACTAACAAATACACATGCACACTCCCACATACATATGACTGCACAAACCAACAAAATCATTTGCTTTAAAAACCCAGTTGGCCAAAGGATCCGGTACAACACTGTAATTAAAATTGTTTTTATTCATTTTATCATCGACAATATGACCAATGACCAGTTTTTATACGGTATCTGCTATTGATAATAGTCAATCTTTAACCTTCTTCTGTAACAAATAAAAATAAAGATTAGATCTTACAACTAGTTTTCTATTAAAAACAATAATCTGTTAAATACGACCATCTGAGAAAAGTTTTTATATGACTTGATACAATATCTTCCAATATTTTCTCAATTTTCGAAGGTATGAATCTAAGTTTATGATTTTTTTTTTTTGTATTTGTTGTTACTGTTGCATTCGTATGAAATAAAAAAAAATAGTTAAATACAACGTACAGACATTTAACAAATTAACTAAAAAAACATTTTTATTTCTCTTTTCTTGTTTTGTTATTAGATAAGTCCATATAAACAATAAGAATTGTGTGTATCTTTTTTCATTTCATTTCTTTAGATTTTTTTAATTTTATTATTTTATTTATTTATATAAATTTTTATTGTAAGTATTTGATTTATTTATTGTGGGTTTTATTTAACCATATCAATTACCTTACTATCGTATGAATGCATAAAATTTTCAATTATTTTTATTTTATTTAAATATTCCATTTGAATCCATCATACTATTGTATTGTTGTCTGTTTTTTGTGTAAATGTTGGTTTAATATTTTTATTTTTTCGTATTGTTAATCCTTTATTCTATAAATATAAATTGTAAAATTGTGTTTGTTAAAGTTTGGCTTTATTTTAAGGTTTTTTTGTATAAATATTTTGGAGTAAAGTTTATTTATTTTCAATTTAACAAAATTAAAAATTTGGCTTATTTTGGTTATTGTGGCTTTAAAGTATAACAACAAACAGTGGTAGGGTTCGTAAAGTTTTAATTAAATTTATGTAAATGGATTAAAAAAGAATATTATATTGCAACAAGGATGTTGAAAAAATTCAAATTATTTATCTTTAAATAGAATAGATTTTTCTTATTTTTGGTTGAATCATACTTTGATTTAAGATTTTTCTTTCGTGCTAATAACTTATACAACGTTTAAGTATATTTTCATACTTTAAAGAAGCAAAGCAAAAGAATACATTAGTCATAATATACGAAAAATATTTTATATGTAAAATAATTTTTAATGGATTTTTCAATCAATAAATTTGGATGTATTTTATCATGAAATAGCTCTGGAGGATACTTTATTGTTTGCTTTTCTCTGCGGCATATTTTTTTCATTTTTTCAACTTTGTCAGTAGTGGAGACCTTCTGTTGGTGACAAGGACTTTTTTCTTTCATTCTTGGGTCCAGTTGAAGGATTACAGTGAAGCAAAGATGATTAAACACATAAAGGATATTTCTTAAGCCCAGTATTACTTAAAGAAGAGTTAACAGTCAAACAAGCCTTAC
Organism: Cistogaster globosa; assembly: GCA_937654795.1. NCBI lineage: Eukaryota > Metazoa > Arthropoda > Insecta > Diptera > Tachinidae > Cistogaster > Cistogaster globosa. The sequence continues at coordinate 69,058,924 of OW569406.1, forward strand.
CGCGATTAATTTTGAAAACTTTCATTTGCAAATCAACATAAATAAATTGGTGCTTAAAGCAACGCTATGTTATAATCCAAATATTTTTGAAAATCATCAAATAATTTTATCGGAATTTTTTAGCCATGAGGATTATATCAAAGGAAGCGAATACACAGCAGACTCAAGAGACTTTATAACATTTAGAAAAATCCAGAGTTTGATTGCATCATTGGAGCTAAAGTCTTCCAAATTGAAGGCACATCTCTCGAATAAATAGAATAACTCTAGTATGCTCAATAATTTTTGCTTAAAGATTTGGATGATACTGACCCATGCCAGACTTAGTTTTAACAGAATATTGCGCCCACAACCGGCAACTCGTTGAACTCAAAAGTATAAAAAATTGGCCTCTAGCCTCATGCGATTTAACACCTCTGAATTGTTTTTCTACATAAACGCCTTGAAGGCCACTACTGTTCGTGTTATCAAAATGATGGCGAGCAGTTCTTAAAACTGTGGCCGAAAATAAGAGCCCAGAATGTGCTCTGGCGCGTTTGCCATATGCCCGATATAATTTCAAATCGTAATGCTATGTATTGATATTTCAATAATAAAAGAAATTTACTGTAAATTTGTGATTAATTCTAAATAATACAATTTAATGTTTTAATCGGCCATTAAAAAAAAAAATTAAAAATTGTCTCCGGTCTATACATTAATTAAATATTTCTGTTTCAATTGTTTTTTGCTTTTTATTTTTTAGTTTTATATTTATAAAATTTTTATTTATGTAGCAAAAAGAAAGCCTAAATTAAACTTGTTTTTATTGCAAGTCTGCTGTTAGACTCCGTTACTTTAAGAAATACAGCAATAAAACTGCTTTAAATAAAAAACAAATAACAAAACGTTAACAAAAGCCACAAGAAAAAAAAAGTATTTCTAAGTGATTAATTAACGCCACGCCCCAACCACTGTTTTCTGTTAAAATAAATGAAAGTTAGATTAGAGTTTATAATTGAATTTGGCAGACTATAGGCAAATTAATTATATTTTAAACTACTATAAGGACTAAATTAAATAATTTAATTTCTTTATTACGTAACTCTTAAATAGCATAGACATTAATAGTAGAGAAAGAATTTTTGGGCTTTTCATAAAAACACTAAACTTTTAAATTGGTAAAATTTTAATTCCAATTTGATTTGGGAATGCAGTATTTTGATTATATTAAAACTACACTGGAAAAAATTATACAATACTTATGTTTTTTTTTTTCTTTTGTAGTTAAAGTTAATTAACAACAAATTCTTTGGGTAGCTTTAAAGGATTGACTTACAACTACTTTAGTTTCAATTTTTCTTTTTGACTAAACGTTAGCTTGGTTGAGTTAAAGTTGACCTTAATTAATTTAAAAAGAAATTATACAAAAAGATGAAAAACAATTTAGTTAAAATTAATAAGAGGCTTTTCCTACAATAATAATTTACTACATTTTATTTTAATTATATATTTTGAATCTTTTTCTTTTTAAAAAGAAAAATTAAAAACAAAACTTAAAATGTAGATTTCATTTATTTCATTTAAAGGGGGGATTATTATATATTTTTGGCACTCTGCTTGCAGCAGTTTACTTAAATTGTTTGTGGTTTTAATTGGATTAAGTTTCCATCAGTAGAGTAAAAAGTAAAAATGTATGGCCTAAAACTACTACTCGTTTCCATAACTCTTTTTATTATTATTTTCCTATTTAGTTTTGTATCAGTGCCGATTTGTTTTTTTGTTATTTTCGTTGCTTTTACCGTGTAAATGCCTACCTAAATATTTGTTTTAGTTATTTATCGTTATTATTTAACATTTTCTTTTTTTAATGTTTTAAAAATTTTATCGAATTAAAAAACTCCTCAGTCATTTATTGTTTGGTTTTCTGGTTTAATTTTAATTTGTGAACTGGATTAGTCTAATGCATTAACTGCCATTAACATCGACCGCAATAGGCTGTGAACAAAGTCCAGCATGCAGATTACTTGTAAAATGTGCTGGTGGTGACGCTGGTGGTGTAAGCGGCGAAGCATGAATTTTGCCATTTGTAGTTGTTTTTATTTCTGCTGATGAAGTTACCTTAAGTATATTTGGCGGTGGTGGAGGTGGTAATGTTTTATAAAAATTGGTAGACTCTTCGCTTTGTGGGGAATCCTCAATGCTTTTGATGAGAGGTGGTGGCAAGTCTTTTACATTAAATATTTCCGGCGGCGGTGGTGGTGGTAAGGAATCAAGTTGTTGGTCACTGGAATCACTGTTAAGTAATTCATCTGTGGTGGGTGGTGGTTCAGGCAAACTCAAAATACTATCAAAACCATTTTCAGTTTCGTTTAAAGAAATGCTACAGTTATCAACCTCCGTATGTCCGTTCTTTAATTCTTGAACTTGAGGTTCTGTTGGTAGATTGGGTACTTTTGATATACCATTTAATAGCTTATTCGACTGTGTACTGCCATTAAGGTCCTCAGCTCTTTGTGCTTCGTCTCTTATATTTAGTGTGTTCTCTTCTTCTGCAAGTTTGCTTTCTTCATCTTTTGTAGAGTCATTATTTGACTTTAAGCCATTTTCTAATACAATGTCGTTTTGCTGTTTTTCACTATCTTGTTCTTGATGGTTCAAAGTTCCATTTGTTTCTAGTTTCTCTTGCGCATTTTCTGCTTCATTTAAATCTTCCTCATTTATTGAACTTTCAACATTTTCTAGGGAAGTTTTTTCTTTAGCTGCCTCAGAATCCATATTTTTACAAAATCCTTTATTTTCTAATATCTCCTCAGTTGAACTCTCCTCAACTTGAGATGTTTCATTATCTGAAAATGTATCGGGAACTGTTAAAATATCAATTTCGTCGGTTTTAAAATTGACTATTATCTCCTGTTCACTACGTAACGATGATTCTTCTGCTAAAGAATCCTCAACAACTTCATTAATTTTGTCTAAAATTAAAGGCTGAGTAATTGTTTGAATTTTTTGCATAACAGGAGATTCTGCAAATATTAATAATGGCTTTTCAAGAGATAAACTTTGATCCTCTATATTATTTTCGAGTGGATCAGGAGTTACGTGTATCTCTATTTCAACTGGCATGTGAAACTTCTGCATTTGTGTAGAAATTTCAGCAGGTTTTTCAATAACATCTTCGGTATCTGTTTGTGCGTCATTGCTTAATTGCTCATTTTGCTGTTCCATACTGTCCTCTTCATAACTCTTTGACTTTTCTTTTTCATCGTCCTGCATAATTTGAGTATTTTCTACTTTTTCTTGAATTTTTTCATTTTGTCCGGGTGATTCCCCAGAATTAGTTCTTGACCCTTCATCTTCAGGTTTTTCAATATTTTCCACGATATTTGTGTTATCTTTGCCTAACTCTTCCTTTTTGTCGGGTGAATACTTCAAATAGTGATCATTTCCTGGATTACGATCATCATCCTTAATATCTTTAACATCACACTTTAAGGACACATTTCCAGCAGGCGCAGCCGTGTTGGAATAAACCTTTTGTTCCGCCACATACAATTGCTGATTGCCATAACAGTAGCCTTTATTTGAATCAGTTGATGAAGTTGTACTCAGATCAGATTGCGATAATCCGGTATTGCTTTTGTAAACTAAGCCAACGATTTCAGCATTGTTTTCATTAAGTTGTGGAGAGTTAGTAGGTTCTTCAACTTCTTCTATTTGATGTAAACTTCTGGGAGCTTCTTCTTGATTTTCCGAAGGTGGAGAATGTATTTGTACCTTTTCATTATTGACACAACTCTTTTCGTTGGTCATTCTGTATCCCAAGACGCCATTATTTTCTTGTGCGTCAAACATTGAATGCGTTTTTTCATTACCTTCCGTCACCGGACTTTCAGGTATAGATTTGGAATCTATACCACGAGAAACCTCAACAACAAAAACACCATCCTTATTATAGTCCATTTTAGTTTCTCTAGCTACACGGGAAATATCCTTGAAAGGTTAGAAAAAAATTGTTATGGATAAAAATAAAAACTAAATTGAAATTCGCTTATTTTAAAAGGAGTTTTGAAGAAATAATGAAAATCAATAATTATTAAATAAAATAAACTTTCGCTTATAAATATTTATTTTATGGTGAGGCACAGCAGTTGCCTATAGTTAAAGTGTTCTAAACAAAATTGCAAAATGATTAAAAAATAGTTATCTATTGAATTGAAGTTCATCAAAAATCTTTTTCAAAAGTTTTTGCATATGATTAACTTAAATATTATTTTTTTAAGAATTTAACATCGAAAGCTTACAACATGACGTGCATTTGTGTGTGTAGTTTTGTTTTTGGTTTTTGTGTAAGAAATAAATAAAATTCCCAAACCGTCCATATGACACATACCAGGGACAGACGCGTGTTAATACAAGAAAATTTTCAAACCATAGTTACTCTTCAGAATATTATTTGAAACAACAATTATTTACAGTGTATTTTATTAACTTAAATGTCGAAATACAAGAAAATAAAAGAACTTGAATATCATATGTAATTTATAATACAACAACAAATTGTGTTTAACACAAGAGCAGTTAGTGAGTGGTAGAAGTAGTAAAAGTAGCATTTTATTATAAAATAGTAAAATTATGTTTGTAGTTTTTAGATATTTTTAGGTATTAAATAAAAGTAGACATACGGCAAAGAAAATATTTTATATCTTGCTGATCTATCTAATTAAAAAAAAATAGTACGACAACATATAGAAGAAAATATACGATTACAATAAACACATTTAAGTTTTTTTTTTTCTTTTTTTATATATTGCGTTTGACATTTTGCACAAAAGGAACAGAAAATAGATAGAACACAAAAGAAACATTTAAAAAAGAGACACAACGATTTCTTTATTGTTTGTACTTTTATCAACTTACATTGCGCACTTCCGTCTCTACTGTAAGAAGATTATTTTCCAAAGTCATTTTGGTTATTGAACCGTTGGGTCCTGGCATATCAACATCATCATCATCACTATCCGCCTCATCAACATCACCATGAACGGTCTGTATATATTCTCTAGTTGTTGCTACTGTGAAGGAAGATGATGCTGATTGAGGTGGCTTAACACGGTTCTGTATTATTGGAGATGACAGAGGTAAAGAAAGTTTCAACATTTCGCTCTTTTTGGAAGCAATCGCAGATGAATAATTGGCTACAGTAGTATTGGTTTTGGAAGAAGAGGTCTCTAAGTGGGGAGTGGGTTTTTCAGACGAAAATAAAACATTACTGTCCATAGTGGACGGTTTATTGGATGTATCTGCATATTTTTCTATCGTTTCCTTATTACTATTTGTGGGAGATGAGGATGTTTCATGGACAAACTGTAATGGTAGATTAAACATAAAAGACTTATGAAATTGATAGAGGAATTGAATTTGTGTATTGTGTTTTTTTTTTCATTAATTATTTTATCCCCAATCCTAAGGAATGATTGATTTGTAATGTCTCTTGTCTTATGAATGATGGTGAATTGTCTAATTAATAAAATTACTTGATGATGTAAATAAGCGTTTTATTATTATTTTCAATTTCTTGTTACAAAAAACCCCAAGAAATAAATAAAATAATAAATTTAATAAATTAAAATAAAATGTAACAAAAATCTATTTATAAATCAGTGAATAAAGAAAAACATGTGAAGCCGATTTTTAATTATTTTTTAAATTCAATTACCTCGCCTCTTTCCACGCCATCTTCGTTTAAGACGCTTTTAGTTTCTGTTTGATCCGTATATCCTCCATTGTCCATTAAAGTTGAGTGGTATTTTTTATACAAGTATCTGGTAGAGAGTAAGTGTTATTAGAAATAAGTAATTTAAAATCACAGAAGCACAAAAATAAATAATAGTTAAAATTCTTATCAAATTATAAAACTTTTTAAGACCATTAATTTAATGTTTCTATGAAATGAACTCCAACATCCATTAATTGAATTATTTCTACTGAAGGTATAAAATTAATTTTCAAAAAAGCCATTAACATTAACTGCAGACGTGAAAAAAAAATGCGATAACCTTAAGTCTGTATCTCTCGACAGTAAAACATCACTTTGAATAATAACATTTTTCATTACAATGCTAAAGCAGTTAAAGATATTAACAGTCATTTTTGTCTCATGGATTAAGATAATTAAACTAAAAATAATTTTTCTTACCAAAACTTTAAACCGATACATTTTACAATTTAATATACGCAAAATTAAAAAAAAATTAATAGAAAGCAGACTTCTAAGCAATTTTTTTATTTTTAATTTATTTTAATAAGCCATGGGTTTTTATAATTTTTGAACTAATAACAATAACATATCTGATTAGCTACCAAATTAAGGAAATAATAATTATATCCAAGATTTTTATTGTTAAGTTATAACATGCAAATACGATTTCTAGTTATAGGCGAGTTCAAACGTCAAGGTTCTTCTTAAATAGAGAATCTGGCAGTTTGGTCTACTTGATAGTATATGCTTGTACTTATAACAACATCAAAAAAAAGCTACAAGTAAAAGGAATATTTTACTTTTTTTGGCAAATGAAATGATGAATAAATTTTTCTACTTTGTTCGAGCTATATCTAATAAAATTAAGAATTCAACAAATACCTAAACTTATAATCTTTTTGGTATTAAATTTTAAATAGTTTTTAATTTTGTTCCAATATTTTTTTGCTTAGTTGTATCGCAACATCATGGACTTAAACGTTACAAAAAAAATTTATACTTCTGGTGAGTAACCTATTTTCGGAAGTTCTGTGGTGAGCAAAAAAAAATTACTTTTTGCCATAAAATTATAGAAAAGGCTGTCCAAAAATTAGGGCAGTAAAATTAGCTGGAAAAAGTTGCAAGAATATTTATAATATAAATCATACATATTATTAATATCACAGGCTTAAGTAAGCCAAATCAAGATATCGAACCTATTCAGCCAAACGAATATTTGTTCGTAACACAGTTATTTAATTTCCATAGCAAAAGTACAAAATTTTACTTTTGAAATGTTGCCCGGTTTTTCTTATTCTCCTAGAAATCTCAATCACTAGAAAATTATATATGTTGTGCATGGAAACCAAAATAAGCAACTAAATTCACGAAAAATAATAGAAAAATAATAAATTCACGACATGTCAGTTTTTCAAGATTAACTCATCACCAAATTGAGATTTTTATGGCTACGGTCGCTGTACGACAACAAGCACTATCATGTTAAATCTACATCTCGCCCGGAACAATGTCATTCATATTTAAAAAAAAAGGAGTCCGTAATCACGGTGCGGTTACGAACTCCAACGATTGAACGGCAAACTCCGAATTGGTTTATAAGAAAGAAAAACCAGTAAGGCCACTAGTGAGTAAACCGCAACAAATAGTCCATTTTTTTACAACATAAATCTGTTGAAGTAAAATGAACCTTATTACAACTTTACTTTAATAACTGAGCAAATTGGTGAACGAATTTCACGGTAAATCTGTATGATTCATTCGTGTTGTTGAAGAGTAGAACAATTCATAACTATTTGCCAGAGTATAATGCTCATATATGTCAAGCTTTAATCATTCATCAGAGGATTACATCCAAATTTTGTTTAGAAATTCATGAATACCAAATCGCCAAATAAAGGGAAATAAAACACAATTATCGTAAACAAACTTAAACATTGAAATAAATTTATAAGTTTGATATTGATTAACTCTATTTATTCATTTGGATATGCTTTCCCCACAGTAATCTCTTGTTCAGTTTAATCTCTTGTTCAGTTTATTTTTAGCGACGATTTTTATGATAATATTACAAAGTTATTCGCTGCTAGAAAATAAACATTTTAAAGGAATCAACGATGATTAATTTATTTTGTGGCGCTATCAAAATACTTTCAATCGCTGAAGAAATTCCTACGCTTTTCTTTACTTTAAAAAAACTACCTGAAGCATTTTTTCTTCCTATGAAGTTTATGATAACTTATGGCAGAACAAAAATTAAAACTTAATTTAAAATTGAACATAAGCATCATGCCATGAGGTTTGCCTTCAACATTGAAAAAATCTTTAATATTACATGTTCATTTTATATATTTAGATCTTCTGCAATTGGAAACTTTTCTTTAAAAAATAGTAAACTTTCCTTTCCTTTAAATTTGCCTTTTTTAACATTTAATTTAGATTATGCTAGATTCAAGCAATCATTTTTATTCGTTTACTTGTTCAAAATGCAACTTAAAATAGAAATTTAATAAAAAAGATGTAACATTTATTTACGTACCTTAATGCCCAAAACATACTGCAGGTAACAACAACGGGTAATATTACAATGAACAGGCCAATTGCCAACGATATTAAATTTATTATGTCCTCTAAAATATGTTTTGAAAAAGAAAGAAATGCAACAGAAATTAAATACGTTCTTAAAGTTTTTACCAGCAGCTAAATAATTAAGAAATAAAAATAAATGATTAAATTGTTAAAAGAGGTTTGGGGTGAAACTCATTAGAAATATTTTTATGTATTTAACCAAGCATGTTAAGATTTGTTAAGTGTACCGTGCTGGCAGCATACCTACCCGTATTTTTATCGTCTAAATCCTCCATAACGGAAAATGCTGTTGCGTTACTCATACGTTCGCTCTGAGTGGAGTTTGCATTTAGGAATGGTATGGTGGAATTGCTATTGCTTACTTTATTTAAAAAATCTTTAAAAGAAGTAATATTTTGTTCGTTGCTAGCTAAGTTTACATTACCATTGCCACCGCTGTTGTGTAACAAAATCTCCCCTGAGTCTTTAACATCTGCACTTAACTCATCCTTGCGCATATTATTTACGCCATAGTTGACATACAAGTGTGTATAGTCTGCTACGTGATTTGGTTGCTGCTGCTGCTGCTGTTTTTGTAATTTTGTCAAGAGGGCGGATGAGTAGGAGGAAGACGATGTTTTACCAACTGCTGCTGGGTTGCCAAAGGGATATGAACCTTCAACACCATCAAAACCACCGTCAGCGCTTTCATCTATAAGGTCACCACCGTATTGTATTGATGATTCGTCTACTCGTGGATTGTTATTGCTGTTGCCAATAGTAACGTCTATGTCATGGTTGTTGTTGCCATTTATTGTGTTCTCGTCTATTTCATTATTAAACATGTTGTTGTTGTTATTACTGTTGTCATTATCATAGTATAAGCCTGAACGATGCAATTGTGCTTCGTTGGGCATGAAATCAATTTCCTTTAGTTCAATCTGTGGTGGCAGCTCACCGATAACAGGAACTCCAATAGAAATTTCCGGTAATATGGCTGGTTGTATTATAACATCTGGTTGTGAAGTGGCCACATTATGTTGTTGATCCGGAGCATATGTTGTTGTTATAACTGAGTCTGGCGACTGTTCTACTTCCATTATTGATTCCCCCACATAAGTGACATCCAAAGGCGGTGATGGTTCATTGTTATTGCGATAAATTTTTAAGGAATCTGCCTGATTGTGTCTAGAAGAGAGTATAATATCTTCTTCATACAAATGACGGGTTGGTTTTAAGTCTTCTACATTGTTCAAATTTGGACGTGTGCTGGCTACATAGTTGACTGGAAAGAATTGTGATTCAAATTGAAGTTTACGTTTTTCCTTAGAAGTTTTGGTGTTGGGTAAAGATTCTCCTACTTTTACTTCAGTATTAGAAATGTAAAATATTGTATCTGAATCTCGATCAAAACTTGTTTTAAAGGGTGGTGGTGGCGGTGGAGGAGGTGGAGTAGATAAAACGTCTTTAACATCGGTCACAACTAATTCATCAGAATTTTTAGATTTTCTTTTTAGGGACGAATCTGTGTTGTTTTCAGTATCTACAATTTCCACGACTAGAATTTCATCATTTCTTAAGTCCCTGCCATTAACATTAGAATTTGAAGGTATCTTAAGTTTGATATTATCATGGCCTTTATTGTTATCATATGACTCTTCTTCTATTCTATCATTATTACTACCATCACTGTATTCTGTTTGTGGATATGAAAATTCCAAATCTTCGCTTTCGTTGCCAAATGATTCCGAGACATTAATGTGTATTTCTATTGCCGCTGGTTCAGGTTTACCAGATGCTACTTGTATAGTACTAAAATTTATGGGTTCATGAGTAGATGTTTCTGTGCGATCGATGACATATTGGGTAAAGCGTTCTTGTTGTACAGTAGCAATTGGCGGCTTAGTAGTCTTTCCCATAAAACTTTCCCCATTCTTCGTTTGTAAAGAGGGGTATTTGGATTCATTATCTTTAAAATTTGTTGAGGCTACGATCGAATCTACTGTAGAGTCATATACCTCAATTTGTATATCAGAAATTTTTGATTCAGTCTTTTCTTTTCCACCACCATCTTCTGGAATTGACTTTTCTTTTTCTTCTGTTGTGAATAAAGTTTCTGCTTGTACAATTGGTGTTTTTGTAGCTACAGAGTCGCTGGTCTGAAACACAGTCGTAGATAAAACTGTTGCAGGCTTGGTTATTTGCTCAGTTTTAATTAACTTGTCTGAAGATGAGGGTTGCAGTTTGGAGTGAGTGGGTCCGCTGACATTACCTTTCAGCAAACTTTCAAGTTTTGAGTCTTCTAATAGTTTGATTGTTTTAGACGTGACAGACTCTTTTATACCTTCCGGAATTTTGGCAGACTGCTGTTCTAACTTGCCTTTAGTTTTGATAATTTTTTTACTCTCTTTTTCAGCTCCAATCATTTCGGAAGGAAATTTTTGGTTTATATTTAATTTTGATCTTTTAGAAGAAATATCTGACATCTTTTTGACATCCTGCTTATTATCTTTATAAGCCATTTTTTCAGAACTATTATTTTTTTTATTTTGATGAAATATTTCTACATTTTGTTTAATCGAATTTTGGACAGGCTGATCGGCTTGCATTTCCATCGTTTCCTTATCATTCAAAGAAGAGGTTTTAAAACTTGCATTCCTATATGTGGTCACTTCATTAACATTGTCATTTTCTTCTGTTTTAGCTTTTAATTCCATAAAATGACCCTTTCGCAACTGACTCTCTAAATCGTGCACATGATGAGCTCTTGCATTCGTATCATTTTCATCGTGATGTATGACATGAAATGTTTTCTCTTCCATTAAAATCGGTCCTAAATAGCCATGTTTTATAGGCATTAATATGGATCTATTACCAGCTGCAGCTTGATGGCTAGAGTTTGTTGTTCTTTTTGCATCTTGGTTTGTTTGTAGTGAATCTTTGTCTCTTTCTACCGTGTCTTTTACGTGAACATCTTGTTTATTGTGCAATAAAGCCTCTACATAATGTTTATCGATTAACTGTTTTTTCTTAATATTTTTTAAGCCATCGTGACCATTATCCTGTTGTACCGCTATTAGTAATGAAGGTTGCTTCAGTTCATCAACTGTCTTTAGAACATTTTTCTCCAAGTCGATTAATTTTAAGACTTTTTCTGTTGTTGTTGAAGTGAATGTCTCCCCTGCTTGGTGTGGTAGTGTTTTTGTTATTTCCAATTGATTTTGGTTTGCTTTTAATGTGACAAATACTTTCTGTTCTGTGTGTGTTGAAAGTGTTGTTGGTATGGTTTGCGTTTCTGTTTCCGTTTCCGTTATAACTTCAATTTTACTTTTATTTTTTGAAACTTCCTTTGCTGTCCCATTTACTACAGACTCCTGTCTTTCTTGCAGTGGATTTTCAGTTGAATTAAGCTCATCGCTAGTTTCTTGCATTGCAATTGTTGTCGATATATAGTCCATTATGGGATTAATTTTAACATTACCATTAGTTTTGTTATCTCTCTCTTCTTTGTACGTTTCTTTTGTTGGCCCATATATTCCTTCCTCTGAGTACTCGGCTGTTGTGTGTTGTTGTTTTTTCTCATTTTTACTGGTATTATCATCATTAACACCATTTTCTGTTGATGTCATTGTCGTTGTCATTGTTAATGACAAAGACAACAATTCTGATGTAGTTGTCGCTTCTTTATTTTCTGTTAATAAGGTGGCTAAATTGGGAGTAGAAAACGATGTAAATTTAGTAGAAGTGGTAGATGAATATGGTTCTGCTGAAGTTAACAATAGATTTTCATTTTCAGTTGTTAAATTTGTTTCCTTTGTATGCTTGTCACTGCCACTTTCATTGTCATCTTCATTTTTTGTTTTAATAGCACCTGTATCTGTTAAAATTTTTGTTATGATCGGCGTTTGAGATACAAAATTATTTGCTTTGGTTTCTGTCTCCATTTGTGTTAAATCGTTTAGAGCTGTGGCTGCATTTGTATCATAATTGTAATTTTCAGTAGTTGTCACTTCATCTAAATCCTTGAGGCTTAAGATAGTTGATATAGCTGAGGGATTATTGGGATTATAATTATCATCTGAAATTATCAGAGGTGTCGAGAATTTGTCTGTCGTAACTTCAAGTGCTGCAGTTGATATTTCTTCGAGCTTTAATGCAGCTACTTGTGGGGTAGTAGATGATATTTGAACATCACCAATTTGTTTTGTTGATGTTGTAGCAAATTGTAAATTTGTTTTATTAATTTCATCATTTTCTGTTGTAATGAAAGTAGCTGGAGTTGTTGCAGTTGTTGTAATTGTTACAGAAGCATCCAAAGTTGAGGTTGTAGGTTGCTTTAAAGTTATTTCCTTGTTTTGCAATGTATTTATTACTTTTCCTTCTTCTATTGATTTTTGTTTTGTTTGAGGTTTTGGCAAGTATTTCTCTTTCTTATTTACCAATGAAAGATTTTTATTATTTTTGGTTTTAAAGGGTTTCTTCAGTGCATCTCTGTGTTTCACAGATTCTTCGTTATATTCTGTTTTGTCAAACTTCTTTGAAAAATCTTTTGTTTGCGGTATTATTCCAATTTCTGAAGAGGTTACTATTAGAGTGGGTGTATTACCCTGTACTCCAATAGTCAGGTGATGTGTGGGAGCTGAGTATGTTTCATAACTTAGAGCCCCAAGTAAAATAGTGAGCATTAATCTTTTCGAAACATTTAACCACATCATGTTGAATATTTATATTTTTTGTTTGTTTTTTGTATTAAATTCTTAACATTTCTTTTAGAAAAAATATTTTTATTTCTCTTATTTCTTTTTCTTTTCACAAGTTCAATGTCAAACGAGTTTCGTCTTTAATTTTGTGGGCATATTTTCCACATCTTTTTATTTTCTATGTCTTTTAAAACTCAGACTGAGCAAAACAGCTTTAGAAGTCAATCAACTTTAAGCCATTTTAATACCTGCTGTCTGTTTTATTATTTTTTTATATTTTTCACAAACGTAAAACTTTTTCCATTTTAAACCTTAAAACACTTTTAACTTTTGCATGGTAATCCGGGGGTCCGTGCAAAAGCATAAAATTTGAATGATGCTCAATTTAAACACAATTCATATTAATAACTTTGACTGCACTCTCTTTATAAAATTATTGACACTCCCGTTTTTCTTTTTAATTTAATTTGGCAATTTGTTTTCTTAAAAAATATTTTCTTAATTTATTTTTGATTTAAATAACAATTCACTTTTTATTTAAATTTGGCACAAATAATTAATTTTGATTTTTTTTTAATTTACCCTCTCACTTATTTTCTTAAATCATTTTCTTTTATTTCTTATCAGAATAACAAAAAACTTATTGTGCGTTTAAGGTTTTTTAAACTGAACCGAAAGCTCCAAGGATCCAACACGTACTGTGAATTATCTTTAACAAACACTACACTTTAAAGGGCTTTATTCATATTTTGTGTAGACTTTACAATTTTTGGAGATTGGAATTCTTTCGAAACAACAAAAAAGGACTAAAGCGGTGTAGCAAATGTAAATAATAGAAATAAGCTTTTAATAAATTAAAAACATGATTCTCTATGACATTCTATAAGTAATTGGAATTTAGTGAGAGCATCTTAATAGAGCTTTTATAAAAAACATGTTGCTTTATTTTGTTTACCTCTAAAAATACTTATGATATTTAAAAGTCAATGACATAATTAAGAAAAAATGATTAACATTTTTTATTCATTTATTTTTTTATAACTTAAGAAATAGATTTTAAAAATAACAAGTTATTAAATAAAAAAGCTTAAATACAAAAAAGAGGACAGCAGTAAGTATTTATGCAGGGTCTTAGATTGCTAAGGTTTTACAGGGTACATGGTTAAAACTAATTTAATTTGAAATCCTTAAAACTTATTGAGGCATAAAGAAGAAACAATGATTGACTCTCTTTTTGCTTTTATTTTTTATTTTTTTTTTTTTTGTTGTACATCTCCTTAAAAATTAACTAAATTCGAAAATAAAATAGCAAAAACAAATTTAGCAACATATTTCAAATATTTAATACAAATGTTGAATTAAAATAATCACAAAAACTCGAAAAAATAACTCTAACCGCTAAGAAAGAAACTTTATAAGAAATTAAATCTTTTCCAAAAAAAAAATCAAAAATATAAAAAAATTGATATGAATCAAAAAATTTATATTAGCGAACTCAAGATTTAGTAAAATCTATCTATTTTATAAGATTTTATTTTATGGAAAATAATTACCCCTATTTGGCAGCTAAATATTTTAATAAAGATATATTAAAATAAATACCTTATTGTAGTATAACTGGAACAAGTAAGAGTGCTATATTCGGCTATGCCAAGTCTTATATACCCTTCACCATTTATCTAAATCTAGTTTAGTAAAGTAACCTGCAAAGAGATGACAGAGAATAAAAAATTAAAAAAAAAATACATTAAAATGCCATCGGCTCTTGGGTAAGACATTTTTAAAAAGCTGATATCCATATTGATATTTAAAAAATTATAAAAATTTCAACGGCCTGTAATTCGGAAAATATGGGCGAGCGCCAATTTTTTTACTTGATGTTTTTTTGTTATTTTTTAATTCTGTATCGCTCCATATAATTGTTTTTTTTTTTTTTTGAGTTACTTCATTGTTCCATTTGGATATAGAAAAATTAGAGGTAGGCGTGGTATTAAGCCCATTGCGTCGAGGGATATGGAGCGCTCTTGCTGATAGTTCCTCTTTCATCACTACGTCTGATCGATTGGCGTATTTAATTTTTTTTAGCTGATCTAGTGCCTCGGCAAACTTGATTTTAATATTAATACGAACGGACAGACGGACATTGCTCAATTTCAGTGGATTTTCTCTCAAGCTCTCAAATTACTATTTTTTCTCTTTCAGCATGTTGCCACGGTTTTATTGTTTTTGGTACAAATATTCATATGTGTTAATATTTTTTGTGAATGACTAGGAAAAAAGAAGAAAAAAGAAACGTGAAAAGTCATTCAAAAATAAATAAAAAAGATACTGATATCAGTAAGAAAATTATTGTTATTGTATAAAATATTTTTAAATTTTTTCAATAAAAAGAAGCAAGAAATTAGTACAAAAATAATGTGATATGACAACAAAATTCGCATGCGTCGCCGCAATTCATTTTATTTATTTTTTCTCTGAGATGCGGAATCCGGCGCCACATCCGTAAGGTGGTATTTCTAATCTGAAAAATAAAACTTGTTTAAGCTTTCGCACATTGTTTCAAATTTAATCCCAAGAACTTAAAAATTTCAGGTTTTATAGTTCTCTATACACAAAAAATTTAAAAACGAATTAATATCGCTTTTTCTCCTTTACTGAACTGCTTTATTGAGCTTAAACGGAATTTGAAGACTCTTACCGCCTTAAATATAGGATAATTAATAATTGCTATGCATGGGAATTTCCGTCTCCTGCAAATATTTCACAGATTTTTTGCTAGATGATTTAATCAAAATATATTGAAAAAAAATTTTATTTTATTTTAGAAAGGAGCTCACCATCTCAATAGTGTAGTAAATATTTATGGCTTACTGTTGTCACCATTCGACCAGGTTTTTTCAAAATTAACAATTGCGTTTTCAATGCAAAATTATTACTACCGTGACCATTACGTACAGCATTTAAATATTATAAATAATTTAATCTTTTGTTTTCAACTATAAATGCCACTAAAGCTGTATAATTTCATGGTTTATAATCATACAACTTACCACACAATATAAAATTATTTGATGAATAATGCAAAACATCCAGAGGGTCAAATGGCATGTAGAGGAAGAATAAATAAACAAAATTAATAATTAATAAATTTGGGATATATCTCATTTTGCAACCCTGAAGTGTGGGTTAAAGCCTTAAATTAGAGACCACCTTTTGGAGATTCTTGGTTTGTCGTTCGTCAAGTAAAGTTGTGTTCGCGCTGCATAAAAAGTGATTATTATTATCAAGTCAAACATACAAAAGTGTATATTAAAAAAAGCAGCCATTTTGGTTTTGAATTACAACCAGGCATAAAAGAATTTGCAAATATTAAAATAAAATTGTTTTAGAAGAGAATTATCCTATACATCGGATATTCCTTCAAATGAACCAATTCCTAAATCTGAATAGAGCCGCCTTACAAAGATTCGGTTATGGCCAGCAACAAAATCGGTGAACTAATGGCAAAAAGTGGAATTCCCACGCATTTTGAAATTGACAATATGGAATCCACAACTAATTAAAATGTACCTTTTCAACTGTTCAAGCCAAAAAGACCTAGATTAATTAAGGAGCAATTAATAGATGACGCGATGCCAGTCAGAAACGTGACAAAAGCCAACATAGATGTCTCTAACCTAAGATCTACAACAATTTCACAAAATCGGTTTGAGCTACTGGGAAATATTAATATTGAAGTCAACGAGAGAGCCTCAACAAGCAAAAAGCAAGCAAATAAATCAGAATCAATTAACAATAAAAACTCTGGTAGACCGGTAAGAAAAAAATTTTGTCCTCCAATTATTTTACATAATGTCAACGTTAAAACTCTGGTAGAACAATTAAATAAATTATCTCCCAAGGTTATTTATAAAATAGTCAACACCACAAAAAACAAGTGCAAACTTTACTTTGATGACCTAAAGGTTCACTTGGAAATAATGGAGTTACTGAGAGCTCAAAATATTAAATCATATTTATTTATACCTTCCGAATTAAAAAGAGAATCAGTTATTATTAGAGGTTTGTATCATCTGACAGATGTAGCAGACATTAAAACGGCTCTTGATAACGAATTACCAAACACATTCGACAAAATGAATACATTAATTACTCAATAGTCTGCTAAAAATGAGCAAGATACCGGCTTGTTTATAGTTACGCTAGCCCCAGGAAAAAAGATAAGCGACGTCAATAAAATAAAATACATTCTTAACCAAGTGATTTCATGGGAAACTCCCAAGTTTAAGCAGAAGGAGATTCAATGTTTTAGATGCCAAGCTTGGGGACACTCGGCACGTAATTGCAATGCGAAATTCAATTGTGTATAAAGCAACTTAGAACATTCTCCTGGCTATTGTAGTATAACAAATGGGGAATCATCACCAATATGGGTAAATTGTGACGAGACTGGACATACAGCCAGTTATAAAGGCTGCACTGCTTATAAAGTATATTTAAAAAATAAAAAAGCTTTGTTAGACAAAATTAACAATAAAAGACAGGAAATTAGAGACAATGTAGCAAATTCGATTTTTAATAGCAAAAAAAAAAAAAAAAACTAATGAAAAAACTTCTTTCGCTAGCCTATTTTATAATAAGGTAATCAATGAGCAAAGAAACTCACAGAGTTTAGTAGAAGAATTTATTAATTTATTTTAATGAACCAAAAGCTTCTTCGTTAGATTCAAAAATTTTAAATTTTTTGAAATCGTATAAAACAATGCCATTTCAAATGGCAAAAAAAGAATATGGAATTCTTTTAAAAGAAGTATTGATTAACCATGGCCCGAAATAATTTAATTTTTTTAACATTTAACGTAAGATCGCTGGTCGAATTAAGTAGGCGCTTCTTGCAAGAAACTCATTTTCGTAAAAACTCAAGAGTTTCATTCGAGAACTATAATGTTGTTAGGGACCATTCTAGTCAGGGTACTGCTATTCTTGTAAGAAAAAATATAAAATTTAAATCTACTTATTTATATTACAAATATAAAATCTCCAAATTGCTTAATCGAGATTAACATGTCGCTTAACGGACAAGTAAAACGAATTTTGTTAGGTAGTATTTATATACCGTGTAACTTTTATAGCTCGGACATCTTTTCAAGTCTTGACTGCATTAGTAGTCGGTCTATGTCATACGATAGCGTTTTCATAGGAGGGGATTTTAATGCTAAAAATAAATCATGGGGGGATACAATTGACAATATAAACGGCAAGAGCTTCTATGATTGGTTAAGTTCTGCAGGAAATACTTTTACAAGGTTATGTGATGGTTCCCCTTCTTTTCCAGGAGGTTCGTCATATTTATACCATTTCTTTATAAGCACTAACTTAATAGATAATAACCAGGAAAACATTAAAAATAACACCCTACCCTCGTTCTCGGACCATTATCCGATTAAATTAAAAATCAAACTGTCTGAATATCAGTTAATTTTATCTCCTCCAAAATTTTACACATCTTTTGAGGAAACAAATTGGGATGAATTCCGTGATAGTATTCATTTCCAAATTTCAAACCTTCGTCTTTCAGAGACCAGAAACTTAGATGACAGAGAGATTGACGTAAATATTTCGATGTTTAACGAAGTCATTATATCTGAACTAACTAGACATTCTCGCAATGTAGAGCTAAAAAATAAAAAATTTATCGTACCTAAAAATATTAATAAACTATTTAAAATCAAATATAGTTGGCAGAAAAATCTGAAAAAAATGTTCCACCGAAACGGAAATAGAACTTCAGACGAATATCGATTGTTGAATGCACAAATTCAACTACTCAAGACCATAATCAAAGAACAAGTGGAGATACATCAAGCCTCAGAAGTTAATAAACGGGTTTCTAATATTAAACCTGGCCCTAAAGGTAACAGGTAACATGTATTGGCTTTTGTTAACAACAAAAGGTCAAAAGGTTTCGACCGTCTGGAAGTAGAAGGTAATACCTACCACAATGATGTTGATAAGGTAGAACATTTTAGACGTTATTTCTCTAACATATATGGGCTTTCAACTCCTGATACTCCAAATGCTGATATAGTTTCTTTTCATATTTCCTCATATTTCAATAATTTCAATCGGGGCCCTACCAATTTTAACGAAATCATTAATGCGCTAAATAACTTAGATGATAATCAGTTTACAAACATTTCTGAGCTTAATGAAGTTATTAAATCTCTTAACTCCAAAAAATCAGCAGGAGTTGATACGATATCCAATTTTATAATTAAAAAATTACCCCTCTCAGCAGTCAAGTTTTTAGTGATTATATTTAATAATTGTCTAAATAAAGGTTATTTCCCTTACGTATGGAAAATTTCGAAGATATATCCTCTCGTTAAAAAGCCAAACGATGCTGTCTAACATTGGTAAACTATTTGAAAGGGTCATAAGACTGAAAATGGAAAATTCCCCAAATATGGAGGTAATAACAGCTTATCAATTCGGATTCAAGAAAGGCCACACAGCGGTAGATGCGTTGTGCTTGTTACATAACGATGTTACAAATAATTTGAGAAATAAGCGGTGCACCATAGCCCTCTCGTTAGACATTGAAAAATCCTTTGACCGGGCATTTCATTCCGGCATTATTTATAAACTTATTCAAATCGGTTGTGATTTCTTTATAATTAAATTGATTAATAGCTACTTCTCAAATAGAAAATTTTTTATAGAAATTAATGAATCGAAATCAGAATTGGGAAATATACAGTGTGGAGTCCCACAAGGAGCTATTTTAGCCCCGTTGTTATATAACATTCTCGTATATGATTTTCCTCACACAGTTAATAATTCAAAAAGTATTTTATACGCAGATGATTCCTTAATCTATGCTCACAATATTGACCCCGAAAAAGCGCTGGATAAAGTTAGAAATCATCTTCTACTAATTGATAACTTCTACAGCGATTGGGGAAAAAAATAAATATTGAGAAGTCAGAGGCAATATGTTTTCGTAATGCATCGGGTAAAGGCCCACGCAACGTTGTAATGAAAAGTAAAACATTAAATCTCTCTTTAAATGGGTCGAATATACCTTTCAAAAATTACATAAAGTACCTGGGAGTAACTTTAAATAACTTATTTAAATTTAATCAACACGGAAGAAATGCAAACAATAAAGGGTTACGGATTAAGAGCTTGTTTTCAAAACTGTTGACTAATCGGCATCTAAGTCAGGGATGCAAGTTGCTAATATACAAAGTATGCATCCGTTCGGCTATTATATATGGGTTTCCCATATGGTTTTCAATTTCTCCAACCGTTATAAAGGAGTTGGAAAGATTGGAACGGAGCTACTTAAGAAGATGTATTAACGTAAACTATGAAAATTTGTATAAAAGATACTCAAATTCGACAATCTATAAGAAGGCCAATTTACAAAAATATATAAATCGCCTTGGGACTCATGAGAATAGACTATTGTCAAACGTTTCAATACCCAAACTGAATTCCATTGGAATAACAATACTTATTTATCACCAGTTGGTATACTTCATGAGGATAAACGCAAACGCATACCGGCTACCAGAATTTTTTACTCATTCACCTCAAGGCTCAAATAGAGGCTAAACTTTTAAATTTTTAATTGTTTATTGTAAATATGTATATTGTTTAGTTTTAAGTTTTATTTTGATCTCATTTTAACTTGTCAACAGTTATGGTAAACTTTTATTATATTTTGAGCAATATAATTTTAATGTTTATCGTTTGAAATAAAATCACTATTTAAATTAATGTTTAACTAAGCTTGTGGCGTAATTCGTAACTTTAAAGTCATTAATGTTTATTAAAACAATACTATATAGTTTTAAGATATATAATTTCTAAGTTATCTGGTAATTCTCATTTATATTCTGCCTTAAAAGTCTCAATAAATTGAATTGAATAGAGACCACCTTATGTTATATTGACGCTATAAAATATATAAGTGTTGGTTACGCCTGTTTAATTTATATTTGCACTTAGCACTTATGATTGCCACGATGCATGTTTTAATATTTCAAAATGGTAGCACGTAGTTGCACGTTTGTTAGTTTTTTACCATAAAAAGCTTTTTGAGGTTGTTGCACTTGCTTAAAGCAACAGCGTGTAAACTATAGTGCTTTTAGTTCAAAGCTTGCCAATTGAATAGTGTTGTAAAGTATGGAGATTTCAAGGAAACATTTAAAAGTAAACTGTAATTCCCAAACCAACTTAGAATGTTTTTTAGTTATACGCCAGATGACACTTTCCTAAATAAATATTACAAATTGATTGTTGCTGAATAATTTTGCGTTCTCAAATCGGAGTCTGCAACCATAAGATATGCAAACTAAACATTATTTCAAGTAGTCCAGCAGGTTTTCAACTCGGCAAAGACAATAAATTTTTGAAAATGTTCACTTTGAGAGCTTAAAAAGGCATAAGTTATGTGCCGTTTGTAATATTTTGTTCATACATGCACTTTTATTGAGTCAATATTCTTTGTATTGGAAAAATTAGTTTGGTTTAGACGCTATTGGTTTGTATCTGAAAATAAAATTTCAATTTTTTACTTAGTTTAAATGCGACTGATTAGTGTCTGAGGCTTAAATTCAAAATTTTGTTTAGTTTAGACGCAATTGGTTTGTGTCTGAGTCTTAAATTTCGAAACTTTGCTTCATAGACATCTTCTAAACCAGGGGTTCTCATCAAATTCCTGCTCACGGACCCCTAGTAAACTAATTTTTTTCGCGCACCCCTCTGAAGACCAAATTCATAATAAAACTTTTATTATTTTTGAAAATACCGAAGAACCGAAAGAACGGTATTTTCAAAAAAATAAAAGTTTTATTGTTGAGAAATATTGAATATTGAGTATGTCTAAACAGGCTGTAATAGCGAACTCAAGAGAGCATAATACTACACTTGTACACATGACTTGTCAAATTTTTCCATAACAAAATACATATGTATCGTGTAAACGGCTTAAAATATTTCTTATGTTAAATACATATGTAAAAGTCATATGACAAATTTTCATTTAAGGTGTGTTTACATTATGTGTACAAGTCATATGGAATGTCAAAATTGCTTCCCATTTGTAATTTCGTGTGTCTCTCAAAATCAGTGATTAACATACATTTTATAATTTTCATGTTCAAACTTGCATATGTTATGTGCATATGACATAACCTCTTGTCGTCGAAAAGCAAACACATATACTAAAAACAGTGATATCAACTAATAAATCTTTTTTGCGATAACTATTTAGAACTTTACAATTTAAGTTTTAGCAAAATACTGTCTTTTCTTAGAAAAATTGCTATAATATATATAAGAGGTCTGCACTTAGGTACTAGGCTATGTTCGTTTTAAAAAACACGAGCTCAATACTACAAGTTCTCAGGTACGTGGCGTAGTTCGTATAAAGTATATCTTATTAATGTATTTTCACATTTGAAATTATTAATGTTAAAGCAATTAACATACAATTCTTGCTCATTGTTCATACATTAGTATGCAAGTGTTATTGCTAAGTTGTAAAAAAGAAAAGCATTTCAAAAATTTCCATTGAAGAAAGGATTGTTGTAAATTTATTTCATTTTTAGGATGTTTTCAGAAGTTTTCGCTACCTGAAAGATGCACACACACTGAAAAACCATCAAATGATTATAAAAACCAATAAAAGCTTATTTTATCCAAGAAACCTGTTTTTTATTTGTTTAAAATATTTACTTTGAAATAATTGATTTTTGAAGTGCACTTCCACTAAGAAAAAAAAAACAAAAATACCAAAATGGAGGTAATAAGGGCAATGATTCAGAGTTCAACCCATTTTTTATAATATACTTTAGCGCTGAGTTTTGCTGATGTGGTTATCCTATTCGTGAAAATGCCTGTATATTACTGTTTTGCCAATTAACAATAACAATAACAATAAAAGTTAAAAAAATATTTATTTTAAAAATCTTGCTTCTTTTAATCTAAGTATTTTGAGTGGAAATTTTAAAAGTAAAAGTTAGCATCACTGAAAACATCTGTTGTCATAAGGTTTTACATATCAAATAGAGCGTGCTCTAAATGAAAAACTAACACATGTTATAACACATAGGAAAATAACATATGTTATGTTTCATGAGGTTTACACTATGTGTGTTGATTTACATATGGAAAATCTGACATTCCATATGACTTGTACACATAATGTAAACCCACCTTTAGAGCGTGTTTTATTTTTATATGAAAAAGCATATGACTTTCAGTGGTGAAACTTTTTTTCTTTACTTATACCGTTTTTAAATAATCAAAAAGTGCAAAAAGCACTAAAATCGTTGGAAGTAGAATAAAGTTGATATCTTTTTTAGCAATTACAGAGCCGCTCACCACACAACTGTTGTAAACAATGATTTACTTTGTAGGTTATGTCAGAAGTAATTTGCATGTACGTTTAAACTAAAATTTAAAGCCATATGTAAGATTGACTACTTTGACACACACAAGGAATTACTTGTGGATTTTCAAGCTGACAAGTCATGTAAAAACATTTCTTCTAAAGGCACCTTAAGACGCGACGCAATTTAACGCATGGCTTTTAGGCTAAAATTACATATCTAAATAAAAGCGCAATGTTCTATTATGTACAGTTGTGTTAACTTATCATGTTTAATAAAACCCTATAAAATGAAATGCAAAACATTGATAAAAATGCTAGATAAAGCAGAAAAAAGCTAAAATGTCATTACTGTTTTATAATGTCAATTGCAGTTATTACAAATAAGGAAAAATATGTAAACAACAGTAGCTTGCAGCCAACTTCACTACTTGCGCGCTGTCCAAATCGGATTTTCCAATTGCTTAGCGTTGACACCGTGCAATTATGGTTTGCTTCATACATTTTCTATGTACATGAGAAATTTTGACAGATAGATTGCGTTTTACGCGCTAATTTAGGTATGGCTGGAAGAAGCAGCAAGCTTCACTTCCTAACGTACAGTCAAAATCCGATTTTCCAATTGCTCAGCACTGACGCTGCGCTCTTTTGGTTTGCTTGATACACTTGGTATGTACATAAGAATTTTTGACAGATATATTGCGCCTTACGCGCTTATTTAGGTTTGACTGTAAGAAATGTTTTGTTAAAGGGAAGTGTTGAGGGAGACGAAATACACATTTATGATATAAAAACGCAAGTTATATATTTTCTACTTATTTTAAAATTGTTTGTAAGATTTACTTAAATCTGACTGCTTTCGTTATTATGTGAGTTATCTACACATTGCTCAGTAATATATTTTTTATGTCTTTAGCAGATCTGTTTTTATTTTTTGGATGACTTTTATGTGAATCTTACTTTGAAAACCAAATCATAGAATGCACTTATATACATATGAACATATGTATTAAATTTTTTACTTTATCAGAACTAATTTATTTTAAATCCGCACAAAAGTTTTTCGGTAATAAAGGTATTTAAAATTCGATCAAAACTAATGCAGTTTTATTCGTAAAATAACAAAATATGAATGATATCGATATTACAACACAGTCGATTAACTTGGTTTCAACATAAAAAGTTTTCACATTGTTAAACGAACATGAAAACCCCAGCAAACACAATGCACTGTCATTGAAGTGCGTTCGTGGATTAACAAAGACAACGCATTTAACAAACGTTTGTTTGCACACAAAAGATGAAATTTAAAAATGGACCACATTGACTGAGATTGAAGTTCAAGCTAAATAATATTCAAAAGCCATTAATCTTCCATTAAGTCATCAGTGAGAAAGTTTTATTTGATATTGTCAATATTATTAGTATAAATTTAAGCCAGCGTGTTTGCTGGGAAATATATTCGGCAATGAAAAAAAAAAATAAAGAGTGTTGGCACAAATGTATTTTTGCTGAGGATTTATTCTCATTTTGTTATTTTACTCTGCAATGAGTTAAATTCTCTTATGTGTAAAACACAACTGGATTTAGGAAAAATGCACACAAAAATTAACTACTGCCACAGCAACGTATGGAAGTGCAACATCTTGGTAAATTTATTGTCTTTATGCTGTAGTATAACCTTCACCACAGGTGGTAAAAGGGTATACTTAGTTTGTCATACCGTTTGTAATTTCTACAATATCCATTTTCTACCCCATAAAGAATATATATTCTGAGTTCTAATGCATAGCGAAGTAGATTGAGCGATGCCTGCCTGTTTGTCTTTCCATCCGCGTTTGGGTTGAAATCAATTTTGCCAAGGCACTGGATAAGCTAGAGAAAATAAAAATACGCCAATCAATTAGACATAGTTTCGATAATTAGCAAGATGGGTCCATGACCTTTGAGGCAGTGGGTAGAACACCACGCCTTCCTCTAATTTTTCGATATCATTTGGAACAAATCTAGTTTAGTGAAGTAACTCTTATCAAAAAATAAATATATGGGGGGATGGAAAATTAAATAATAAGTCAAAACATCAAGTGATTAGTACATGAATCTGCTAATTTGTCAAATCCTGTTAACAACTTATCCAAATGCAAAATAATTTTCATTGCAGACTCGTGAGCTCATTCGAGTAAAAAGGAGGATCAGGAAAGCTTTGCAAACTAGTGGAAAACTCTACGACAAGACACGTCTAAGCCGAGGAACGCAAATTTTTAAGCAGCATTTATACCACAACATTAATATCGAAAACATAACTTAATTTTTTAACGAAATATATAGAAATATAGAAAGCATTGAAATACCTTAAAAAGCCATAAAAAAGAAATCCTTCAGTCAAAGATTATAGTGGAAAGTAGTGCAGATCAGATGCAAAAAAGATACAAGCTTTTGCTCAACATCTTTTTAATTAATTCAAAAAACATCAAACGGAAAATCCTGCGAAAAATGGAGCAATAGCAAACTTTCTAAATGCGCCTTATCAAATGTGCTTATCATTAAAAAATATTTCTCTTTCCGAAATTAAAACTGAAAGAAAAGACAAAAAGTATCCAGGATATGATATTATTAATTCTACGGTTGTAAAAAATCTGCCATTAAAGGCAATTTTATTTTTGAAATTTATATTTAATTCGATTCCTCGATTAAACCATTTTCCATCCGAGTGGAAATGAGCAAATATATAATGATTAAAAATCCAAACAAATCGCAAAATGAGAGAGTGTTTTATAGATCAATTAGTCTATTAAATATTTTTTTAATGATTTTTAACAATATTTTTTTGTTCCGTTTAATGTTTTCAATAATTTCAATAATTTAAATATTATTCCAGACCATCAATTTGAGTTTAGACAGATATGTAGGTCTTTTATATAAACTGAAAAAGCTTCTCCCAGCAACAGATCATTTTGTGTACAAACAGTAAATGAAAGATCAATGAGCATGAGTTCCACAAGGCAATGTTTTAAGCCCGTTATTATATGCTATTTTCACAGCTGATGTTCCAAATTCAGAACTTGTTAACATTACATCATAAGCAACAGTTAATTAATCTTTAATTGCATCTAGCAATGTACAAAATGAATTGAATTTAATTCAGCTTAATTTAATTGAGAGTGACTAAAGAAATGGAAAATAAAAGTAAATGCAGAGAAATCAGTTCATGTAACATTTACCCTAAGAAAGGGGGATTGTCCTTATGTCCTATGTCCCAGCTTGATAAAGAAAAGAAATTAAAAGTTTATAAAACGATTTTAAACCTTTGTTTACCTATGGTACTCAGCTATGGGAAATTGCAAGTCAATCAAATGTTGCGATAATTCAAGGATATCAATCCAAGACACTTCGACTTATAGTTTAATCACCGTGGTATGTAACTAACGAAGCAATTCATTAACTCCTACAGCGAAAAATATTTAATTAGACTAAGTTATCACGTAAACTTCTTGGCTATTCTTTTACTAGATGATACTGCTAAAACACAAAAGCTAAAAAAATTATATATTCGATCATTTAGGAAGTAGAAAAAAATTATGTACTGTTTTTTTTTTTTTAACTTCTTATCTTAACTTGTTTTGTTTTATTTCCTGTAAACCCTAAAATTGAACATTGTCAAACAAGTTTTTTTATTGTATAATTAATATATACAAACATACTTATGTATATGTTCTATTTCTATAGTTGTACCAAGGCAAATTCTATGTATGTTGTCAAAAAAACAAAAAATAACAAATTTGAAAAAAAATAAACAAAAGTATTTTTATTTTTTCCTAGAATTCGGCGGTGATGCATTATAACTAAGAGTCTTCAAAAACTGGAGGAATGTATTGAAGAACAGGATGAAGTAGTGCCCGAAGCAAAAAAGAAACTTAAAAAACGATTTTATGCGATGCTCACCCACCTATTTGAAAGCCTTACATAGATCTTTATTCTATTTTTGTGCTAATAAATATCAAATTTCTAAAGGAGCTACTGGCATTAATTATGTTTTTTAATTCGACATTAGTTACAGCCAGAATTCTCCTTACATAGCTAAAAGGTTTTGGGTATTGTTTGGGTATTCTACAAAAGAGTTTTTCTCTTTCTATAGCAGCACACGAAACTTTGAAGAGAAAAAGAAAACGTTATGAACTTGAAGTCTCCTAAATGATTGTTCCATAAGCAGACATTTACGAGACAAATATGAAATGAACAAAATGTTCCCCAGCGTACTTTGTGCTCGGAAACCTCTTACGTGTAATTTAGCGCCATGTGGCCATTTCTTCTGTTGGAGCTGTATTTTGGATTGGTTGGACGAATGCGATTAATGCCCCTTGTGTAGGGAGACAGTAAAAATTCTCAAATTGTGAAAAAAATTATTTATGACTAGCAATGCCTACTACTTCGCCCATGTATTATTTCTATTTTTTTTTTAAATTAATATTTAAAAAAAATGGGTTTTTAAACGTTTGTTGAAGAGTTCTATAAGCAGTGTTAAAAAATTTCCATCCACAATCTATAAAAATATAATGTACCGACAACTATTATATTACCATTATACCGGTAAAATTGGGTCCTTTCTAATTTGTAGCTCTATTTTTTTCTACGAAATGACATATTTTTACAAAAAAAAAATTTTCTTATATAATTATACTTATTCTTCTTATTATTATAAAATTTTATTCAAAAACACCTAGCGGTTTTTCCGTGATGCAAACACAGAGAGACAGACGGACCGACAGACAAAAATAGGTGTTTTGTACTCCATATCGACTATAATCTACACCAACATCAAAATTCATATCCAAAACGACCACAGATATCTACATCAAAAGCGGAGACCACATAATCCTTTACAGCACTCACGAAATTCTTAACAATATTGTCACGATTTCTATCACATAAGGAATATGTGCCTACGATTCCTTATTGTACAAATTTTTTTTAGCAATTAAAATATTTTATTTTTTATAAGCAATTAAAACACATAAAATTTTTTGAATTTTTTTTTAAATGATGTGTTTTTGACAATTTTCGTATGCAAGCTCAATTCGCCTTGACAACTACAACGTATACAGCTGATGAAATTTTTCGCCCGTGCGTTCACCTGTATTATTTCGCGATGAGTTGTACTTTTACAAGTTCAACTTTAAATGTAATTTTAATGATTCATCAAATTTGCTTATTACTTTACATGTTTTGATATATTGCATTTCAAATAAAAAAGATGTACTTTTAATTTTTATGAAATTTTAATTAAAAAAAGATATTTTTTTTTACTTTTATTTAAAATATTTATTATGACTATAAATTGTTTTACATTCAAATATTTTAAATATCAGTTGCACCTACTAAACACTCTACTACTGTTTGTGTATGCTTTATTAGCAAATCATTAAAATATTTCGCAAGAAAGGTATTACACATTCTATATACACATATTTATTTGCCTCCTATTCTAATAGATTAAATTTACAATCAGTCAGATAAGACGAAAATAACTTACCCCAGCAATTGTTGCCACCCACTCGAAACAAAAAAATAAAAAACAAGAATTATAATAAATAAATAAAAATGATTAGGAAAGTGAGTGTAAGTAAGAGATGGTGTTTGTAGCCTTGTAAGTGTGTTCATCAAATTTACATAATTTCAAATATAAATTCAAATCTCAGACAAATATCACATAAGCTCCTGGCTGCACAAAAACTAAAAAATCTGTAAGCTTATGTGACTTGTAATGAGTAATACATCCACACAAAAATGTATTGATTAGAAGCAAAACAAAAGTGAACACTTTTATCTGGAAATTGTTGTAACTTAACACTTACACATCCATACACACTTGGTCTGAGGGGTGCTTTTTTTTTGGTATTAAATCTGCTTTACTACATGTAAATATTGAGTCTGAAAATTTTAAATAAAATTACAAATTTTCTTTTTGTTTACTGTTATTTGCCAATGATATTGTTGCTTATTCTCGTATGCAAAATTTATAAAAATAAAAATAATCAATGAAAGCGTAAGTTGTAGAAAAGGGTATTAACGCATACTACTTTCTATCATTCCCTTACTACTCTTGCCAACAATCGATATTTTGTAAACATACAACCCTCTATAAAATAATACACAATAACAACAAATAGAAGAAGAAAACTAAAAAATATAACACACGCACCTTGTAAAATCTTAAACAGCATCAGCTGCTACCTTGACAACTGGCATCATAACTAGTTATCAATGAATGAGCGAACAACTGATTGAATGAGTTTATATTGTAAAGTTAGATTAAGCTTATCGTTATCCAACAGCACGTAACCATACCAAAAAAGAGAAAAAATTTTAACGCGAAATTTTATTTTTATAGATTTTTCACGCACGCATATCGATATGGGCACATTAATATTTAACAGCTTCTGACGCGTAGGCAAACTGAAAAATCTTTTGAAAACTAAGAAAGAACAGTTTGGCTTATGTCACTTTGTTTGTTTATAAATAAAGTATTTTTTAACAGCTGGTATTTAAAAAATACAAAAGCATGTTTTCAGATGGTTGGTTGCGCAGGCATACTGGCGCTTAGCACCGGCTAGGGCTCGCTTAGGTTGATTCTTTTGCCAACATACCCGGTCATGCTGCAGCTACAAAAAATTATACCAGCTAAACTAAAGAAAAAGGAAATAAATGAATGAGCAACAAAGCAAGTTGGTATATTCCTTCCCCGCAATTACTATCCCTGTCTGATGGTCTGCCAGAAAGAATTCCCTCCATCTTAAGGTTTAAAGAAAATCTTAGCATGGCATTATAAATAAAATATTATCTTTACATGCCCTAAAATCACTCCTGCAACTTCTATATTCCGCTACTTACTGCGCTTTACTTGTCCTAACCCACCATTTCAAAAATATTAAATAATAATATCTTCCCATATTTACTAAAAGGAAAATGAGTTGATCCAGGAGACCTATAAAGTTGTCCATGGCGTATATATTAACTCTCCTTCATGTTGGACGTGTTTGATTTTGATTTATTCGAATTTAAAAATAATTTGAAGCCTACTCTCGCAATTGAACCTAAGCACAATGTCATAGCAACGTTAACTATGAAGAGAAAGCTGATAGAGCTAACAAACACATATATAGTGACTCCATTACCACCAACTATAAATATTCTTGTACTTGTTTTTGTTATAGTTATTTTATTTTACTTTCGTTGATATTCCGCCGTTTTCACAGGAGGCTCGTAATATTCTAAACAATAGAATAAAAATTTATGTCGTTCTAAACAACACATGGGAACATTTTATTGCTTTCCGAAAATAAAAATGTGTGTACTGGATGTCAAGCAGGTTTATTTGTGCCTACAAATATGAGCAGAGGTGTGTTTACAATAAAATTGCATATGCAAAAGAGCCCAATAGAAATATTTTACAAACCACAAAATAAGCAAAATAATGTAAAAATTTTGCGATAGTTGTTTCGTTTATTTATACAACTAAATTGAAAGAGTTTTTGTTTAGTTACTTATTGAATCCTGCATATAATTTAACTAACAATAAATACTAATCCATTTGACCTTAAAATTATAAACAAGTCCAAACGAAAAGAAAGCGATCTGTTCAAAAGGCAAAAGGTACAGAATGTGTGCAATAATTAATTGGTCATGCAAAAGCTCGAAATGTGACTAATTGTTTTTTACTTTGGTTATTTGCCATCGGAGGACTTGTTCAGAAGAGTCGGGGCTAGGATGCCATTTTATCCCGACAAAAGAATCATTTTCAATTTAAAAACAAGCTCATAAACGATTATTATTATAAACACTTATAAGAGTCAAAATAGACAAGAACATAAACAATAGTTTTTTGAAATTCTAACTAGATAGATCCAATTGTTAAAAATTATACAGAATTATGAAGAAGAAATTAAAATTTTTAATTTGAATCTCACATTTTAATATTATGGTTAATATATTCGATCCAAACAATAAATAATTTACGCATTTTTTGGACAAAAGTTTACACGTTAAAGACGCTACGGAACCAAGATCACTGACAGAATAAAGGTTGATCCTAATTTGTGTAATTATTGCTTGCGCAGAAAGATTTTTTCATAATAAACTCAATGAAGACCAAAATAAGGAATAAAATTAGAATTATGCAGAGGAAGATTTGGGATGCCATCTACTTGCTTTAAAGAATATGATTTGAATTTTGACACAGGGTCTATAACAGAATGCAATAATATCACAGAGCAACATTAAACAGCATGAGTTGTTAACTATTTTAATCTTATCCGTGTCACAACTTCCCTTTTAACAAGTTTTTGGTTTTAGTCGTGTACATCTTTGAATTGACAATACTTATTTATAATAACAATATATATTCTTCAGGACTGAAAGTTGGGCAACGTACAAAAGTTAGCCACTGTACAGTTCGATGTATTTCTTAGCAATTATATAAATGTCCGTTTTCCTTAAATATCTTAATTAAGATACTTCAATTAAGTCAGCCGAACGCTGCTAATTTAACGTTGCTTTTGAATACAAAATTTTGTTCAGAAATCAGAAATTAAGTTTACTTTTGGTAGAATTTGTACTTTTATAATAAAAGTTATCGCATTTGGAGTGAAGATTGTCCGCAAGCCATTGCCAAAAATTGTTACATCCAGAAAGGCCACTGTTTGGTATGATATACTTACCAGTGATATCATTTTTTCTTATGTCTTTCAAAATGATAAAGGACAGACTGTTACAACCCAGAAAAAAAATTATGCAAAAGAAGTATGTTATTCATGGGTTCTGCTTAAAATGAACTGGTTTAATTTAGGGAAACAATGCATGATTTTAATGTCGCCTTGAGATTGCTGAGAATGGATTTACATTAACAATAAAATAAATGCATGCAACTCGTAAATATTATAAACTTAAATAGTTTTCAATAACATTTATTGCTGTAATGAAATTTATAAACTTTTTATTGGGATGGTTGATTCATCTTATTTTATTTAGTTTTAAGCCCAGCTTTTAGTTTAGAATTTTCATTAGTTTTTCATAAGTTCAAAAAAAAAAACTGTGCTACCACGCTCATTTTTAATCAGTATACAGACACTTTAACAATGCTACCAAATTTTTCAGATTTACTTTAAAAATCAGTTATCAACACACACAACTTATAAACACAAAATTGTGTTCGGGCTTATTTTTAGCTGAGTGGGTTTGCTTATAACCAAAATTGTGAAACAAATCTACGAAGAACCAACAAGCTCCACTATTTCCAGAAAATGCATCGTTTATGGCAAAGCTCGCATTACGATCGATAATAAATAATGATTTTTTGTGGATGACATTGAACCCGGCGAAATGTGATTTTTTTAATCCAAAAGTTGGCGATAAGTTTATTTTGATAAATTTGTGCAATTGCCATCTCTTGATTATTTATATCCTGCATCAAGTCAAGATAAACCAGCAAAAGTCGATAACTTAGAAGGCTTTTTATTTTTGTTGTACGGCTAGCAATGCTTTAAAAAATTATCCAAAATTTGAAGTTTAGAATAAGCTTTGCTAATGACAGTCTCGTTGGTCATACGCCTGAATTATTTCAAATATAATTACTGAAAGAAATTATTAAAATTTAATATTTCTGTCCTGTAATGTAAAAATGTATTTCATCAGCAGATTGACTCAGCGCAATCTATACATTTTTTACTGAGCATTATTAATAAGATTCAAGAGTAATGGTCAGAGCCATTTCTAAAACAGTAATAGTTACACCTTTATAATATACAACTACATACAATTCACGTTAATATTTGTATGCCAATAATTGTAGCCGTAACAAACAGCAGTTAAGACTTGTGTTAACGCAATTTCATTTCTGCTAAAATTACATTTTAATGCTCCTTTTTATTCATTCTTTCAGCAGCAGTAAAGGGCTTAAGAGTAGCAAATTTTTATTTCAAACATTTTTAAGTATTTTTCGCTTTTAGTAGATTTTTTTGTTTTTATAGCCATACAGAAAATAGAATTTCAATAGTAATAGGTTTTTATTAAATACATTGTTGTTCTGAAGTATCATAAACTAAAACCAGTTTCGTTTATACGTTACAATAGGTTTTATGACAAATAAAAAAACATTAATTTTCTTTATTTTTTTGGGTTTTTATAATCGTTCGTAATTTTGGCATGTGTAGTACGTGATAAATGAAATGTTAAAATAAATTATATATTTTTCTGTTTATTTGCAGAAATTCTTATTAAATTTTATAGAAGAAAAGATCTAAAAATTAAATTAAGAAAAAATATAAACAGTCACATCCTTTCACTTTCTCTATGTTATTTTCTTCTATGATTTCATCTGACAGTTGCAGACTCTCTTTCACTTTCGTCTTGGGCTATAGACATCTTTAGTCATAACAAAAAGTGTAAGTTGCTTTTACATACAAACATAATTTCAACACACAATTGCAAGCAAAACAGATTTATACATAAGTGCTTCTGTCTACCTTTACTCTGATTCATGCCCATCTACTACTACACACATTCACACTCATCTCAAGCATTTAAACCAAAATGCACTATCAACCCTTAAAAGAGTGCAAGTTTAACCCTTTTTGTTGGTTCTGTGTGTTTGGATTGCAAACTTTGTACTAGCAGACATGTCTACTTTATATTTATATTTTTTTTACGTATATTTTCAAAATCATAGACCATACTATGCTACACTTCTGCTTTTGTTAAGTGCATCTTAAGATCTGAATACGGTTGGATTCTTTTATTCGCAGCGTTTTTATTTTCTACCCCTGTATATTTTTTTGTCTTATAATTGTTGTTGGTTACCCATTCATGCATATTGCAGTTTACTTTCTTGATTTTTTTTCAGCTTCTTCAAGTAGCCTCAGTTACAGCTTTCCCTACTTGCTTATATTTTTTCTTATAATTTAAAAAAAATCGAAAGAAATACTTACATATTTATGTATGTGTGCATAGATTTTAACAAAGATGACGACTGCTTCAGCATTTTTTTCGTTACTTGTTTGTTTGTTTAAAACAAAACTGTTTTATACAAGGTCCTTTAGAGGCATGAAATTTTTTTGATGCGTTTTCAGAGTTAAAAAAGTACGAGAGTCGTTAAATAAAACTTGTGAACAAAAAACTAATTATAGTCCGGCTCAAGTTCATCTTTTTATTAATTTCTAAATTTATTAAGAAATCATCTACAAATTTATATGTTCATTTTGAAGAAACAGGAAATATTAGACTCTAGCAAAATATTATTACAAACTTTTTTGTAATAAAAAAAAGACAAGTTAGTCACGAGCAGAATTTAATTCAGCATTTTCTGGTTAGCTAGATCGGACGCCATCATTCTTCGAACTGTTTCTCCCTAAGGTAAGATGGGTTGAAACGTCTACATATTACTAATATGAAATGATGTGGCAGCTTGGTCTTGTTGTTTTTTATACTCATATTTGTGATGAAAGAATGATGCAACAATAATAGGGAGAAAGTTATAACGTTATTTGGTTTAGTTTACAAAAACAACTGTTATGTTACAAAAACAACTAATGCATTGTAAATATCAAGACGATGTGCCACTTTTCGAAGTGATTTTAAATATGGTTTTCCTATCGTGCATTAAAAGCAAAATAACGGGTTAGACTATTTTAACCCACCAAGCTTCCAAAGATCTACAAATTAAATATTTAAAACCTCACATACTGTCAAGTTCTTTAGATTGCATAATGCAAAAAATATAATTTTCCAAAAAACTAATTTAAAAGCTTACCTCGTATTTCAACAATTCTACAAGAAAGACCGACCCCAACATTACATGTAAGAATTGTCTTAAAACTTATGCTGCAGTTTCATATTTGCACCTCTCGAACGTCCTTCAGCCCACAAAAGACCCCAATTTAATACACATTACTACTGTAAACAAACATACACATAACTACATATTTTCGTACCGTTTTTATTTAAGGTCTTGTCTTTTGTACTCACTGGCATAAACACAACACTTACATGAACCTTGATAAACACACATTAAAATGTATAATGTACATGTTTATGTGTAGACTTCTGCCTAGTAGTGCAAGTGCATTTTTATCTGAAACCCACACCAAGCAAACACAAATTAAAAACAAAAAAAGCATCTTTAATAATAATATGTGACGACTACTATGTTGATGACGACGACAATCATTTACATTTCACTTTCTTTGCCGTGTGTTATTTACAAAGAGCAACTAAAATAAAAAACAAAAAAAACTGCTTTAATACATGTACATAAATTTGTATGTGTATTTGTGTGATTTTTATGGTTTTGCACAATTGCATTTGAATCACATCACTGTTTATCCCCTAATGAATCTGAACTTGTATTTTTTTGCTGCAAGTGTATGTTTGTATATTTTTATGTTTAATTTTCTAAATGCCTTCTATTCAACGCTTACACGTGAACAGACACCTTTATATGGAAATTCATATGTTTGTATGGGTAATATATTATAATACATGCAATAAAAGGTTGGTTTGGCAATAAAGTAGTTTCTGATTATTAAATTTTTTCCCCTTTTTTATATTGTAACAATTAAGAATATAAGCTTTGAGCAATAACAATTTCTTTAAAGATTTTAAACATAGTCGAGATATTACAACAGCTGTCATTTAAAATATGTTAGTTTGTTTAAAAAAATTAAGGACGCAATACAACATAGAACAATTTGGACTGATCTTAGAAAATTTTGATAAGTAAAGTTAAGAACAACTTTATTTTAAATTTAATTGCGGGGTTCAATAGGCCTATCCAAAGAGGCTCTGTTGCATCTTATAATATGGTTTGATTTACTTATTGTTAAGCACTGAAAAAACTCATGCTTACTCTTGCTTCCGATAGCCTATAAGTAGCGAGTCGATTTTCCTAAAATTTCAATATCTTGGACTTTTTATTTTACACGTATGAATTTCATTTGTTATTTTAAACTTACCTTTCGCACGAAATTTTTTCTGTATGCTTTAACACAATCGTAACAGCAGGCTACATGACCACCCGCTACTGTATTTGCCGACTTGTAGTTATTATATTTGAAAGACGAAGCTACATAATAAAATGATGATCTTTTTGTATTTCAGAGATATCGCTTAACATTTTTTAGCGTTTTTAAAGACTGCTTTGTGATTTAATAAAAATTATTGTGTAAGAGACAGAAGAATAAAATAATATTTTTTTGAAGCCACGTCGACTTTTCGTTTGACTGGTCTTTTAAATTGAAAATATGTTAAAGTATTTTCGAACGTGTAACGTGTGTAACTCTAAATAAAATGTAGTTGTTTGGACACAACAACAAAATATTGCAAGCAATGCAGTACTACGATATCTACCAAAACCATAATCGTGGTTAAAACTGACAGGTGTCCCATGCAATAAGCCATTAATTTATTAATTTTGACAATTAAAATTATCATAGGTTGTCAAGCTGTTGTATGCACTTCAATAGCAAGTACTAGCAATAGAAATAAATTAAGAACTAAAAGGTGTCCCTACAAAAAGGAATTATAATTTAATATACATTCATACACATTTCCTTAAAGTTCTTAAGTTAATACAAATCAATTAAAATTTATTTTTCAGCTTTGGTTCATTTTTTTTTAAATTTATTTTTCGTATGTTTTCGCCATTACAATTAAATTATCTTTAATTCTTATTCAGAAAATACTTAAACTTTAAATAAATCTTTTAATAAATAACGCAATATAAAATAAAATTTTTATTTTTCTTTTCTTATTTTCAGAATAAGAGATTTTACGCATTTACTAATTTTCATTTCCTATTTTACTGACATTACTTACGTTTTTATTGTCGCCAACAAAAAATAGATATTATTTTAATTGACAACAACCTGCCACCTTTTTGCTTTCCTGTCAATAATCATTCCCAAATAAACATATGTACTATCTACCACTTCGCGATGGCGAATTCATTTATTTTCACCAAAACCCTTATTTTTTTTGTAATTAGGACCAGCACTCAGGGGATGACCCCTACTTATGAAATGCATTGCGCCAGAACTAGAAAATTAGGTTGTGGAAAGGGGGATAGAATAAGTAGTGCTTGTGGATATTTGATTTTAATCTTTGCATATTTATAGTGGCAGGAAAGACCTCTGCAGGGAGTTTATTCCACATACGAACTGTTCGGCTAAAAAACAAATTTTCTCTGTAATGCGTTGTGCGATTCACTAGCCAATCGACCACAAAGGAATGCGCTCTTGATGCAGAGCGCGTTGCGCGTATGAAATTACGTTTTTCAGGAACGAGTTCCCTGATTTAAAAAGAGCACATTTCGTTGTAGTAACGATAAAACAGTGAAATACACCCCACATTGTGTCGATGCTCCAGTCCGTCAATAGAGCTGGATACTCTTCTGTCACCGATGAGCTTCTTCTCTCTCTCTTGTATGCGTTCGAGTAACTCCAAAATAGACTTTGAAGCACCGGCCCATACATGAGAGCTGTATTCCATTTTCGGTCTGATAAAGTGACAAAGATAGTAAGGAGATTAGAAGGAGTGAAGTATTTCTTACACCGCTTTAGAAAACCTAGGGACTTGAAAGCTTTTTTTGCAACATGAAAAATATGCTTGTTCCAACGAACATCGCATTGAATTTTCATGCCAAGATCATCGAAGCTTTTGATTCCTTAATATATATATATCACCCATAATTAGAGATGAGGTAGCATGTTCAGCAGTACGCCTGTGCGAAAGCACACAGCACTAGGTTTTATGAGCGTTAAACTATACCCTGTTCGCCAGGCCCCATTCGGAAATTACCAAAAGGGTATCGTCCATGTGCTTTCTCATAGCCCCAATTTCCCGATTGATCTATTGCGAAACGAAAATGTATGGCATATGCTACTGTCATCTGCAAAAGAATAGATAGGGTTGGAAGGCTGACGTAGAAGGTCATTAAGAAAAATCAGAAATAGAGTAGGGGAAAGAACGGAAGCTTGCGTTACCCCTGAATTTACCTTGAACTCGTTTGATGAGATCCCATCTATAACAACTCGTATAGTGCGATTCCACCATATGAAAAAGTATAAAAAAATTATACATATTTGTTTTTGATACATGTGGAATTTAGTCAAAGTAAATCTAGTAAAGCAGTAAATAGTAATCGATACAACAACAACACCACAAACGGTGGAAAAAGGGAATATCCAAGTTTGTGATTTCGTTTGTAATTTGTACAATATACATTTCCGACTCCATTAAGTATATATATTCCGAATCCCTATGCATAGCGAAGTTGATTGAGTGATGACCGCCTGTCTGTCCGTGTTAGTGTTGAAATCAATTTTGCCAAGGCACTAGATGAGCTAGAGAAAATTTAACTACGTCCATTGATCAGACACAGTTTCTTAAATTTTGCTATTGAAAATGAGCAAGATCGGTCCATGTCCTTCGGGCCAGCGGGTATAACACCACGGCTGCCTCTAATTTTTTCATATTATTTTGATCAATGAAACAACTCACAAAAAAAAGAACACACAAATATATGGAGCGATAGAAAATTAAAAAATAAGAAAAAACATTATGTGAAAAAATTGCCGTTGGCCGTGTTTTCTGAGTTATGGGCCTCTGAACTTTTCACAGAAAAGTAAGATATCAATATGTGTATCATGAAGAGATCTTTCAGGAAATACTAAATATTAATAAAAATGCTTTACCCATCAAGAGCCGATGGCATTTTTATGTAAAATTATATATAGTATTTAATTTTTATTTACATAATTTTTGATACTCTGTCACAACAATATTAGTCTTTTTGATTTATGTGTGCGGTGAAGGGTACATAAGATTCGAATATAGCAATCGTACTTGTTATAACACATTTTTAATAATATTTTTTTTTGTTGGAATGTGTGTCTGTTCGCATCGCATAAAAACTGCTGGATCGATTTGAATAAAATTTTGTGAAGGAGTCCCTTAAAAACTAGATTTTTCTTTATAAAAATAAGTTATGGCATAGAGAAAATAGAGAAACAAATATAAAAGCTCCCAATGTATTAATGTGCAGAATCAAATAAACAACCACCACTCTCTTTGTACAATTATTCTCATTGAGATGGCGAAACGCACAGGTAATGGCTATTTAAATATAACTTTTTTTTAAATTCATCTCCATGCACTTCAAGGTAAGTGTCTGGAGAAATCTGGGATATGTAACCAGCTCATTTTACAAGCAAGCAGTGTTTTCCTTTTCCAAATAAGACTGTTTACTTTTCCAGTGTTCAAACTTTTAAACAAACTTTGACTTTACTATTCGGAAACTGATCCTTATTTTGTTGAAATTTCCGTAGTTTAAAGTAATCGATTTTACTTACATTTCTACTTTCCCATATCGTTATGTTCGAACTTCAGAACTGCGAGGTTTCATTTGACTAAGAAAATTGTCGTTATTAGTAGAGGCGATAAAAAGAACTGAGCAGATTGCTTAGTTACCTTTCGATTAAAACAGAAGACGTACCAATAACCGGAGTTTGCTCGAAAAATTTTCAAAATAATTATATCACTCCTCCCGGCTGACTTCTCTACTCCCATGGTGCAAGGCTTTTTTGATGAGCGATACGGGGACTTAAAGATCATACTCTTAACCGCAAACATTAAACAGGCATCGACAATTTAATTCTGACTTAAGGAGCCTTGATGAATAAAGGCATTTTAAAGAATTTTTCACTTAATAGAGTTCAAGACTAAAGCCAATATTACAGTGTCAAACAACTCATTTTGTAACCTTTCATAATACCACAATGCACTTTAATATATAACCAACACAAAAAACTAGATTCGATTGAATTTTTAAAAATGCCAATTCGTTCACTTAAAAAAGAGTCGTGACAACTTTTTAACCCACCCAATATTCGTTCGTAGTTTTTTTACTCCCCAATAGTGTGTCAACGCATACAATCATATAAATGCAAATAAATAAGTGTTTCTACATCGGCAAGTGTGAGGGAATCTGTGTGTTTCTATAAACAGGGTATGCAAATGCAACTAATATCACATTTTTATATTTCTTAGTACATTTTCTTTTGCATTCATACAGCAATGGAGATGGCGGCATTAGAAAAACGAACTTTTGTGAGAGTAAAATTATTCCTCTATTTTTTATTCGGTATTCAATAACAGCAGGTGTGTGAGTAAAAATATATACATATGATGCAAATATATATATATATATGTATCATGGGTACAAATTTACTCATCTACTGAATGTGTAGATGCATTCACTTTGTCTTTTCTTTTGTATAAATTCAAGTGCATGTCGCCGTCGTGTTAAGTGCTTTGTTGGGGTGTTTTTTTCTTCTTCTTCTCTTGTATTTTGTTTTGCTTAACTTTTCTGTGTTTTGCGTGTTCAATTTAACTTGACACAGGATTTTCAATAACAAGTAGTACGGGGAATTCCCTTACAGGACATTTTTGCTGTTGTTTCTTTTCGGTTCCTGCATGTATTTTTCTTATTGTTTATTCAGGATGTTGCTTTATTGCTTGTTAGTTGGTGGTTGGTTCTTTGATTATGTGATTGAAAATAAATTTTAAGACACTTTTTGAAAATATTGCTTTTTGAAAATATTGCTGTTATATATATGTATGTACATTTATGATCATTTTTGTTTTCCTTAATAGCAGCCAATTCAAAATGTTTCGCTCTAGACACCTAATACATACTTTTACATAAATAAAAAGTTGAGTATGCTAATTAAAGATAAATACAGTTTCTGATGACTTGCTTATACCCACATAATTTTTTTTTAAGTTGAAGGCCATTTAACTATTTTTCCAACAGCGATATTTTTTTAAGATTACAAAAACATCAACCACAAAGAACAAATTTTGTTTAATAGTATATTTGTCGTCTTTTATAGTCAATAAATTAAAAGTTTTTTTCGTTTATATTATTAGGACAAATTTGTGGTTTTAACTATTGATTTATATATTTCACTAATTGTGAAAGAAAAACATTACTTTCCATTAAACATGAGTGAAAACTAAGAAGGGGCCAAAATCGATATTAATCGCTCAGTAAATTGCGCAAGTTAACAATATCGAAAACCATAAAGAAAATAGCAAAGGAAGGATATTGAATGCTTCAACTCCAACCGAAAAGGCAGAAAAGCCAGTCCTCTAATTTAGTACCAAAACTAAAGTCAGGATTTTATTAAGAGAACTTAAGTAGTAAGTTCAAAAATTCAAGCCTAAATTTAAAAATATTAATCTGCATTGTATGAAGCAAGAAAATGTTTTCATTTGAAGTTTTCATTATTATATAATTGAGCCCTTACCTTCTATTTTTCCTTTCTTTTTTCTTTTCTTTTTTTATGCCTGACAAAAGGTTAAACAAAATCTCACTACAAATCTTAGCAACAGTACTGAACAAGTTTCAAAATATTAAGGCTGTTATATTTATTATCTCTTGGTTTTTTAGTAATTCCGTTTTGCAAACAAACAAGGTAAACTAGTGTAGCAAGGCACATTATGTTATACATATGTATGTCTGAAACATTATAACTCATCATTTATACACATAGGCGTTGGCTAATGGTCAACTAATGGAAGATAGTTCCAAGTTGGTGAATAGCAGCATCCGTGAAAAATCGGTGATCACTTTCACACCATGAACAAGAACGTTTTTCTGACGCGCTACTAGTAAAGATATCTAATACCTGTATGGAAATATAAATGAATTACTGTTGGAATAACTTATCCGTATTGCATTTTAATGGAGTTTACCCAACTCCTACAATCCCAAATTTTAGATACTTATGCCAAAAACTTAGTTGATTTAATGAAAAAATCTAAAATTGTTCTTCCTCAATCTTGCGGCTGCCATTAGAATTGATTATAATTATGGTATAAGCACAACTGGGACGAAGGAGAAATTTCGCATAGCACTACAAATTCTTCATCAAAAACTTCGTTAATTAATTCGTCAAAAGAAACTTAACTAAGACAAAAAAATATTAATTAAATTAATTTGAAAATAAATTTACTTTGTTTACATGTGAAGCTGGCTAGAGTGACCATGTGCTTGCGAAAAATATATAAACATTATATATATTGTTATAGCAGAGGAGAGTTTTTGGTAGAAAAATTACTTTTGTAGAGCAATAAATATTTCAAAAATGCTCTATGAAAAATAAGAACTTCTTATATTCTGTTTCTTTTAAATAGTTGCATAAATAGAAAAATTTATAATTGAGACCTACATTGACACAAAGAAAGTCAGAAAAGTTTGTGGCGAACCAAAAAGTATATTGCAGTCTGCTGGCATTTTAACTTTTTTGTTCTCTTTACAGATTATTATAACTAATAACGCAGCTAAGACATAATAAAAATCTTGTGATAATCATAATAATTCATTTTAAAAGCAATAATTGAATAATAACAAAATGGGTTTAAGTCTAAATACATTATTCGAAACACTTTTTTTTAAAGCTGTCCTAAAAATAAATAGAAAATATTTTTTTATTAAAAATAAATAAAAATAATATTAACGTCGGGAGAAATTCGTCAAACTTTGCAAAATATTTATTTCTATTTCCGACGCTGGCGAATGATGAACAAATCTATACAATGTGACCGTTTTGGGTTAAAATTTAGAAATATTTTAGTAAATCGAGTTATTTTACTTTAAAAATTTAATTATTTTTATTTTGCAGCATTTAAAATAAGTGTTCAAATTACTAGTTAAATATAAAAATAGTTTTTAGTTGTCTTTTTGGTAATCTTTCGTTTTTCAAATATTATTTTTTATATGGTCATCCTATCAGCTCCCAACAAGTAGACAACTTCAAAAATTATAAAACTTATGTTTTTTCCGTCGTTCTAGTGCAAATTACACAGCGGAGTTTTGTCGAAGAAATCGTCATGTTAAATGAAAGTCGTTGCCCCAGTTGTGTAAATAATGGTTAAAAATTATTATATCAGATAAAATATATAAAATTATTATCAGTTCATAAGGTAAAAAATAAATTAAAAATATCTAAAAATTTAACTAAAAATTTAATGGCTTCGTCTTGTTTTTATATTGAAATATTTTTATATTTATTATATGTAAATTCTAAACATTAGCAAAAATCCACACTCATGGACAATATTAAATCTCATAGGAAAAATTTTATAATAAAAACGAACAATTACTCTTAGTTTTATGTGTTGTTTGATGTGGAGAAAGTATGTATACAAAAAGGTTAATGTTTTTTTATCAGTGCCTCTCATTTACTTAAATTTCTTTAATTCAAAAATACAAATATAAAAAAATTTTAGGATATAGTGTTAAAAGTACAACCAAATAAGTTGAACTGCTAAACGAACGTACAA
This sequence comes from Cistogaster globosa, assembly GCA_937654795.1. Taxonomy (NCBI): domain Eukaryota; kingdom Metazoa; phylum Arthropoda; class Insecta; order Diptera; family Tachinidae; genus Cistogaster; species Cistogaster globosa. The sequence goes on from OW569406.1 coordinate 69,102,725, forward strand.
GGATATGAACACAATGTCGTGCATACTTGTGTGTATGTATGTTTATGACATGAACAAATTATTTGACACTTTATCCGGCAAAAAAGAAAAAAAAAACGCGATGACCATCTAAGCATCACAAATAATAAAAAATTACTGTATCACGTAATGTGTAATGAGTACAAAAAATAAAAAAACCAAAACAAGTACCTTTTTCAATGACCGTTACAAAAACCCAGCAGCATTGAAATATGATTTTTTTTGGTTTGTAAATGTATTAGTAAGTAAAATATAAAAAAATCATACGTTAAGGTTTAAGATGAATTGGGGTTTTGCTTTTTGGTTATAAAATCCCCAAATGGTTATTATGAAACATACAACGCACACATAGATACTGACATCCAGCAGCTGACTGACCACACATTGTATAATGCAATGCGGCAATAGTATGACGAGCAACTTTCTAATTACATGTACGTTGTTTTTTATTTTTTTTTTTAAATTTGCTTAGATACAGATACATGTGTGAGATACTATATCTAAATATGTGGTTGTTTTTATAATTTGGTTTCGTTGTTTCTAGATATAACAACTACCCAAAGGACGCGAAACTTTCATTATGTTAAGCCTGCCAACCACCCACGAATACTTTATTTCATTCATATGCAAAATAACGTGAAATACGCATTAAGGATTAAAAAGTACGCGTTATACTTACGAGAGTTGTTGGAGTGTTGGGGGCTATATTCGCAAAAGGGTCTAATTTCTCTTCTTCATTTTCCGTTTTTCTATATAAATGACTATGCCGTGAAACTGACTGACCACTATATTTGAAGGGTTATTCAAATTAATGTAGACTAGTTTTACAGTGATAGTATGAGTGAATTGTTTTAAATCTGCAACCTTTTTTCCTTTTATTTTGTCCTGTTTTTTTTTTCTTCTGCATAAGCATATTGATTAGATAATCAAGGCTGTTTTCTCTACATAAAATTGTAACTAAGAGAAACTGTACTTTGTTAATTATTGTCTCTAATTTAACCCTAAAATAAAAATAAATAATTAAAAGTACACAACTATTAAAGATCCTTCTACATAAAAAAAATTTTACGGGGTTTCACAGTTAGAAATAAAATGTGCAGTTGCGAAAGATATGACATTATTAAACAAAACATTGAATGGCGAAAATTAGTGTGCATTCTATGTATGTATGTAGAGCTTAGTAAATAAAATTAAATAAAACATAATAAATTTTGACGTCCTTTATTTTGAAATGCAAGGATCACAACGTTTAAATAAAACTCAGGGTTATTACTGAATTTTTAACATCATGACGAGAAGACCTGTGTAGTTTTAAAGTTCACTTTATTTCCTGAAAGGCTAAGTTAAGAAAAGAGAAAAAGACTCCATGCAAGAAATGGAAATAACTGGAAAAAAGTATTTGAAAATTCAAGCCCAAAATTTTAACACAGTAAAGTGTTATCAAATCACATTTCTTTAATACTTATTAAAAAAATTGATGCAAGCAGCGGTTGGCATACGAACCCATGAAGCAAAACAAATTACAGATTAATAGTCAATATGCTATCCATCAAGCTATAACTCCTCGCTAAGATACAAAGCTCTATTTTATAAATAAACACCTTAACTTCGGCTCAATTAAAAGCTTTGCCTTGTACAGAAGTTTTACGTTTTCTAATTTTCTAAATAGCAAAAAAGATTTACTAATAAAAATACGAAGCATTAATTTCAAAGTAAAAATTTTAAGCACTTTTAGTATTCAAAGTTTTCTCTATGTAGAAACCAGCTAAGCTAAAATAAATCGGTTTCATTTGTACTGCAAGTCTCTGAGTATCCCTCCCCTACCAGCTTTAAAGAACAAACCATGCGTGACTAAGAAACTTTTGTTTAAGAAGTGAAGTGAACTGTACTGCACTTTGCACAAATTGCGACATCATTAGACAAAATAATTACCCTTACCTGTCAATATAGTGTTTCAATTGTGGCCGTAAGCAACTGCATTATTTAAATCCCCAGCAATTTGTGCACAACCTTTCATACCCAATATATTTTATCATATTTCTTTGAAGCTTTTTTCTCCATTTCCAACAGACATACATACCGCTACATACTTACATGAATTTTATATATATCTCATCTAACTCGTCTAAATAATAATAATAATGAATCTAAAGTTAGTTAAGACCCCAAGAGTTTTAAAGGGAAAACAATATATGCAGCGACGGCTGCTGCCAAAGCTGTAAAATGCAATAGGCCGAGGGGTATCTGAAGTATTAAATATTTGTTGGTTGGGTTGACATAAATGTAAGTGTTTAGTCGGCGGCGTCTACACTTTAAACTCATATAATTTGTAAAAATACATACATATCCATGTATGCATGTGTATGTGGAAGTAGTCATAAAAAAGAGAATTTTTATTTGCATGTAAAGGTTTATGTATTAGCAAAATTTATATAAAAGTTTTATCTTTCTTCATATTATTTTTTGGGGTATTTAAAAAATATATTTTCTAAATATGAGTTTTTTTTACTAATTTTAAGCGGTTGCTTACATAAATGCGTAGGTGTTTAAAATAAATGAGTATTTGCTTGCGTCAGTGTATATTTTAGCGCGTTTGTATTTTTATTTCGGTGTGGTACTGTGCCTTTGCCCAATTGTAATTAAAAATATTTGTATTTAGAAAGACTACTGCTACTACTATTCGCGCAAACATACGAATAGAAAAATTATTGTGAAATTATTTGTGTTCTCATTCCAGAGAAAAACAAAAAAAAAAAAAAAAATAAACATATAAAAGTTTTGGATCCCTTTTTGTTAGAGTTTTTAATTTATTATTTTACGGTGGGCAAAACTGGTAAAATGTTATAGCATATTTGATTCATATTTTTGATAAGTTCTTCTTTTGGAAAAAACAAAAACTTAGAGTTGATGACCACTTTTCAGATCGCATGCCAAAATACTCATATTTAATACTCACCTTCCCTTTTTAAAATTCTGATATAATCAAAAGTACTGCATTAGTCGTTCTTCAGTAATGGGTTTAAATTATTTTTATAAATTGTTGTCTGTTCAACAATCTGTCAGTTATAGTTTCTGCAATTTTTCTATTAATGATAGTCCGTAATTTTTCCTAGCGCTGTTTGTTATTATTATTATTATTATTATTATTATTATTATTATTATTATTGTTGTTATTGTTATTATTGTTATTATCATCATCATTATTATTTTGTTTTTGTTTTGATGTATTGCAACCGGAAATAAAAACAGTCTAGACTACAACATTTTCTTTAAAAATATAAGTTTTGCAAAAAATTATAATTTCAATCAGAAAATTTAAATTTCATTAAAAAACAAAAATGCTCAAAACCTAAAGATTACTAATGATTTAAAAGATATTTTTGACAAAATATTCTTTTATGAAGGGGAACTGATTTAGCGATATCTGTGTATTTGACGGTACTCTGGTTGAAATGAATTTTGTTACGTGCGCAGGTGAAATATCCGAAATATTTTCGAAAGAGGTACTATTAAAATTTAGCAGCATCGATTTATAATAGTTGCAAATATGTTCAAAAAAGTACGACGCCCTTATTAATTATTTATTATTGTTTTTTTTTTCTTTGCTTTGTTGCATGAAAACCGACATTAAAAAAGAAAATACTAACATTAACAAACCCTGTAGGTGGAATATCACTTAACCATCTATATATCACCAAAATATTACATTTTAATCATTTCAAAAAAAATTTTAAACTTTGGTAAAAAATTGTTTTCGCAAAACATTGGAAACTTTTTAATAATAGAAAATCTAGCAAAAAAAATTTTTTTAATCGACATCTTTGTTTTCTTATTGTAGTTTTGAAAAGAAAATAAAAATCTGAAATTTCGCTCGTTACTAATAATACAAAAAAAGAAAAATCTGAAATTTCGCTCGTAACTGAAAATAAAAAAAAAATACTAAAAACTATCAATATTTTATTTCAAATTAAGCATAGCCGAATATAGAACTTGAAAACCATTATAATGTTTATTCCTGTGTACAACATAGAAGATTTGAAAAAAAATATACATATTTGAAGATTATTTTTATTTTTTAACAAAAAATAACCATCGCAATAATTTTTTTTAGTTAATTGTATGTTTTTTTTATATCTGTTATAATTGTAGTAAATGAAGTTAAAAACAAAAAGAAATTGAGGAGCATATATACTATCACTCTGGTGAAGGTTAACGCTATTCGAGACTTTACAATTGAGACTCCTATTTTTTTTCTTCAAAGCCTTAAAAAGGCTCAGGAGAAAAAAACCTATTAATTATTAGTTTAAAAAGGTAAATATTTTAGAGAGCCTACAACTTTTGTGATTTTTATTTTTTGTCTTACTTTAGAGGGTCTACTACTAATAATATTAATTAAATATTTTTGTTCCACTGTACTAATGTGATGTGGCTCATACACTGAAAAACACTTTCGCATTAACCGTAAGGGTTGCAGGAAATATTATGTTCGTTTGGATACGTGTGTTTCTATTTTCACTTTTTTTACACTTTTTTTGTTTTTGTATTTAACCATTGGCATTATAATGAATTTGAAATTTATAATACAGACAGGAAAAAAAAAGAGTGTAAAGGTTGTATTTTATTTTATTTTATTTTTCTTTTTTTTTTTGTGTGAATAGAATCATACATATATTTATTTTAGATTCTATTCTTTACCCCATCTAATTGTAGAGATGACTACTACTTTTTAACTTATTGCGTTCGCTTGTAGGGGTAAAGATGATGTTGATGTAATATTTCGTTTCTAATAAACCAAAGAACAAAAAAAAAACATGTTTCATATAAAAAATAATAAGACACATGCATAAGTGCTTTGTTAACTTTTACTCTATATTGCGAGGGATATTTTCTTCTTTTGTTTTTGTTTTAAAGGAAAAATAAAAACACAAAAGATGCTTTGACATTCAAGATAGTATTGTCTTTGCAATGTCTAGTAAAATGTCTTTTTATTCATTTTAATTTTTGTTTTTTTCTTTTTGCCTCTATTATTTTAAGCAAATAGTCTGACTCACACTTTTACTTTTTATTGTTTCAATGGGCAATTTAGATGCAAGTCTTTCAACTTTTTATAGAAAGTGACATGTTTTGAAAATGTTAATAGTTTGAGGTGGAAGGTTGTCTGTGACAATTTAAAATTGATAATATAATTGTTCGGTTGCAAAATATTCTAAATTAAAAACTACTTTTAATACAGCTTTCTACTTCTTTTAACAAATTGTATTAGTTTTTATAAAGCTAAATATTTACAAAAATAAGTATTCGAATATGTCGGTAAGAAAACCAATTTTTTTATTAAAATACTGCACAAGCTACTCTACAGATATTTGTCGCAGTTATTTTAAAAATAAAAATTTTTATTTTACAAAAGCATTTTGTAATTAGATTAAATTAATTGTAATTTTTAAGATATCATTTTACTTTATTTTATTGATATACATACACACGGCCTATATAACCTTTCTGTGTTGTGGCCTTCCAAATACCAACAAATAAATAAATAAATAAATAAATAAATATATAAAAATTTTATTATCAATGAAAATCTTATTTTCATTTTTCATTTTTCGAAGAAAATTTTCATTTTCTATTATTTGAGCTCTTTTGTATCAGAGCTATTAAAATTAGCCATTCTAGTATTGCAGATGTCACAAAGGTATTACCGTATTGTAAATTGCTTGAGTCAAAAAAAAAAAAAAAAAAAAAAATAACTATTTACACTAGCTACGTTACACATCCGCTGCTTCCTAGAGTAGTCTTAGCGGAGTCTAGGAACATTGCTGATTTTTCAGCTAAGAGTAGAATGTGTTTTCAGATCAGGGCCATATGATCAGGTTATATGACTATTTCGCTAAAAAAAAATTTAAATACTCTTTAAAGTTATGTGGACTTCAGCCATTGTACAAGTTCGCTTCACACTCCAGGTTTTTGAGTGACAGAATACGCTTCTAATTCGCTAAAAAAAAACAAACAAAATTTAATAAATATAAACTTAATAACATTACTGCAACTCTGTGCCAATGCAGAGTTACTTAATAATAAAGTGGGACTAAGATCAATTAGAGCCGTAGTCTACCACTTATGTGACTGGTTAGAAATTATAAAGTTCAGTATTTACCTAGACGCCAAACAATCCCTAGCTTTAAGCTAAGAGACAGAATTACGTCGATGTTTGGATTTTTGTAAAACACGTCCACATTGTAAACACCGGTTCGTAAAAAATCTTATTTAGTATTTGACAGTTGCTTTGACGGTAATAATGTTTATATAATTTTAACCATCGATGAATCACACTTTTAGCTGATACGTTGGTGAACACAGTTCTCATTTAAAGTGAAGATAATGCATAAGCAATTTCTGAGAAATCATTGAATCCGCAAAATATTTCTTTTTAGTGCACTTTATCAACATAAATTAATTCTTTTAATTTGCATAAAATAATCCCATAGAAATTAAATACATTTTAAATACTACGTATAGAATCCATCTTTTCTTTTGTTTTGCTGGGATTGTACGTTGTAAATGTTTTTTTTATTTGTTAGACAAATTGAGAAAAAGCTTAAGAAATAATGTCATTTTTTCTGAATTTCATGATTTTTATATGACTTGGTAAGGACATTTAATTTGCTTTCGCACTTTTATTTTTTCATACTACTCCTCACAAGATTTAGATTTTCGACATTTTTCTAACAATTATAACAATTATTATCTCTTAGCTGTAACTAAAGTTAGGATTTAATTTTAGTTAGGATAAGTAATTTTTCCCTCTTATAAGTATACTTTAAAGTAAAAGTAACCGATAAGCTACAGGGAAGATCATGTTGCCTTTAAACTTATACGTTAGGCTTAAGAGTTTGAAGTTGCCATGTTATCTAATCTAAAAGTTACCGCATTTTCGATATGTAAAGAAAACATAAGTAGATTGTTAATTTGATTTTGTAATTAAAAAGATTAATATAAATAGAAAGCAGACGCCGTTTATTGTATATTAACGGGGTTGAGGAAATAAAAAAAATGCTCACCCGAAAAGTAGAGCATGAAAAAATTTCGTGAAAAAATTAACTATGATGAATATTTAATATGTCAATGTTAATAATTTATGTAAAAATTGAAAAATATTATTTAAAGCAATATTCCATGTCATCTCAGACTAAATTACTTATAGCGGAAATATTTTATGCAAGCTGCAGTTTTCTTCTTAAAGTGGATGATTTTTGTGGTGTAACCTTCTCTAGAGCAGTTAAAGAAATATCGTCATTTTTAGATGCTTTGCCAAAGGAATATATTAAATTACCTTCCAATGCACAAGGGATACAGTAATGAGCATCTGATTTCATTATAATTGAAGAATTTCCAAAAGTTTTCGGAGTAATAGATTGCACCCACATTCATATTCAATCCCCAAAAGGAAGTAACACAAAAATTTTTCGAAGCAAATAGGCTGTTTTCCATTAACGTTCGAGCAGTGTGGCATGCTATGCTAATTTATCACGGTTTGGTTGCAAGATAGCCTGGATCAGCACACAATAGTAATACATTTAAAAACAGTCGTTTAAAATTCCTTATGCAAGATGTTAAATTTCAAAAATATTATACTTTGTGTGATTTTGCACATAGACAATGCAGTTATATGATGACCCTTTTGCTTAATCCACGAACAAAACCGAAAAAAAATTTATAATGAATCTCAAATTCATTCCCGTAATACGATTAAGAGTAGTTTGAGTTTCTAAAAAAAAAGTTTTCTAGTATTATCAACAGGTTAGCAATTAAGTAATGAAACTAAAATGACTGGCATTGTTTCGTGTGCTGTTTTACACAAAAGACCCTCTTCCATTTACAGAAGAAACAATAATAGCAGAACCCGAAGAAGAATTATCCATGCAATAGAACCAAATTTTAAGCAGCGCTATTTTAATAGAAAATCACTTTGCATATACTAAGAAAAATAACATTCTATATAAATAACTAGGAAAAAATCCATTAATTTGCTCTTAAAAAAATAAATAATGAATAAATAACTTTTCGTGAATAAATTTATTGCTACAATCAGACAAAAAATTTTGGTATTAGCAGGTTCTGATATATTTTCGAATCCCTTAATGGATCAGCCTTGAGCATGCACTTTCACTTTATTTACATACTTGTTTTAATTGTACAAGTTTTTGTACATAGTTAAACAACAGTTATATATCGTCGTAAGAAGTAAAGAACGCTGTTACTGACAAAAAATCGAAAACACTTTTTTTTGCATCATTTTTATCGGAAGCAAATACTGCGTCGATTGGTGTCTGTCCCATATTTGTATGATGAAAAAATTTCACTTACGCCGTCTGCGTTTTGAAAAATACCAGTGCCTTCTTTATCGTAAGCCTAACAAAAACTAGTATACTTTTAACATTTGTTGCTTACGACACTTTTGCGTCAGCTAAAGTTTTTAATAACTTTTACGTCATTCTTTGCATTTTGCTCGAAAAATATTTTTCCCACTTTATTTATTCACTTTCACTTACAGCTATTTAGTTTTACTTTAAAAAAATCAAATGTGTCTCTTAAAGCGTTTAAGAATTCTAAAATTTTATTTCCATAAAAAAACATTGTAATTACAGCATTTTATAAGTCTGTGGAAGAAAAATCGTTTGCTGAAAGCCGCAGAATCACCGGGAATAATTAACCTGAGAGAATATGTATACAGCCAATATATAAAGCGGGAAAAAATAAAAATACGTTTTTAAAATTATGTTCCTAAGTTGTATAGTTTTTGTAATATGAAATTTTTTTACTTCCATAAAGGTTTTTTTTGGCTCTGAGAACATTTAATTTTTCGTCAGTTACAGCGTTCTTTAGTTCTTGCGACGATATGTATAACGTTTTGCGTAATTTTTCAATTTATCATTTTATCAATACCAAAAACTTATTTATCATTTAAATAAAAGTGAATAAATCAATTAAAAATTCAGCGTTCCAACTACTTTTTTAAGATTCACTTTAATTTGTCAAGAGTAGTGGGTTTTTGTTTTTAGAAAGTTAAATTTTATTTTACAAGGAAGTTGTAATAACGAAATTTGTTACAGGTTACTATATTCCTCACTTAGGTAAAAGTTGCATTTAGCTCATTTGTGCGTTATAGGCCAGTTATAATAATGTAGACTTGTTAATATTATACAGATGTTATTCAACCGAAAGGAACCACAGCACACTCAACAAGTGACGCATATAATTAATTCAGAAGATATGTTTAATGAAAGATTAATTTGTTGTTACTAAGCTCCATTAAAATATTCTTTCAGAAAATGTCGAGTAACTATAGATAGAGACACTTACAACTGAACATTCATCGAGTTATTATTAAAATTTAGTTGGGTTTTGCTAAGAAAACTGTGTATATTCACGCTCCTTGGCGTCCATATGGTTAAAATCACTTTCAAACATTAATGATATAAATATTTTCAATTAAGTTAGCTATTTTAGTATTAGTACTTAGTTACTTTTAATTTTAAGTTTTGATTCAGTTAGAAACGCCCAATAAGTAAGTTTACAGAATTTTGAAAGTCAGTATATTAGTATTTTCAATAAATTTTTCCTAAGCCAATTAATATTCATAGAGACAATTATAAAGAACTCCCTTTATTATTGTTTCACAGCGATATTTTCATACACATTTGACATAAGTTATCATTCGAACACAATACCGCTGAGATAAAATTTATTTTATTTTCTTGTCGGTTTTAATAATTCTCTCACATTTAGTCCCTTACTCTCTTAATTATATTATTTAATGAGCACTGAATTTACAATAATAGCAAGGCACATTCTTTGAACATAAATAAAACAAAATTTCAGGAATAAAACTAACTGAAAAAATAATAAAAATAAAAAAAAAATAATCGAAAAGGAAAAAATATAAAAATAAAATTAAATTTGTATAATTAAAAATAACTGAGAAAGTAAAAAATATGAATCCATGTTAAATTTAAAAATTAATCATTATTTATTCTTCTTCCCTCTTTTCGATCTCAATGAAAGTCTTCTGTCACAACAGATTCTAATGCCATGTTAATACTCTTTTCGTTTTATCGATTTTTTTTAATAGAATTCATCTGAATCATTTAAATGTAAAAAGATATTTAAATAAAATCTCTTTAAAAGCACAAAACTGAAATAAAAATAAATATTAAAAATACCTTCAGAGAATCTTTGTTTTTTATTCACTAGCTCTCAGTAACGAAAAATCGTTCCGTTACCGTCGTCTGTTGTGATCCTACACCAAAACAAATTGATTTCAGAAAACTCTGAAGATCCTAAAACCCTGAAATAAAAAAGTTGTAATTAAAATATAAGTTACGACAAAAACAAAATTCTTAAAATTTTTTAAACCAGTTAAAATGTATCACTTTTAGGTCAATTGTAACTGAAAATGCTCCTTATTGCGATTTCTCCTCGTTAAAATACATTTTCTTATCAGTTTTATTTTAATAATAGGATATTAACGACTGAAGCACACTTCCAAATTTTAGCAGAGTATTGTATTTCATTCTTGATTGTTAATTTTCTATACATTTATTATAATTAATTCTCAAAAATGTTGTGATACAATGAAGAACTTTGAGTAAATGCATATGGCATTGTCTTGCGGATATGGCTCAGGGTTAAGATTGTGCAAACATTGATATTTTGCGTGATATCAAATATTTTTTAGTGCATTTAAAGAAATCAAAACCTCGAAAAATCTCTGATCAATTCTGGCAATGTATGCAATAAAATTTAGTACAAATTTTACATTTGTAAAAACAAAAGATTGTTTGTGACAGAACGTAAACTTTTGGCACTCGTGTTTGTTCTTCTAACAATCATACATTTTTTAAAACAAAACATTAATTATAATTTTGAGATAACAGTAGATGTGACAAATCAAAGAAAATCAGGTCTTTGAAGTATATATTGCTTTCTTCTTTATTTGTCATATATTTAAAGTGTTTTAATATTGATGCTATTTTCTGATTGTTAGACCGCAATATATTTGCCAAATATGTTTTTTTTTTTCATTTGAAAAAAAAAAGAAATATAAGTAAAATGCATATCATTTTGATGGTTGATAAGAAAGAGTTTTTAAATTGCATTTTGCCGTAGGGTTTCTAAAATAAAAATATCTTTGAACAAAATACCAGTAAACAGACACAAATGCATTTATTGTTTTGTGTAACTACAAGTGTTACAATACAAACAGTGACAAAACATTTGTAATTATATCCTAAAAAGCCAGAAAGAAATTAAAATGAAAAACGCAACTTGATACAGATAAAAAAACTCAAGCAACAGAAAAGACCCGCATACATACAAACAAACAAGCAAACAAAAAATATTAACAGCAAAAATTAAAAAAAAAAAATGAATAAAATAAAATAACAGTGGCAAAATCCTTTGAGGTTGTCAACTGCAATTGCAGTTGTAGTTAAAGGGAGTATGTGGCTTTAGTAAATTTCTTTTGCAATGGCAACAGCACATAACACAACAAAGAATTCTAACATGATTTTAATTACAACAAAATCACACAAAAAAAATCCAATGAAGAAATACATTCTTACAAAACAAGTGTTTACCAAAATGATGACAGCAACAGTGGTAATGGCAACAAAAACAACAACAAAACTCATAAGATAATGCATCAAAAACAATGAACAAACATTCACACATTCGCCATATAACAAGACCACTCACATTCAAATACACTTTTAGGCGCCTAAAAGTATGCACTTTACAAAGACTTGTGTTTTTAGAAGATAAATTCACAGCCAAAGAAGCAACACAAATACTGGTACAAAACAAAAAAAAAAACAAGAATTAAGAAAAAAAAAGTCAAACAGAACCAAAGGATGCGACAGTAAAATATACAATTGTACAGAAAAAATAACAACAACTACAACAAATGCATTTTAAGTTAGCTGCAAGCATTTGATATCTTCCAGCTATTGACTACAAGAGGAAACACAATTTGTTTCCCAAGTTTTTATTTCCTTTATTTTATTTTATACTTTTCTTTTCTCTCTGTAACATTTTGCATTTATGACAAAACAGCTTTTTTTTTAAAAAAAAGCAGTTGATTTGGGGTTTATGTTTCAGTTATTTGTAGAATTATTAAATATTTAACCACAATTTATTTTAGAGTTTTAGTGGAATTAATGTCAAAGTATAGAAGGAAGTAAGTCCCCTTAGAATGCGACAAAACCAAAGCAACTATTGTTGGTATTAAAAAACAATAGCTCCAAAAATATGGTTTGGTCATACAGCAGCTAACCAGCAAAAACAAAAAAAAAAAAAAAAAAATTAAAAAGGACTATATAAGTAAATATTTTGAAATACCTAAAGAAAAAAATTATGTGAATAAAAAGAAAGAGGTTGTTTACTTACTACAACCTCAATTTGTACACTTGGTGTGCTAAAAATAATATAATTGTATATGCAAAATAAAAAAAGCATTTATTTATTATTCGTTTTACTTAAATAACTCTATAGATGCTTAACAAAATTATAACTCTTATTATGGTAGTTTTTATGTTAAAGTAGTTAAAGTCAGCAGGGCCCTCTTGCTTTCTTCTTCTCAATTTCGGATTTTGTTTAATTTATTTATTTTTCTTTTTTTTAATTTCTCTGTAATTAAACAAGTGGAAAAAAGGTGAAATGTATAAAAGTTAAAAAAAAATTAAATTAAAAAAAGATTAATTTTAAGGAAAATTAGTACAGTCGAATTGAAAAACGTGCATTTGTTTTACTTCAACTTATCGAACAGGCATTAAATTGAAGATCAATTGGAAAAAAACAAACGCAAAAAGAGAGAAAAAATAATCAGCTGTCAAAGCTTATCATGCACATCCACAAGAAATAAAAATGTAACATATGCACAATCTTACTTTAACATGAACTAAATGTCAATGTACGCTTACGTGAGTTTGAAAAATAATAGTATGACGAAAAACTAAGTAATCTAAAGTACATAACTAAATTTTGTTTAAATTACTTAATTTGTAATTAAACAATTTAAATTCGCTTAGATTTGCTGGAAACTCGTGTTGAATTTTAAGTTAAACTAGAGATTTTTGCTTAAAAATAATTGACTTAATTAGATTTATAAATTCAAAAAGCAAACACAATTCACAGTTGAAACAAAGAAATAATTACCGACGAATAATTTTATTTTTCTTTTGCATGTGGCCGACTTTTTCAAGTCTCTTAAGACAATTTATAAAAAATATAAAAATAAAATAATCACAATATCACAAGACACTATATAATTTTTTTTTTTATGTAACGCAGGGGTATCTTGGGAATAAAATAACTAAAGTCAATTAAAATTAAGCTTACTGGATTCTCGATTATATGCTCTTAATTAATGTAAGCTCCATTTTTTCCCGAGAATATATTCCATTAAGAAAATTTCTAATGGCGAAAACTAAAAAATTTATGCTGTGAAAAGTATTACAACTTTTCTACTTATACTGAACAGTAATTCAAACTTATCTTACTCAATAAAAACCATTAACAGAAATCAAAGCGCCAGGTAGGCCTGCAAATAACAAAATTTTTATTTTGGTTCTTATATAAATTAAAATAAAACAAATAGTTTTTAAAGTTTATGCAGCACTATGTGCTTACTGTGTTTTATTTATTAAATAGAATTTTTATTAGCAGCACTATGTGCTTATTGAAAGTCTAGAATTCAATTGTTACTTAGTTTTACAATATTAATATTTTGTAGCACAGCCTGAGAACCATATGTGCCGAATCAGCTTATTAAGGTTTGCGCGTGTAGCGCAATTTGACACTTTTTATTAAGCAATGCAAAAGTAAAAAAATAAAATGAACAGAATTATAAAAATATGCAGACGCTGTGGTCAGCAATATTTTAGTTATTTTATTGAGAAGTGTATGTTGTGTGAACTTATACAAACGAAAAAATCAGTTTTTCTAATTATTATTTTACTATTCCATTATTTTAATTATTATCAAAAATCATTTGAAATTTTGTAAGAAGCAGTAAGATTAAAATTTTTTAAATTTTAGCAAGTAAATGGCAAAATAAAAATGCATTTAAAAAATTATCGCAAAAATTTAGAAAAAATCAGACAGACTGACAGGTCGACAAAATTAGAAGGTAATAGTTAGCATGATAATGCACCCATTGCATTAATTACATCTTTAATGGCTTAAAATAAGAGACCACGTTTTTTATGCGTACCCTTTACCGTTGTTTTAAGATTATTATTAATTGTTGCTGTAGTAGCGGTGGTAATTAAGTCTCTTTTGTGTCATAATTTTATTTTCATTTTATTTTCAATACTTTTGACTAAAGAGTCTGGCAAGACTTAAGCTCACCATGTTCTGTTAATTCAAGAACACTTTTTTTTAACAAAATCTGATATGACCGCCATTCTTTTTTACTAACAACTAAGATGCCTTAAGTATTTCATCGTCCCTACCAACGCTTCTACCCGCAGCGTCACAGCAATGGTTTTCCTTTTCCGATTTCAATGTTTTCTTAAGCAGGTGTGTTCACTATTTTAGTTCCTTCTTTCTTATTACTGCTTCCTTAATCTTCTTATCTACTGCGGACACACATCAATTGTTTTCTTTAGAGACTTCGGAAAGTCACCCCTGCTCTTTTTTAATTAATTCGCTTTTTTAACAAATACTCAACAACAATTAAATTCTTTCTTACCACGCAAGCCCAGCAACCTTGAGTTTTAACTACTACACATGCGAAAATGTATAATTGGGCCAAAGTAAAATTTATTAAAGCAACCGAGAAATCTTCGTGATGCGCATTATTCATCTGAATTCAAATGTCAGCAGCTATTAGTTAGTTTATCTTTGTTTGAACATACGAAACATCGAACTAATTAGTGATTAATAAAAAAAAGCAGTTCCTGTCAAATCTACACTAATGCGCCTGCTTAACACTTATTTCCACTGCTGACATCCTTTCAAGGAAACTAACATATTGTTTTTACTAAATTTTTTGTTTATTTTTTATTAAGAATAATAATAAAACCAAACGTGTGTAGAAAAAATTATAGTTTTAAAAACAGAGTAGCAAGGAACTCTGTAAAATGTCTCACAAGGCTTTGTGTATTTGTGGGAATATAATGTAAATTATAATTTTAAGTTATTCCAAAAAACAAATATTAAAATAATTATTTTAAATTTTTAAAGTTTCATTCAAATTAAGTAAATTTTTTATTTCGTTGTTCACTGTTTCATAAAACAAGAAGATGGGAACCTTAAATAAATTTAAAAAAATAAATATATTATAAACATGCCTTAAAAAACAACAACAAAAATGGATAAAATTATAAAAATAACCTAACCATTATTTTAGGTGAACATAACAACAGCAAGTACATACGAAAAAAAACACAGTTTCACCTTTTCCCTCAGCCAAACAAAAGTCCGAAAAAAGAGGAAACAAGAACCCATCTAGAGACCAGCATAAACATAAAATTTTTATTTTATTTAAATGTAATTATCTGCTTGAATACGAAAACAAAAAATCAAGCTCATCATGATGAGTCCAGAAAATACACATTTACACGAGCACACACACATTTATATAAACAAATGCTTACTGGCATGTATGAAAAAAAAACAAGTCAAAAAACCAAAATGCTTGAATACTAACACATATACACACACACATGCACGCATTAATAAATTGGCAACAAAAAAAAAAAAAAAAACTAAAGAAATAAGAAAACAACGAGTTACAAAAAAATCACCAAAAATTGTGTAAAAAAAATTGCTAAAAAAATAAAAATCAACCAAAATGCAGGCGTGGCTTTTTTTACTCATTGTATTTTGTGCAACGCACTTTTTTAACTACCATGTCGAAATAAAAAATAATACAAAAAATAATAAAATAATGCAATGTCGTTGCAGTTAATGCATGTTTTTGCAACAGAAGTGCATTTTGAACTGCAGACAGTGATGATTTACAGTGGGGCTGCGAAAGTAATTTTTAATAAATAAAAAAGGATGAAAGCACAAAATATTCAAGGCCTTTCTAAAACTTAAATAATACTAAATGTATCCTTTTTGTCAAATACTTTATTTATTTTGGCTTTAAATATTTATCGATTTTGCTGGTCAAGATATATTTTAGATGAGATTCTATACATACTGATTAATATCAGAGCATGCCTTTGCCACTATAATTTTCTACAGTTTCATTGTAAACAGTTATCTCAAAATAATGTCTTGCAAAGTTGTGACGTTGATACTCTATTGCCAGAGTGTTATGGACAACACAGCTGATTATACAATATAAGTCGAGCAGCAACAAATTTCAATGATGATACGACACCTTTAATCTTAAGTGGTTATTAGATTTATTTAAGCTAAGAACATTATTTGAGTACTTCCGAATAATTGTAGACTTCTGTCTTTATTTAATCTCCACTTCTTACTTTAATTGTTTTCACAATTTAATGTTTACTAGACATGAGTCGCTATTTAAGCAACCATCTGTACTACAAGACTGTGTTACTTTGAAGAGCGGTTTAAGCTTGCACAGCAATGTATATGAGATTCGAAATAGCCACTCCCTTTATGAAAGCATCTTGACCCACCAAATAAATAAGCCCTTTCACCACCAGCATTTTTCCTCCATTAATTTCAAGAATCCGGAGGTTTTATACTTTTTTTCATTCCATGACGGCAACAGTTTTTTCTAAATTCATGGTACTAATGGTGCTTAACTGGTGATTCTCCGTTTTACAACATGTTGACGTCCCTACTAAATGCGACTATCCAGATGGCTCAATGGATGTTAGCAAATTTTTTTCTTTTATTCTGTGTACACACAGCATTTGTTGGCGGTGGAAGTAACATTTTATTAAACAGTGATCATTCTTAATAAGAACACAAGCAAATGTTTTTAACAAGCCATATTTTGTTGACATAAAGGTTTTTTAAGTCTTAATTTAGTAAAAATGTTTAATTGAGGTTATTAGTTCGTACTTCTCTTGTTGCCCTTTTTATATTGTATTATATATCTGTAACCTTACTAATTATTGTATTTTTTATATCCTTACTTTGATGCACTGCAGGATTATATTTATGCTTGACTTTTACACGTAATGTACTGAGAATCTATTGTACTACATTGTGATAAAAAAATTTCCCTGTTAAAAATTCGCTAAAAAACACATGATATTTTCTTATGTAGTGTCTCATATAACTGTAATTTACTTATTGAGCGATATATCTTTTGTTTCATAAATGCTTAGTAGAACATAAATAATGTTAAAAATCAACTCTCTTGCCCACTGTACACTCTAGGGTAATGTTGCTGCATGTGAGAATTTTTCTGCTCTGGACCGTTAGGCCTGCTGATTATGCCACCAATAATGTTGATTTTTATTTTGGCAAGACAATTTTTTTAGTTTATTTTTCCTTTTCTACAGGCAAAAGTACATGCACATTTTTGGTTTTTTAATTTTTTGTTTGAGTTTTAATCCTCGTTTTATATGCGTGCCTCTTTTTGCAGCTCAACGTTTTTTTAGATATAGCAAAGCCAACACAAAAAAAATCTTGTAGCCATTTGGTTTTATTGGTGCGTCTCGCAAAAATTAAACCTTCAAAAAAGTTGTACTAAAACAAAAAAAAAAAAAAAAAAAAAAAAAAAACAAAAGAAGCCCATGTATCGGACAGTTGTTTTATTGGAAAAACTCCACCTATAATAAAACCAGCCAAACACAAGTGCGTTAGTTGCATAAACATCTGCAAACTTAGTAAACAGACACTACAGCGATAGTGTTCTTCCACCTTAACACCCAAATATAGAATGTGCATGTATTCACAAAAATGCATATGCATAAATGGGACGTTGCATGCACAACTCCATAAGGGCCCCTTATGCTGCACTTTTTCTATTCTTGAACAATCCTCTCTCTCATATACTTGCTTTATTTTCAATCAGACTCACGCATACAAAAACGAAAAATCGAAACGTTCACAAATTTTTTTTATAAAAATTTTTTTTTGTTTTGTTTTTGTATCTTATTAAACACCCTCTTCATTATCACTCACCACATAAAAGCAGCCAAAGGATTTGTTTTATTTTTCTGTAAATGTACTTTTTTATATTTGCTGTGACTTTTTGCTTAAAATTTGAACATTTTAATGATTTACGATTAAAAAAAAAAATAAAATTAATAAAAATCAGTTTGCCAATTCAGTTTTGCTTAAATCTCAAAATATTATAAAGTATATATTCATAAAAATATAAAATTAATAGTATAAAGATGCTTTTTTTAAGATCTTTCTGTTTTTTGTAAGCTGTCATATTCAAAGAGTTGTTAGTAAAGATTTAATATTTTTCCTATATTCAATTATACCTTAGGTAAAAAATATTGTTTAATATTAAAAACTAAAATATCAGTTTATAACAATAATTATAAATTTTTATATAAACGAAATAGTATTTTCCGTCGGCATTTTGACTTGTTTCTGCCAAAATAGAAATACTTTAATAACAAAAAATATGTATATATAGGATTATATTATAGGATTATATTATACTCTTAAAAAAGATCGATTTAAATGCCGTCACGATACAAGGCTATACGTTTATGGATAGATGTGTATCAAATATATTATTGCGTTTCATGGTCTCATTGGTTTTAATTCTAATTTCATAATTAAATAAATCAAGAAATATTTCTATTAATATCACTTTGTTTATTCAACTTTGCATAGTTTTGATGACAACATAAAGCGAATTTTGGATTTACTTGAATTTATAATAAATTTAGTCTTTAGTAATTGAAAATATATAAAAACCTCACTTATACTGCAGAAACTAATTTAATTCTCGAATATTTAAAACTTGCTTTTACCTCTAAGGTACCGACGGGCTTTGCTGCGTTAAACTAAAAACAATGAATCAGCAGGCCCGTTGGGAAGTTGACAAGCCACTTGCTGTTTTAAACTATAAAATAGCCTTTGTTATTAATAAAATGATCCAAAGAGTATGTAGAGCGCCGCATTGATAACAGTGATGCCGAAGCCAGAAAAAATCCAGAAACGGAAGAATCTAATTGAATAATAAACGGTTTACCAACATTTCAAACTCTGAGAGACTGGACACTACTCTTAATGACTTAGATGAATTTTATTATGCATAAAAATGCATAATTGTTAGATTTAAAATGTAAATGAGTAATATTTTCTCAATAACCAAGAAACCGTTATACATTAAAAATTAATACTGTGCATACGCGATATTCCTGTTTGGTGCTTCGCCTCATACTGCCTTTCTATTTGCAGCTGCAATTTATATTTATAGGCGAATTAAAACGCCTAAATTTTTCTTATATTAAGAGATCTGGTAGCTTTTTATAGTGTTTTTTTTTTTTACAATTGAATTTGTGTACATGTGGATAAAATTGTTAAACTATATTAATGGTATTTTTCTTTCAGTTGCGTTAAGTTTTTTTATTTACATACAAAATATGCACCTCTAGCTTGCATATAATTTAATAGCTTTTCTTTAGCAAGTAGCGATATTCTCTGCAGATTTTTTTTTTATTATTTTCCCTAAACTTTAGTGGAATAATTATTAACAGATACAATATTTTCTTTTATGTTGTTGTACATGTAATCTGCCGCTTTAACATTTATTTAAGCTCCCTTTGACTGGGACTATATCGGTAGCGAACGAAACCAACAAAAAATATGCTTAAATTTTCATAACAAAATATCAGGTTTGGAAATATAAAAATGCCTACGAGCAGTGTTGTCAGTTATGGCAATTTCTCGGAAAACGTGATATCTCGCCTTCTTGGCGATATTTTTTTGATTTTTTATAATTTTCTTTATGACGGCATTACAATAAAAAAATGCAGCTTTAATTTATATGTTTAAAGTCGACTTAAAATGTAAGTCAACTTACGAAGTTTACTTTGACTTCTGTATTTTTAATCTGCTTAAATAAACATAAATACTAATTACTGAATTAAATGTCACGTGATAAAGGCGCTAAAAAAAAAAGGCCAAAGAGATGCAAGTACAATTTTTGTTGATATCAACGGCTAAAAACGATAAACAGCATATTACAACGAATTGTATGATAAAAAATACAAAGTAAAGAAATAGAATTATAAATGAAATAAATAGTATAAAAATGGATTGCAATTTGACTATAAGAATGCAGGAATTATGCAACAAAAACCGTATACCCCACTTCTTATATTCGCAAGAAATATTTTAGCTAACACAGAAAACAGCAATGAATTATTAAAAATAAATTGTAAAGAAGAAATGCATTTACAAAATTCGTTTTTGAATATGGATAACATTCATTTTGCCACGAAATTTAAAAAAACTATTTTAATTTTATAGAAATTTGTCCCCTATTTACAAAAGATCTTTAAAGACCAAAGTTTACGATTACCAGAACGCTACTGGAACATAACACTTTAAGAACTTTTCGATGTCCATTTTTTTGTGTTGTGTCGAAAGAACTTCTAATATGGATGTTAATAAAATTTGACTGATATTACAAATTAATTCCTTTGGAAGATTTATCAAGTAGATGAAATAAAATGTGTCGCAGAGTATAAAAGTCTTGATTTAATAATTAAAATATGTTTAATTTTTTCATTTTGAACATTTACTAAAATATTTTAAAATACCACTATGATTTCGAGGTTTAAGATTTAATAACAACAATTATTTAATAATTTTTTAACTAAGTTATTTATTATTATCTTTGTTAAGTTTTGTTTTGTTTTTTTTTTTTTTTTTTTTTTTGTATTTTGTTATTCAAATATTGTGTGGGTTGTTTACAAATAAATTCCATTTTATATTTTGTAAATGAAAAATTTTTTAGATTGCTATAAGTAATGCAGTTTTTATGTTTTATGAAATTTTTTTTAGCTAAATAAAATTTTTTTTACTAAAATTAAATATTTTTATGTATATTGGCAATATTTGGCGATATCCGACAAGCCATTTGGCGAAATGGCTCGAAAAAAAACTGGCAATACTGCCAGTTGTGTCCCATACACAGGAATATATTTTTTCTTATCACACTATTTTAGTAAAAAGAGATTTTTTACTTCCTACGCATTTTGCTGGTATTTTTTTTAAGCTTTTTCTCGCCCTTTAAACATATGATTTTACCTTGGGTAATGAACTGTTCGGTGTTATAGTCAACCAGGATATCACCAAATAAAAAAGAAACATGTGTTTATATTTAAAAAAGCGTCTTAGTGTTAACCATATGATGCTGGGAAACAGTTTGATATGTATTTTTTTAAAAAACCTAAATTACAACGAAATAGAAAAGCTGGAATATTTTAAATTTTAAATGAGATTTAACCAGATGTTAATATTTCAATATTCTAATTTTTAAGATTTAAAAAGACTTTAAACTTGAAATGAAAAAAACCCAATGGGAGTATTAACATTTAAAAATCCCTTTTTTATACTCTTTAACAATTTATTGTATAGTCTAAAATTTTATTATTATAATATAATAAGTGTTTGTTATAAACTTTCACATATGAATATATTCGTGCTTTTATTGTTGTTTTTATTAATTTCTCAACAATTTCTGTCTAGCCATTTTGAGACCAATCAGGTGTAAATTTCTGCGAAACTTTTGTTAGAAAACAAAACGTCTGTTTATTATACATAACATATTGTTATTGTTATTGTTATTGTAATTATTATTTTTATTCTATTGTACTTTGTATACATTTCATCAACTAAAACGAAAAAAAAATGTATGTAATTTAGAATAAACAGCAACCCAGTGGATATTGTGACAGAAGTTGTGCTGACTTCAACATGTGCTAGAGATTTTCCTATTTCACACAATTTAACAAATATTGGATATAACTAAACTAACAATAAGATTTTTTCATAGCCATACTTTTTCAAGTCGACTAAGCGCTAGCTAAATAACTAATATAGATTACAGATAAGTTTTATAGACCTTAGACTTGATGACGATCTACGAAAAACTACTTCATGAGATTACATGACATTACTAAATGTAAAGCATTCAACGACCCCCAACCAGAATCATATTTCTTAAGCGTTCATGACGTTTAATTGGATGAAATAGTAAAAACTATAGAATTAACAACTTCTTAAAAACCACCTTTAACAAGTACCGAAAAAACAATTTTGCTCTCACAGGTTGTCAAAACCGAAAAGTCTATAAATTTTGGTGAGTTGAAAATCGATTAAAATATATTGACTTTCATCTAACATTGCAGGTTGAAATGGCAGTGGGATTTCTGTTTTTTCTTTTATTTAGCTCCACATACAAGTTACAAGCTGCACAAGTCGTAAGCTAAGGAAGTCGGCGACTAAGGATAATCAATTAGAAAAATACTAGAGAACAATGTTCTCCTTTACAACTGTTATTAATACACTGATAAAGTAATGTGATAAGAAATAATACGAATATAAATACAAATTTACCTCATACAAAATGTATTTTTGGTTTCAGTAAAAAATTTAAAATTCAAATAAAATGCAAAAAGAAATGTTCTCTGGGCATCGAGATGTTAAATAAAATGTTTTACTATTGAATTTATTTGATATCATGTTGATCCAAGTGAATATTGATTCTTATTTGTAAGCTTATAATAAAATGTAATAACGTTTTATATTTTACATATTATTAGCATCATTAAATAGCCCCAGAGATAAGGAATGAGTGTATATCTTGACCTTGAACTTGACACTTGCCTCTAGAACTTATGAAATTCGGCAATGATGTCATAAAAATAACAATAAAAATATTATTTACAACACTTAATATATTACATTCATTTGAACATGTAGAAAACAAGACGTAAGTAAATTAATCAATAATAATAAATTAAGAATAGCAAATTCTTGGAATAGAAATAAAAGAACACTGAAATGTTGATAAAAGAAGTCCGACATTTGAGAACATTAGCAATTGCTTAAAGCAATTAGGTCATAATTTTATTTAATTTATTTATTTGGCACTCAATTTAGTTACTTAAATTGTGCACTTAAAAAGGGTTCATTAAATAATAATTGAGAACTAGAAGTAACATTTATATATATCCGACTCCATAAAGTATATATATTAAGACTTCTTATGCATGGCATAGTCGGTTCAGCAAAGTCGGTCTGTTTTAGTGTTAAAATCATGTTTACCGAGGCACTAGATCAGATAGAAAAAATTAAAATACGCCAACCAATCAGACATAGTGTCGAAAGAAGTGTCAATTAGAAAGATCGGTCCATATTCCAGGACGCAGTGGGCAAAACACCACGCCTACCTCTAATTGTTCTATAACATTTGGAATAATGAAGTAGCACTAATCAAAAAAACAATTATATGGGGCGATAGAGAATCACAAAATAAGAACAAAAACATTAAGTGATAAAATTGGCGCTCGCCCATATGTCCCGAGTTACGGGCCTCTTAAGGGCCGATGGCCGATTTGTTTTTTTTAATAACGTAATTCTCTGTCACCTCAATATTTTTGTTTGTTAATTGGAGTAAAATGTATATAAGATTTGGCATAGCTTCAATCCTAAACGATACTCATATGTTTAAGATCCAGCCAGAACAACAAAGAATTTTTTCTTTTGACTGTTAAAAAGCCAAGTTCCGGTAGATTATTATATAAATAATAAGTGAAATTAAACAACTTTTAGTTAAACTTTAAGAATTACAAAGCATCTGCAAATTTTAAATTGTAACGCTGGAAAAGTAACAAAAGCGCTTGGTTACGGTCGTCACGAGAAGAGAGAAAATTCTGTAAAATTAATTGATATGACACTGGAGTTTTTTCATTATTATTATTATTTTATTGATCAATAATGCTAATGTTTTTATTCTTACTATTATTATTGTTGCCATTTTCTTTAAGTTTGGATAAGAAATGTCATTGCGCCAGTAAGCGTCTCTAGGAATATTAGAAGAACTAAGGTATCTCTCGACTTCTTCGTTAGCAGAACCACAGATTAAGATGGATAGAGGCTCATCGGATTATCTTATAATTTTCTTACATACGCTCCAACGGCGAGTTTTTCTCGTATACTCATCAGAACTTTTGCGAGGTGTAGGGAGGGCTGTGTCTTTAACACTTTCGGAATGAAGAGTCAAGTTAAGCAGTTAAATAAGACGTTTTTTCGATAGGATTGAAGTCGATTGTCTTTAAAATATTCGAGCTTTGTATTTAGGGTCAAGAATTGTAGATAAATAATAGCTTTCATTATTCTCTAAACCGAACTACTCTCCATTCCCGTTGATTCATTTATTATGTTTTCTAATAATATCTGAAGGCTGTTAACTAGCGAAATAGCGCCACACAACGTAGCAGTGGCTTTACTTGTGGATTTTGTAGCCTCTTCAAAGTAAGCCAAAATTTTCACCACCTCTTCCATCATTATCCATTCGTGGGTTGTAAGTTCTACCTACCAAGTTCTATCTACACATACAAGATTAAGCATTGAGAGAAAATTTTATTACTATGGTGCAAAGCAAAATAGAAGAAACAATTTCATTATGTATTCTGTTTTGATTTTATGTTCTGCAAAAAACAAAAGTTGAAAATTCAATATTTTGTTCAAAAAACTCTAAAGAAAAATATAAGAAGTATCGGCGTATCGACAGTAAGATATCGCCGATATCGATATATCGGAACACCGTAGGTATCGCCGATATATCGGTGTCGGTTGCATCCCTAGTTCAAACCACATATTGATCGTATAAATATCATCAAATGTGATCAACAGAAAACGTCATGAAGAAACAGTCATGAAGTTGATTCCAAAGCCAAGGCAAAAGTGATTAATAATTTAAACAAAGACGAAAGTTCAGATTCCGCTAAACGCTATCTCCCATCAAAGGAAGAAATTACGCAAAATTAATTTTGTAGGCTTTATATTTTCTTGTTTCTTTTTTCAAAGTTTCGTGGCTTAGTTTTTGCTTATTTTAGCTGTTTTTTTCCCTCTTTCAGATATGACGCTGGATGATTTTGTGACTTAAAGAAGCAAATAATTTCTATCTCGACTGCAGATCCACGACATTTTCCGTCGCGAAGATGTATCTTCTTGGGGTAACAATCCTACTTTTTTGAAAGCTAGAAGACGAATAAGTTGTTTGAAGGTCGTAAATGACACTGCTGAAAGAGGTGTTAAATTAATGCAAGATTTTAATGGACATATCACGGCTGAAGAAGAGCAAAAACAGTTTTTGTTGTGTTGTGTTCGGGAACATTGAAATCTGTATCCAGACTGTAAAAATAACTACATTAAATGGAAGCAACCCTAATTAATTATTATTGTAATTTGAATTTAAATAAAAGATCTTATTTTATTTTTACTAATATTTAGTTTATTTATTGCATTTTAATTAGTTTTTGATCAAACCAAATTATTAGGCGCGAGTAGCAATCACGCGACAAATATGAAGTTTTATATTTAAGTACATTTTAGCATTTATAAAAAAAGTAGAGGGTATGCGTTTTAAAATTCTAATTCTATCATTAGTACTGTGGATCATTCAATGCTTATGAAATCACCAATTACTTAGTCCAACTAAAATTTTATTACACTGGTATTAATGAAATAATACACAAATTTTTATTGTCCAAATAAAATTTATTGGCCCTACAATTTATTAACACAAAAGCCGGTTATGACAAAATGGATTCAAGTGCCTCTTCCATAAAAAAAATTTTTGAATTTTCTAGACAAACGTAAAAATATGTTTACCTGCTCATAAATTTAAATGTTATTAACTATTCTTATGCTGTAATCAAAACATTTTGCATATCTTAAACTCCATAAATTTACGACTAGTCTTTCCAAACCTTTTTCATTCAGTAGTATTTGTTACTAATTTTTACATTGCAAAAAATTTTAAATTACTTACAATAATTTTAGAATACCTGGCAAATTAATTGTTTTTTTTTTTTTATAAAAAATTACGTAATTAACCTTTTATTGCTACTTTTTTCTATATTTGTTTTAAATAAGAAGTATTTAAAATTCAATTTACTAACAAATACTTTAATTTTTTTATTAACAGATTTAATCGATAAATTATATTGAATGTTGAAATTTTGCTAATATATGAATTAAAAGAAAACTTTCTTTGGAAATTTTTGAATACAAAATTTAAAATTGTATTTATTTAATTTTTAATTGTAATTTTACAAGCAAGTTTACTAAAAATACTCTTGAGAGCACTAAAAATAATTTACAAGCAAGACCACAGTGAAAAACACAAAAGATCACTAATTAGTAAGCTAAAGTTCACTAAACATATTCTTAAGATCACTAAAGTTTACTACGTAAACTCTTTAAGATCATTATACTAAAATATGTTATCGTAGTGTCTGTGATCATCAGCCTACAATCGCTGTGTGCGGAATTTTGTTTGCGTACAGATTCATATACAATAAAAACAAATTTAAAGTTTTTGTTGTTCCAACAGTACGCTTTGTTAGTGTACTTTTTTTTCGAACTCTGCTTTTAACTAATGTTCGCTATTAAAACTTACTTTTACAATAAAGTCCATATTTTGAAAAACATTGCAGCGATAGAAAATCATCAATTTTGGATGAATCAACCAAACAATAAAAAAAAAAATTCTAGGTGTTCTGTTTCCCAAATGGTCTGCTTTCCATTTTTATTGCAATTAAATTTATTACTTAATTAAAATATGAATAAGTTAAAATGAAGTTAAGTTGAATATAGTTATAATTTCCTTTTGCTTATCTTCAGGTGAAGTTATATTAATGAAAAACTAAACCTGCTTCAATTAATGGCAAGTTATACTAATAGGCATTAGAAATAAAGACATTATTCAGTAGCGAAAACAAAAAAAAAAGTAATTAAGAAATATTTTGAATGATTGTTTTTCAGTAAGATAGTTTAGATTAAGTTAAAATGAGGTCTTCACACCCATGAGGTAAATATAATATCTTCTTTGTTAAAACTTAGAGAACTTCTTTTTTATTTGTAACCATAATTTTTTTAATATGTATGTTTTCCTAAAAACTTTTTTTAAAGAAATATAACACAGGAAAAAATATAAATATGTGAGATTTGATTTATTATTGCGAACATACGAATTTGTATAAAAATAAATACTTTCATCATATACATAAATGGAATCTCGAGAAAATTGTGATTTTTTCAGTACCATTGAAATTGCATTGGCATCATTTGAATTAATGACAATGAAAAAAAAAATTTACTGGCTTTTAATGCTTATGATTTTATTTTAATTATAATTGTTTTTACTAATGGTAATGTAATTTTAATATAAGCGTTTAATTACTTATTACAATTGGATAAAAAATTGTTTTAATAAAATACAAATTTGTGATCACAGAAACTTTAAAAGAAGAGTCACCTAAAATCGTAGCTTATAGTTTTATTACTTACAGGAAGACAAAAATATTTTCTTTTTTGTCCCTTTTGCCAGAGAATGTTAAAAACCATGTTTCGCCAAATTTTTTAGACAAAAATACTATTTTATAATTGTGATCTACTACACTTTAAAGTGTATATTTAGTGCAAAAAGACAAAGAGTTACATTTATGAATGGTAAAGCTTTGAAAATATTTAATCATTAGTCAATGATAATGACTTTGCTTTTTAACTAATTATCAGTAAAACCTTTCATTAAAAAGCAATACCATTAATGAAAATAATTGTAATGTTAAAAAACTACTAGCATTGCTTGTTAGTCAATGCTAATGAAATTCGCAATTAATTAGTTCATCTAATTAATTACTTCCATGTATGTTAATTACCATACAACAAATAAGTGATTTTATAAAATTTTGTAAAAATTGAATATTAAAAAAATTGTTATAATCTTTTATAGAGGGTTTTTTCTATTCTTAAGTCACGAAACAGAGAGCTAGGTAACTCCTTTTCTACCAACCAAGTCCAATCAATTCAGCCACAACTCTAACGCTCCGTTATTCGTAAATGCCTTTTCAGCACTTCGCAAAGTAAAACTATATGGCACAGTTTTTTCAAATATATCACTTGATATCCCCGTAGTTTTCATTAATACCAATCAACGTCGCAAGAAACTTAAATTATGCAAATTGCAGACCAACTTTTAAAATCTCAGAACATTCTTTTAGGGAAGTACGTGTTTCAAAAAAGTTTCAGATTCTAAGGACAAGACAGCTTTTGTGGTGTTAAGAGGCAACATAAATATGTTTAGAAACATTAAAGTATAATTTGAAGAAATGGAAAACTTGTTCATATATTCTGCTCGTAATGCTTGCTAATTGAATAAACATAGGAGCTACCTACATTCATTTTTATTTAATTACAAATCTCATTCTAAAGCTTCTCTAATCGTATTTCTTTTTAATATAGATTTTCATAGAGAAAAACTTACAATAGAAAACTAGCTTTTATTTTGCTAGTATCACTTTTTTATTCATATTTTAAAAACGAGCTTATGCCTTACTGCAGAATAAAATTATTTTTTTCTTAATTCCAGTGTTTATTTCTTGGCTAGACGCACAATTTTACTTGAAGAAAAGGCCTTTTTAGAAATTTTGGTAAAGCTTACAATATCTGCTGCTTTTGAAATTTTTTTAATATAGCAGTTGTATTTATTAATTCCTCTTAAGTTCATTTTTTTTTAAATTGTTTACAAATGTATGCGAACCTTTTCCAAAAAATATTAGGACACCAGCAAAATGAAATGCAACATTTTCTGAATTGCTGCATCCGTTACCAGCGTTCTTCGCATCATCTCTTCAACCAACTGATTTTATAAGTAAAAATTCAAGGAATATTCATAATCTATCAATAAATGTTTTGTTAGACGAACACACACACACTATCATAACCTTTTTTCGATATTCCCTGTACAAATCATCACATACATTTGTTGTTGATTCCTGTTGACCGTCAATATTGACGGAGTGAAATTATAATTTATTCTTTAATTCCTTTTTCCTTACAACAGTATAGATCCTGCTCCAGTGTTTATTATGAATTAAGCACGAATGCGCCCTATGCCTGGGGTGTAATTTATTTATTTTTTTTTTATTTCAATTGTTTATATATATCAAATTAATTAGCCATTTTTGCCTATATTAAGATTGGTGCAGGGTATTTCGTTCGTTAATCATGTCTTTGAAAGTCCATTGAAAAAAATAATACAGGTGGCCAGTCGAACATCTTTAAGTTAATTTCCCTACACATGACGATTCGACAACGAGTACTTCAGACCGTAAATGAATATTTAAGAAGTTTGCATTGAAAGCATTTGAGATATATAAAAAATATAAAAATTTTGTTTAAGTAACACGTACAACTGAAATATGCAATTGTTTAAATTACCAAGGTCTATCGTATCTTATATAACGTAACTTTATTTTTCAATTTGGAATAAATTACAAACACATACTTTTGCACCTACCTTTTTCTTTATTGTTTCCGTTTTTTTAATGTTTCGTATTTCAAAATTATGTTGCTACAAAACATCACACACGAATTAAAACCATTTAAATTAAAGCAATTAACGATAATTTTCTAAAGTAGAATGCAATTGTGTGGTACTTAAAAATAAATCATATTATTTGTTCGTGTTATTCTATGGTATTTTATTAATAATAAATATAATTTCTTAGTGCTTAAAAATTAATGTAAACCTTCATACGGATAATAATTTGTTGCATTACTAAAAGAGGTACTTTGTCATGAATACTTATTTATGTAATTTTCTTTTCATACTTTGTTTTATAATGAACATTTAAGTACCATTTTGTTTAATGGTTTCCTGATTAAATAAATCCAACTAAATGTTGATGTGCGAATATTAAACACAACAAAATGTGCGGTTTTTTATTAAAAATGCAATTAGAATATTTTTCATCTTATTTTTTTCTTTTTGAAACAACAGTTGAACAATAGCAAACTCAATAACTGAAGATTAAAATTATTCTTATTAGAATTTTTTAAAAAAATAAACGCTATTTTTCAAATATAAATAAATTTCTAAGGTTAATGAAAAATGTTTTTTAATTTTATATTTTAATTATAATTAAACTGAAAATCACTTATCATAAGTTCGAATCGCAGCAAAGACTTTGAGTATAATGTATTTTAGGTTGCTGCTCAAAATCTACGGTTTTATAAAAATAAAAGAAAGGTTTACGTTTGTGAGTTAAAAAAATGCTAAAATACTCTGTATGTTCTTGCAAAATTATGTGAAGAATTGAAAGCGTTTCGCTTAGTAAAAGACGATTCCTTTTGTATGAGTTTAAAACAGCAATTTGTTGTAATTTATACTGAAAATCAAAAAAAAGAGCAACTGGCTGCTAGGTTAAGTAAAGTGATAGGACTATATAATGAATCTCTGCGCAAAGAAGAATCCTATGAGCTATCCTGCTGCATTAGATTACCGAACGAAGCCGTATTAATTACTCCTCTAAAAATGCTCATAAAAGGTGGCTGCTTGTGTTAAAGTTGTACAACGTCAATATAATTCAGCATTATGTGAGAGATGAATCTGATAGGGATAAGAGCTTAAGAAGCCAAATCCAACCACAAGTGACAAAATTCTTGCGATAAAAACGCGAAACATCAAAGCAACTGAAAAAAAAATATTAAAAATCACTGGAGTATAAAAGCAGGTTGTACTGGTTCCCCAAAAAAGGGCAGTATGGGGTATTATTTAGTTTTTACAATTTATATTTTTATGAAAATTTATTATTCGGAACCTTTTTTTTATATTGTATTTGCATGTGCACATTGCTTATTTGTACGTTATTGTTATTAACGATTAAAGTAGATTATTTATATTTTTATTTTATATAAAAAAATGAAAGCAACAATAACTCTATAATCTAAAACTAATTTACTACAATTGTATTATTAAATTTTTAGCAAAATTTACTAATAGACTTAATGCTCTATAAGTTTTTTAATAATCAATAACTTCTAAATAAATAATGAAATGTTAACCTACTTTAATTGTACTTGATTCATTCAAATATAAATATGTCATAAGAATATCAACGACATTGTATTCTACACAAATTTTTTATTCAAAACTTAGGAGTCTTTAATTAAATGCCAAATAGATTAAATGAGAACTACATTGAATCAACAAAGCAAAAAGAACAATCAAATAAAAATAGTTAGTGGATCAAATTTTATTTTACTCTTCTGTTGACCGTTATTTTTTTAGCACACACATCTGTGTTATTCCGGTGAAAGTCGGTGTCTTTTTTAAGTAACATTCGCCTTAAATTTAAGCAACATCCATTCTGACCGCAGCATACTGTAAAGCTGTGTAAACAACTGTTTTACCAAAAATACTCTTGTGTTCATCTTAACAGCGACTACTACACACGTTTGCTTTATTAATTAATATTAATGCTATTATATATATATATTGCTTATTATATATTGTTTACTTTCTTTGAATCTAGGATCCGAAGTCACCTGTTAGCAACTACCACTCAACAACAATTAACTTTGGTGGTACTTAAGGCTCCCCTGCCAATCCAGTGAATATTGCTGCTTAACATTTATTAGCTAACTTTTTTCATTAATCTATTTAAACACATCAGATTTCCTAGTATGACAAATCAGCAACTTATTCGAATTAATTTTTCAAAGACACGATCTATCATTAGCCCTTGATATTACAAATATGAAAGAGACTGCCAAGACTTGTTTTCATCACAAAATGTATTAAAATGTGTCTTGACGAATAGTTACTAATTAAAATATTTTTTGTGTATCTGTTACAACTTCTTTAAATGCTAAAGAAAATACGATTTGTATTTTTTCAGAACTATGCATTGAGATAACATTTGTAAATTTCTTTTCCCTATTTAAATTTTAAAAGAAAATAAAAATATTGATTTATATATTCTTACGAAATGCCTAATTTCTATTTTCATAATGTTGACAGAGTTTCATTAAAAAACTTTTTCTACAATTTAACTTGTTTCAATTTACAAAATCAGCAAAAACAATTCTTATTTTCTTAATCAGAAATAGTGGTGAGCTTCTTTACAACTCAGTCAAAAAGTTTTATCTTAAATGAAAAGAAAAATTTAATTGATTTTTTATTTTGCTCTTTTTGTTTTTACTTATTTTGCATTTTTATTTTCTCATAATAATTATAATTCATTAGTAGCATAACAACTCTTCCTCTTTATAACCAAAACTGTAGAAACTGAAATCTAACATACACATGTATATGCACATTAGGTGGTTCCCATATTATGTAGTCGAAATTTCAAACTAATTTTATGTTTTAGTAGTGAAAATATATGTTTCACTCACAGACATATATTTGACATAATTCATCTTTAGCTTTAATTTTCAATATAACCAAAGCTCTGCCTTCCTCTTTTATTGACGTATGTAGTATTAAAACACATGACAATTATAGTGTTCTGCAAACTCTACTCAGTTAATACATTAAACTGCATCATCTATTCGCGCCTATACCAGGTTGTGATACTCTTAGTAACGAAATTTTTTAAGTGGACCAAATATATTTAAAAAATCTGTCCGACCTATAGAATAGTACTTCTTGTTTTTACTCTAAGTACCGTTTCTTGACAATAACCACGAAATAGGGTCATATCCCAATGTTCTGCTTCTAATCTTAAAGCTTCGCTTGCAGAAATCTCAGTTTGATCTTCTTCTATCAGAAGTCTCATTTTTAGCCCTCTTTGTCACTCCAAAATTAATTCTTTTTTTCTTTCCTGTAGGAAAAATGGAAACTAAGAACAACTTTCTTTATGATTGTTAACTGATTAACTTTAGATATTGATTCCACATCTTTGACCTCTCAAAAATGCTGTGTACGCTTGACTTGTTAGTGTTAATATTTTATAATTTGCAACAGTAAAAAAGCGAAAATTAAAAAATGTTTAAAAACTTGTTCACCTTGAGGACTAAATTAAAAAAATGGGTGCCGTGGAGCCTAAGGTGACTTTGATATTTTGGGCTAACCTAATGCACATACTTTTATATGTGTATGTATATATTAAGTTTGTAGTGTGCATTCTTATGAATGCTCTTTGAATGGGTGTTAAATTAGCATCTTTGTCTGTTTTTTTTTTTTTTTGTATTATTCATTTTTACTTTCTTTGTTGCCTTCATTTAAATCTTTCTTGACATTCTTCTTATCATTACAGTGGTTGTCGTGGTTAATTTTACAACTGAAGTATAGTCAGTTGTCTTCGTAAAGTCTTTTTACTTCTTCGGTTATTTTGTCTTTTTTTGTTGTTTTTCATGTGCGTAATTGTATGTTTAAGAATGTATATCTTTACGGGAGCAACTTTCACTTGTTTTTTGTTTTTTAATGAAAAAAAATTAAATTAATATTATAAATGCTCAAAGGAACCACGCATTGGAAGCTAGGGTTACAAGTAAATTATTTTGCTGAACAGGAACCTTGAAAGATAAAAAATTATTTCGTAAAGTTAATAAGTAAACTTTGTGTGTAATAAGTTTTTTTTTTAAATTTTCCTTATAGGAGTTTAGTTTTAAAAGAAATATAGAATATTTTATTAAAAAGTAATTTTTTTAATTTAAATATGACCGTCGAGACCTTACAAATTTGTTTTTATTTTTACTTCTACCTATGATTTGGTTCTCAATGGCAGACCTAATGTAAGAGAATCAATGAATAATACAAATGAGCTATTATTTATTGTGATTTATTAAAAGAGAACAGTAAAATTAAAAATTTTATTCTAGCTAAAAACGATCTTATGCCTATCTATAGAATTATAATTGTTACCTAAAGATAGAAAATATAAATAAACTCTTTTAAAGCAGAAAAATACAAGTAGAATTAATTCTCAACATTTATTATGTTTTTGTTAAAAAAAACATTTTTTTTTTTTTGTGATTTTACTTCATTTTTGATTTTAGATTTTATTTATTTAATTTTTTTGAGGTTGAAGTATTTAAAATTTTTAAAATTTGCAAAAACTGAAAGATGAGTTATGATAGAAATAACATATGCCTCAAGAATTTGAGATCC
Source organism: Cistogaster globosa (assembly GCA_937654795.1). Lineage (NCBI taxonomy): Eukaryota > Metazoa > Arthropoda > Insecta > Diptera > Tachinidae > Cistogaster > Cistogaster globosa. The sequence continues at coordinate 69,136,839 of OW569406.1, forward strand.
GCAATTTAATTATTATTATTATTATTATTATTATTATTATTATTATTATTATTATTATTATTATTATTATCATTATTTTAAAAATCATAATGTCAGAATAATAAAATATTTATTTTTTTTAATTTTTTACATATTTATTACCTTTTATAAATTTCATACTTGTGTTAACTACATATGAATTAAATATTGTTATATGCTTTTTTTGTCTTATAAAAGTTATTAAAATCTAAGCATAACCTCCTTTTTGTTACATAATATTGAGAAAAAAAAGTGTCATTTATTAACAGTTTTTATTATCTTTTATTAGCCGACACTAATAACTGATTTGAAACGCATACCACCCAAGAAGAAGTATGATATTGCTCCGGTATTTCATCCTTTGTTTTTAATCACTAAACTTTAATTGATCTTGCTTTTTTAACTATTGGTCAGCAATTACTGCTAGCAATTAAAATAGAAAATTATTATAATAAATAAGTAAATAAAAATGTGATTTGTTTACTCGTAATTTTTGTTAAAGTTTAAGCAATTTTTTATTTATTTATTTAAAAAAAAATACATGTTGGTGACCAACAATTTTATTTAAAAATAATCTAGAATTTAAAATTTTTGAAATTTTTTTTTTAACAATTTTAGTATTAAAACAAAAAAATAATATAAATATTTTTACCGGCTGCTTCTTGATGACACCACTCAACGTTGTAGAGAAGTGTTGGAAAAAGATACCTCATTTCTTAAGAAAATATATTACTTAAAAATTTTTGTGCTAGTATTCTTAATTACTCCATTTTTCTTTAAAATTTAGAGTTAAAAAATTTTCGGAAAAACTGGATTTTTTTTCAAATGCTAGGCAAATAATGTTAATCACAGTGGCTACAGGCGTTAGAATTAATTTCCTTAGTGTTTCACAAAGTTCTTAAAATTTTCAGTTAAATATCCCATGCGTGATATCAAGACAAATAAGTCCTTGTTTGCTAAATTAAAAAAAAAAATATGAAAAATAAAAATAATAAAATTCTGTTTCTCTTAACCAACACTAGTACTTCTTAGGTCTTTCGTATACACACACTCTTATGTTTATTTTATAAATAGCAATAAAAGAAAAGTAAAAACGAATAAGAAAACCTAAATATTCTTTAAATATTCTTTTTGTTACTAAGAGATTTGATGTATGATGGCAAAGACAGAGCTGCGTATTGAATCCTTATTCTCACGTTTGTATATCTGCGTCTAAAATAAGTAGTAAGCAAATGAGTTGTAGTAGAAGTTGTAGTTAGATGGTAGCTGTTTTACTAATTTTTCATTATGTGGGCAACATGTGCGGTTTTAATTTCTTTGTCGAAGTTGCTTTAGATGTTGAATTTATATCTTCTGCCTCTCTTATTGCTTCAAGGTTATGTTTATATTACAGTTTAAAAAAATATGTTTTCTTCTTTTCTCTTTTTAAATGTGTGTATGTATGCTTATTAAATTTGTCTTTTTGCATATTTAAAATGTTATTCATAAATTTGAATATCAAACATTTAGTCGCTCAGAATCTTTTTTTTAATTTTTCAGAAGTCTGAAAAAATATGTATGTATATATTAAAATATGTATATGTATGTACATACATATGTAAATATATGTATATTAGTAATATAAATAAAATAAATTTTAAAAATAAGTAAAGAGATTAGAATTAAAGCTATAAAAAACTATTGTTAATTTGTGAGTTGAGTCCCATATTATTTTAAGCATGATCCGTTCAAATATTTAGTCCTTGCGACGTATAAGTACCAACAAATTATGTTAAAATATTGTTCATACGCTGGAGGCATTTTGCAAATATTTAAAATCAATATTTTTTGCAAATAACCCATCCATACATATAATAAAACTGTAATAGGATCATTTCTGTACATGAAGTATTTTTTTTTTTTTTGGTGTTGGTGTAGATAGTAATCGATGTGGAATACAAAACACCTATTTTTTGTAATTTGTCTGTCTCTTAGTCCGTCTATCTTTCTGTGTTGACATTATGTAAAAACTGCTAGATGGATTTTAACGAAATTTTGTGAGATGGTCCCTTAGAATCCTGGTTCAAATATAGAAAACTTTTTATTCTTAAAAACTAATGCTACTTAAATATTTTTCAGCACATTTTTTTCTGTAAATAGAAAATTTTTTACACTGGTAACAGAACTCTACAGTAAAAATTTTAAAACACATTTTTTATAATTAGAATTTTTAGAAAATTATAAATGACACGCGAACGAGTTCGTGGTCACTTCTGGTAACTTTCAAACAATAAAAAGTGATTCTCCATAATCGAGACGCTTTAAGTATAGCCATTTAAACTTAGTTAATTATACGTATAAAATATAAAAATATAAATATATTAATTTCCAATATTAATTATTTTAAAACAAATTAGTTTTAATATACATGCAATTGCCAACAACAAAATTTAACTATGGCAAAATAATTTGAGGATTAACACTAACACTTGATATCAGGGTCTAATGAATTGTAAAAATATTTTTTTTACTTTTTGTTAATTTTAAGACTTATTTTAACAATTGATCATTTGGATATTTGGACTATTTTACTTCTTTGTACCAAAGAAGGTTTCGAAGCACAAAACTAAAATTTTTACAAAATAATTATGTAATTAACTATAAATTTACACAAGAAGAAATAAATTCGCGGAGAGTAAGAAAAAAATTCCTGGAAAAAATATTTTCATTTGCTCTAATCTTTTCGCCTTAAGTCTTATTTATTATAAACAATTAAAAATGTGTCATTATGAACGCATTGTATTATCTACAAGTTTTTTATACAGCATTTAGTTTTTTAAGACAAGGGATAAGAAATTCGTTCATTATGTGATCCATATAATTAACAGGGATAAGCAAAATTTCAAAACATTTTTTTTGTAATTTTAAGTCGAATGCTCGCTAAATTTTTAGTAACACTAAAATGTAGTTAAGTTAAAATTACTTATAAGAAAACTATGGTTTCAACAATAAGTTTTTTTTTGTTTTGTTTGCAAGGATGTCAAAAATAGAACGCTTTGCGTTTGCAAATTAATCTACAAATCAGTATCACTATTATATCAGGTATTTGATTTTAAAAGCTGAGTGAGTTTTACAGTATATTATTATTAGTTTTCAAGATACCAGATTTTTTTTATTTTTATTTTTTATATGAACAAATTATTATTATTAAAAGTCCTAGTACTTAAAAAAACGACATTTTTCAAAGAAAAATAATTGAAATACAGATCAAGAGCCGAAATTCCAAATTACTTTTCTATTTATGATAGTTTAATCATGACAGGATCAATTAAGTGCGGTATCTTTGTAACTACGTAAGAGTCTTCAAAACTAACGCTACTTTTTACCTTCATCATGTTTCCATGAACTTTGGCACACATGAAAAGTCAAAAATAATTTACAATGCAACCGGGCCGTAGTCACTTTTCTAATAATTTAACAATAACATATTATCCCTAAGATAACAGGTGATAAGCATATGAATAAAACCTCGAATTTCTATTAAAATTTTACGTTAAATATATGCTGATTCTTGCGGCTAGTAAGTGACTCGAACCATAATTAGTTTTCCAAAAAAAAAAAAAAAAACTTTCACCACTGAGCGTCATACTAACCTGAAATCCATGCTTTGTTTTCTTAAACACAATCATATGATTTTCTTTTGTTTTGAACTGGCATACGAGGGTAAAATTAAACAAATATTGAAAATGAATTCAGTTACAAAATAATTAATATAATAACAAAGTTGAAAAAAAAACAATTATTGATGGGATTAAAATAATTACAAATCTAACACATAATTATATACCTATTTCCGTCTAGCAATCTTTGCATTTGATTTAAGTAAGGTAATAATCTTCTAAAATCAAAAAAAAAAAAAACTTCTACCCTATAATTCTGAATGTAAATAAGCCCGGCTCTAAAATTTGAAATTTTTATTCAACTTTTAATTAACGGTGATGTGTGGAATAAAAATATTTGGATATGTTTGCCAAATACTTTCTGGATAAAATTATTGGAACCAATTTAATTTCTGCTCTCTTAGGCCATAATTTTTTAATTGTTGGAAAGAAGAATTTTTTTAAGAAAATGAAAATATACACAATAATGTTAAAATTTTCTTTCTTAAAAAAAGAAAAAAAGTTAACATTTTAAAAATTGCTAGCAAGTTTTAGAATTTGATTTATACATTTTACTACTTATAGAAGAAAAAAATATTTTTTTAAGAAATATAAGTCAAAGATGGGTCAGCAAATTGTTTTTAATATAGTGAAAAGTATCCAAATAAAAACAAAAACTTAAACGAAGTTACGAATTACTTTTTTTTAATTTCTTTATAATCAACCGGAAAACTAGAAAAAAAGATATCAAACCTTAACACAATCTTGATCTAGAATTTGTTCAATGAAGACGGCAATTGAGTTGATAAAACGCGAATAAATAAAACATCGCAGTTTGAGCCCTTCAGTATCGATAACAGAAGGAAAAAAATTTTAATGTGGTCACACTAGACGAGTGGGTAAAGTCACGTGCTTATTGGCACAAGAAATGAGCTGGTTGAGCTGCATGTATAGTAAATCAAAGAAGGAAACAAGTCCTTAATCAGAGAGAAAATTAACAACCGTAAAGAGAAAAAAAAATTTAATCAGGAGAGATATCGTGACTTCGATTTTAGTATGAATCTAATTGACTCATGTAAATCTTGTCGTATTCACAGAGTTTTATGGCATTAAATGTATGCGTAGGTTTAGTACAAATGGAACGCTACAGAGGTAGAAATACAAGGAAAAAATTAAAACTAAAAATTAAGGTTTTTATGAAAAAGAAAAAATAAGTTAAAAAAATTAATTTTGAAGGATTTTATGCATTTAAAATTTTAACGAATAACGTATCGAAAATAAATCATAACTCATACCTGCTCCTTGTAACATACTACCCAGATAACTATCTATTGTTCTATTTTTAGATTCTAGACGGTTCTTAAATGTGTCATTATGTTATTTGGTTTTTAAGAATGAAAAAAGGTATTAGTTGATAGATATGTTTCATGTTAATCAAGTATAACCTTTATAACACTTGACCTTAATTACGAAATAAAATACAAATTTATTACCACCAAATATTCTGTTACCAAAATCTAAACAAATAAAACTTAATTAAAATGATAAACGTAAAAACACGTTAACTCTATCGTATAAAACTAAATTGCAATATTCTGATTGGTTACCAACAATGTTTCCATGTATTTAATATAATTTTATATGTTTGTGTGTGACTAGAATAAAGGCCAATCAAACTATCGCATAGTATTTAAATAAATCTAGGACATGTATTCCTTTTCCGCTCACCCTGTTTAACTAAACTTACTACAAATGTTTATAAATACCAAAATGCCAACAACAATTCAAACAGTAGCATACACACATACATACGAACAAATAAAAACAAATGCAGAAACCCTAAAATACTTGCCTTAACTTATACCACACTTTAACACACAACTATACAAGCAGTACTTTGAAATTATTTCAAAGCTATTTTAGTAAAAAGGCGTAGACTAAGTTAAACCTCCCGAACCGAGCACCGAAAATAACCGACCAAACGAACTTAGCTATACAAAACTATACTATTTTCTACACACAAACACATACGACAACATACACCCATGGTATACAAATATACAAAAAGGATTCTCTATGTATAACATTCCGTCGGCAAATATTTTCGTTTTGGTAACAACAACTACTACAACATAAATGTACATGAATAATTGTTGCTTTTGCTTTTTCTACACATAGAAAACGAATGAACGAAAGAAGAAAACAGACACACGCATGTGTTAGTTGGAATGAAATGCAAAACTAACAACACTGTTTTTTTCTTAGTTGCTGTTGTTGAATGTACTAACACTATGACTGTGATTATGACTAGAACGAGCACAACTACTACACACACTAATAGTTACACAATTGATTAGATGGTTGTCGAACAAGCCTAGAATAAAACTTTCTGACTGCCACTAAAACTTTTGCACCACACAAACTACTTCTTCGTGTCTGTGCACTCGTAATAATGAATAGAAATACGAGTTTTGAACGAGTGTTGCATATAGAACTAAAAAAAATGAAAGGAAGGGAGAAAGAAGACTTCAGGCGCATTAATAGAAATGTGCAAGTTAAATTTTCTAAGCATGTCATTGGTAGTGTAGAATATTTTCAACGACTAGTTATTTTGAATGAGGTTGCCATGTATGCTTGAAATAAATATGGTTAGTAAAATGTTTAAGAATTACCAAAACAATTTTAATATAGTTTTTACTCTTATAAGTGTAAATTGATAATTGTTCATTCTTGAAAAATAATAATTTTGGTGGTCAAAAACAATTTGCTTTGAACTTTTAATCTACAAACAGAAAAAAAAAAATAACTCCGTAATATATATAACATTTTTTTCGATTAAAATATAAATTTACGTAGTTAACGAAGTTGTAAAAATAAGTGGTGATATAAATGTAAAAACGACCAAATTCAACTTAATCCTAAAGGCCCGATTGGTAACTTACGGCCACCTTTTTGCGCTATCTGTCAAGTTGTCTTGTCAAATTGGACTTGTAACTGAAGCCATTTTTTCTCATTTTAAACTCTCCTTTGATTGATAGCAATTCTGTATTAACTCGTTCATCTCTTGAGAGGCATGCATTTGCATCCCTTCCGGACTTCTACCTGAGCCTAAAAAATCACAGATTGTTAAAAGACGTATCTTGCAAGGCTTATATAGCATGTGCGAGTTTAGAGATTAAAAATGTTATTCTTAGTCTTTAAAGACAAAGTGGGAAGTCTAACTTTTGCCAAAAGTAAGGCTTAGGTTTTATAATTTTTAATCTGGTTTCAGAATGCATCCTTCAAGTTGCTAAAATGATGATATGTTTTTGTAAATTTAAATTCGAATTGAAGCTCCTTTCATCTTTGCAATAAATAATACTGTGTGATCTTTTCAGACCCTTGAAAACTAAAGGGTTGCTAGATGAATTGTATATGTCAGAAAGTAGACTGTGTCTACAAATAAAGTAAACCTAACTTGAAAACACTTTTAATGTTTTCTTAAGGCCTTAAAATTATCAAGTATTTAAACTCTTTTATTTCTGTTTAATGATAATTTGCCCGAAAACATACGCCTTAGATTTTTATTTTATTTAGGTTTATATAAAATTTATCAGTCTAACAACTTTTATCAATTTGTACATTGGGGTGACATATTCAACATATTCTATGGCCTATTTATTGTAAAAAAATAAGGTAAAGGAAGTATTTTTTTAATTTTAAAATTATTTTCTAAGAAAATGTAAAATACAGCAGCTCTCAAAAAAAAAACCTTTGAAATAAAGCATTACATATTTTATCAAAGTTTTTCGTTCTATCCACTACGTTCTTTTGTAATAAGAAAATTTTATATTTTTAATATCAACAACATGAAAAATATTATTCATTTTGTTACTTTCTTGATCGTAAAAAACAAAAAAACCAAAACAGAAAAAGAGTATAAATATCGATAAATTCAATAATAAAATTAACTTTATAATGTTAAATGTATTTGCGATAATGCAATGAAAATGAATTTTACTAAATGTTATGGATGTATTTTATTTTTATTTCTTGTATGTGTGTATGTATGTGTGTTTATAATTGTGTCATAAAAAATAAAAATAAGTACAAAATGCCAAAAGATGTTAAAGTTTTCATCAAAAAGCTCTGGCACATCTACACGCAAGTCATAAACAAAATAAGAACGATTTAAAAAGATATATTACCACTACATACATACACGCACACCGATATTTTACGCTCATGTACCCATAAGTTAAAACATTCCATTAACATTTTTATTGCAAATTTGTAATTTACAATTTGCATTTTTTGTTTTACAGCCGTTACATTTTTTATATTTTTTTGTTCCTTTTTTTGCGTTATAAAAAAATGGCAATAGAACGTAATTTTGTAATCATAAAAATGCAACATTTTGCCGATGACGATGATAATAATAACATTTATGCACACTTATACATTTTTACTAATATAAATAGGCACTAGGCAGCAAAGGAATAAAAAGTAAACTCCTGGCAAAAATAAGGACATCAAAAACATGTTATTTAATTCGTTATTTTTTTCTTCTTCTAAAACATAAAAATGGCCATATAAAAACACAATATTGTTTTATAATAATATGATCTTGTGATGTGATGTGATGTTATGATATATTATATTACGATTGTATGAACATAAGAGTATTTATGTATTTATATCTACTTAACAATGAAATAAGATGTTGTATATCAAACAACACCAGTGGCAGCAGCATCACGGTTCTTATAGTTTTACATACATATTCCCATATATTTTATTAAAAGTCAATCCATATTGTATTTAGAGCTTGGATAGGAGAATAAGCTGCATCCATGAGCTGACTCGATTTTAAAAGAATTTTTTATTAGGTGTTATAGATATTTATTTTGTTTTATAATTAGTCTTTACTTATAAATTAAAATATACAGCAACGGAAGTTCCACTAATAATAAATTTAAAAAAAAAAAAAATAATAAAATATTAAAATTTATTTTATTCAATATAAAAATATAGAGTGTTTCATTATGAGAAACAATAATGTTATTCAACAATTTTATAATTTTATTTATATAACATTTATGTAGCTTTTTTTATCAAGAGGCATCACTGTTATTTTTTCTCTAAAAATACTGAAACAACAGATATCTAAATTGATTTTTAAATAACTCAAACCAATATCGGGTAATAAAGGTTCAAAAATAATCTCATGTGCAACTGTGATTTGGATACTAAGCTGCTGTCCTCATTTGTCAGCTTTTTACGATGAAAAACTTTGGAAAAAATTGTGCTTAAATCATTTAACTTTAACAGTTTTCTTTAAAGTAGTGTATAATAGCAGTGCCCACGACTTCGTCAGCGTATCATTTCTAATTTTCTTAAAATTCAAATTAAGAAAAAAGTGTTTTTTTGAAATATTCATTGTAGAGTTCTGTTAACACTGTTAAATATTTTCTACGAAATAAAAATGTAACGACAGCTATTTAAATACTATTACACCTGTAAAATTCATATTTGTTTCTCTATTTGGTCTACGAAATGACTAAGTTTGAAAAAAAAAACCCTATGTTTAACAAAGTTTCTAAGGGACGTCCCGGCAAAACCTTATCTTAATCCATCTATCAGGTTTTACGTGACGCGATCGCAGATAGACGGACAAACAGAGACACACAAAAATCCATTTTCAGATTGCTTTGTATTCCATATCGATTACTGTTTGTACCAACAACAGAGTATTCCAAAAATATTTCCTGTACAAAAATAATTCTTTTACAGTGTTGTTCTAGTATAGATTAATCCAAAAATGCAACATTTTTTATGCACCTTGTACATGACTGTTAATTTAGGTTGTAGAAGGTAAAAAATTATTTTATATTTTTAAATGCAAAATATACCGTACCAGATATACCAGAAAAGTAGCGTTTATACCTGGAAAACTATTGCTATTGCAAAACACTGGAATCATTTCGTATTTCTAGATTTGTGAACCACGTCGGATATAAGCCTGTTCTTCTATAACTTCGGCCATCTTAGCAGACTGTCGCTATATAATTTTTTTATAATTTTAGAACTTATTTTCAATGAGTCAATAAAATTTCAAATGTTTATATTTCGTATTTTTTTTTTTTTTTTTTTTTTTTTTTTGTTTGTTTATTTAAAGATTTTACAAAAAGTGTATTTTTGCAAGTAATAGTCCACAACTAAAATACATACTCCCACTATACGTTTAGTACATATTCTACTGATTTAATTCTACCTATCGGCCCTTATAGATCAGGACATATCTAATTTTAAATACGTTTAAAATCGGATATCGTTAAGATGCATAAAATTGCGCATTCTTCCTCTGCCGCACTGCCACCACATTTACTTTTTCCAAAATTAACATAAAACCTTTTTCCTTGTACAAATATATTTTACCATGTTTTTTTTTTCTCTTGTTTTTTTATTTTTCTTTAATATAGGTTCTAGCTCTGGGAACAGACAAATGTGTGACCTTAGAGATGAGCACCTATATATGTTTCGAATATTATTAAAATCAATCTGCCTACACTACACTATTTTTGCCCTCAACTAAATCTTTAGATCTAAATAGCAAAAAATTTTTTATTCTGAATTGGACCACGATGACAGCTTTTAATAACAAGTCATAAACTTCCGTGCACAAATATTTTGTCTGTTTTTAAGTTTCATGTAAAAACGTGTAGAAACTGCTTAAAATAATAAATTATATAAACAAGAAAGTAATTTCACTTACTCCTTTTTTTCATTATTATGTTGTCTATATGATCTAACAATATTCCTTTTATTATTCCTTTTATTTTAAGCAAAAAAAAAAAAAAAAAAAAAAAAAACTCATAAAAATTTGAAGACAACATCTAACGAAAGTATCTTGCATTTTGACGTTAGGCCGTAAGAAAAGAAGACAAAAACTGCTGTAATAATTTTTTTGTCCCTTGAGATGTTAAAAAAGAAATAAATTTTTCTTCTCATTTATTTTTGATTTTATATTTTATTATTAGTACGTCCACTGTTTTGGCTGTTGATGCATTATATACCCCTTAGTATTCATTTTCTTTTGCAATATCTTAGATTTTATTGTTTAAAGATTGGAAAACGAAATTGCTAAATTATCTATACTGGCTTTCATCTTTTACACTGTTTGATATGGTGTCTAAAAGATCAGATTTTGGCTTTGGAATAACTGTTTTAATATTGATTCCTTCATTCACATTTGAACAGCTTTGAATTTCAAAAGGAGTTATAAAATCGGAATATGATATTTCAACAAAATTGAAGGGTTAATGTTTAAAACTTTTATGAAACTCTAAATACTAAGTAACTCTGCTTTATTATATTTTATATAATAAAAATTTTATTGAGGTATTAAAAAATATGATTATAAAGGCAGACTCGGATATAATATTCAATCTCTCTGATAGTTTTAAAATGGCATAATTCTCATTAAAGCCGGTTGTAAAATGTGAGTTAAAAAAATACCTTGAAATGTTATTATGTATAAATAAATATTTTTTTCTTTTTTTAATAATTTCATGTGTTTTACTAGAAACGAATTAAAGTTTTAAGATTTCACTCTTAAATTTGTGTGTCAATTTATTTTTATAATATAATAAATTGCTTAAAAGTATTAAAAAAATATCCATTAGACGTTTCTGTATTTTTTTTTTTTTTTTAATTGAATTTATTAATTAAATCATCTCTTTGCATCTACAAATTCTACGTTTTAAGTTAGTGCTAGACAAAAACTAATCTTGCATAGTTGTTGCTAATATTTATAATATTTTTTTATGTTTGACCAAGAAACTTTTTTTATGACAGGGGCAGCAGTTCAATAAAATTGCATTGAATTTTTTTTTTTGCGTCATTTTTGATTCTATATGGCTTTTCGCATCAAATGTCTATTTAGAATTTTACTATTTACATATATAGAAGGACAAGAGTTTTTACTTAAGGTAAATATTATTTTCTTGCCTTTTTTCTTACTAACTTAAATTCTCCATGTTATAAGTTTAGGATCCTGCAAATATCTTTATGCTTAAAGGGGCTGTGTCTTCAGCAAATGCCAATAATATATATAGACGAACTTCACTTGACATACCAAACGTACACATCAAATATAAAACAGTAGCTTAGAAAATCTTCTTCTTTTGTCAAAAGCTAGCGATCAGTTAAATAGCTTCCTAACAGCAAATAGTTTCTTTTGTTTTTTTTTTTTTTTTTTGTTTTTTGTATAATTCGCTTTAATTTATAGAATAAATCTGAACGCTATAAGTTATGAATCTTTTGAAAAACGTCAATGGAAAACGATGAACAATACTCTCCTTGTTGTTCTTACTTCAAATGCTTACTTATTTACTAATATTTTCTCAGAGAACTTGGATACATTTGATAAAAGAATAACAAAAGGTGCGCGGCCTTTGAATTATTTAAGACAGTTATTTTCAATGTACTTTAATTAATTTTATATTTTTTTATAGAATTATTTAAAAGGAATTATTATTAATAAATTTTAATTATTTAAAAACTATTATTATTTTAAAATAAAACAGGAAAAAATTAGACACTAAAAGATTTTAATGCAGTATTTCCTGTATCTGTATCGTTACACCCGTTATCAGCAATCTTTGCACGTACCCACTTTATTCAACCAATTTAAGAAATTTCAATATTTGTATTAACTCATAATCGATCACTATTAAGTTAGTGAGTGGCAGTACATTCAAAACCTAGAGCTCTTCAAAGTAGGTTTTAATTAGGGTTTAAACTAACTCTCGGCTTAGCAACGAATTCAATTTATTTTATTTTCATTAGCAGTGCCCACGACTTCGTCCGCGTGTCATTTTTAAATTTCTTAAAATGCAAATTTAGAAAAATGTGTTCTTAAATATTGACTGTAGAGATCTGTAAACAGTGTTTAAAATTTTCCATCTATAAGAATAATATATCTGACAACTTGTACCATTGAAATTAGATGACATCACATTAGTATCTCTATTTTCTCTACGAAATAACTAATTTTTACGAAACAAAAAGTATTCTTTATATGAACCGAGGTTCTAAATGATTTCCACACAAGCAGCAGATTTTACGTGTGAACACAGACAGAAAAAATTCCAAAAATACACCAACACCAAAATTTTAAAAATATTTGATGTACAGAAATGACACCGTTACTGTTTTATTATATGTGTAGATATAGATTTTTGTTCTCATCACAACGTAAAAAATTATTTTGCACATTACCATTTTAAGAAACGAAAAACACAATAACATTGAAATTATATATATATTTTTTCATCATACTCGGGATTTTTCATTACCATTGCAATTTTATAGGAATTGTTTAAAATAATGACAATGAATTATAATTTTTAATTTAATTTCTATTTTTAATTATAATTTTTATTACTAATTGTAATGGTAAAAAATTGTTAATGAAATTATTTGATTCTTAATTACAATTGTATCAAAAATAACTGTTTTTATGTAATACAAAATTTTGATTACAGAACCTCAAAAACTATGCTGAAACTTTGACAATTTCAATAATTTATCCATTTTAAGTCAAATAGGTGTAAAACTAGATGTATGTATGTCACCTAACAAAACAGCTAGCATATCTTATTATTGCTTTCATAAAAACAAACAAAAATATGTTTCCATAGTGCGTAATTTTTTTTAAAAAAGTTAAAATAATTCTCTTTTATAGTTTTAGAGATGTATTTTTGGTACAAAGACAATTTTAATTTAATTTTAAGTCAATGGTAACGATTTTGTTTTTAATTAATTACCAATGGAATCTTATCTTAAAAAATCATTACCTTTAATGAAAATTATGATAATACGAGTACTGAAAGAATTAATTACCATTTATTAATCATTCAATGCTAATGAAACCGTGCATTAATTAGGCCATCTACTGAATTTTTTTCACACATTCATGTATTTATTTATTTCTTTTTCATCATTGTACCACTGATGACATACTTCAGCGAAATAGTCCTTTCGATATGATTTTTCAACAGTAAGCCATTATGCAGCTTTGTCTTTGATAACGTCTATTTTTTGAGAATATCAATAAATTTTTTATTTTTAAAAATTTTTCAAGGAATCCTATCTGCTTCAAAAAATAATACTTGATTTGATCACAGTTTATTTTGAACAACAATTCACGACTGAATTATGATGTTTCGTTTACGTTTCTGGTCAAATTTTAATGGATGCTTTGATTGCAAATTCTATAACGGTATTCTTTTATTTTACTCTACTGTGAAACATTATAAATTCTCTGTTTTTTACTCTGTGCTCATGCTTACTAAACATGCGCTATTCTTAACGCAGCCATCGAGGGAATCCTAACCATGTAACTCTGGCGAGACACCAATTAGGCGATCTTTTGTTGAATAAACTAAACGATTCAAGACCACTGTGCTTTTGCCTGGCAGAGTCGAATTCGGCCACCTTTTTCTTCTCATCAACATCATAGCCAGTTCACTTAGATCCCACTTCAACTACATCTGCCAAATAATGTTGTTATGTTATTACTTCGTTATGCTAACTATAAAAGAGTCAACTTATCTGCCGTGGCTTCACGTTAAACTAACACATTTTATTTAAAAATTAATCGAAGAGACTATAAAAATAAATTTTTATATTAAAGGGTAGCAGGCAAATATTTAGAATTCGCGCCAAGTACATACAAAAAATTTCCTCTATAAAAATTAAATTTGAAAAACAAAGTGTGTTTTCCAAAGGCGAGAATTTGATACATTTCGCCTTTTCTTTTAAACTGGGGATTTAAGTTTGTTCAGTGTATGTACTGCTTTAACAGTAACTACAAAAAATTAAATGCATTGCAAAGTGTCCCGGCAGTAAATGTCTGAAGGTAAGAATTTCCGCTGCAACTCTGAGTAAATTCTAGAAATCGGGTAAACTTGTTTTTATTTCATTATTATTTTATTTAATTTTTGAATTAAAATCGATGTTCTTATAACTTAAATATATAATTATTAGAGATTATTTAGATAAACGGTTAGCGGTGTCATTTTTATCTTATTTCCCATTTAAACTTAACAAATATTCACACGGTTTACGTATTCTTGTCGGAAATCGCTTTATATAAAAATTTTTTCTAAGCCATGTGAGTAATAAAAAGAGAATAATAAATAAATTAGAACAAACAAAAAAATACTTCCTTAATCCCACAGATTTCAATTTAATAAATAATTAAAATTAATTTTAAATTAAAACACTTTGCACACAAAAATTGAGTGTGAGCGATAAATATCAATTGTTGTTTACTCACATGCCTAAGCAAAAGGCTTTTAGAAAATAATTTATTAAAAAATAGAGTATCAACGCGTATACGCACCTAACAACAGAGTTTGGAGCTTTGTCTTAAACCCAGTATCTTAAAATGGAATATTTTTAAGCGACAAGAAAAAGAAATTAGAAACAAAAATTGTCAAAGGCAAATTCTTAAAACAACAAGAATTTTTTGTTGAAATAATTTGGTTTTTTCCATGAACCACAACCAGCACAGTATAAGGATAAATGTGAACGGCAACAACAAGAATGTGTGCTATAAAAAACTTTTATTTTTAGTTTAAACACATTCAAGGAGGCATAAAAGCAATATTATTCTACATATTAAAAAATAAACTTTTACTTATGGCCTCTGACTTCCAATTTTAAGTTTTAGAGAATGTTCGTATATTTATTTGTAATAACATTACATTTAATATTATTTTCATTTTAATTTTATGGCACTAGAGGACATTATGAAGCAAAAGTAATATTTTTTTAGACAACAAACACATATTTTTATATAAAATACTTACATAATCTTAAAAATAACGCTCATTAAAGGTGCAATACAAAAAAGATTTTCCAAAATGAGCATGAAATAAAAATATGATAATATGGATAATTGTTTGGTTTGAAAAAAAAGTAAGGTAAATATTTATCTGCTGAAGTACTTGAAGATTAACTCACGTGCACCATAACCTCTTAAAGCAAGACAGAAAGACCAGGATAAGGTAAACGTTAATGAGCCAATAAAAAAAATCTGTAAAATTATAAGAAATTGTAACATAAAACAAAGAGATGATTGTTTCTTAAAAAATTTTAAATCGTGTGACAACGACAGCAGAAGAACATATTAACAACATGATTGAAACGCAAAGTTATCCTGTCCAATACCTAAAAAGTATTGCTCACTTTCGACCCATATCAATGTTATCAATCACTGATAAAATTTTTGAATAAATAATTTTCGAAAAGATAATGCTACTGCTCTAGTGAATAGTTTAGTAAAACGCGAAATATTTAGTATAAAATAATAAAGACTTTCACTCTGTCTAAAACAGGATGACTACAATATTTGCATCTCAGATTCTATCACTTAATAACAGAGATATGACAACGGCATTCATTTTTAATTTAAGAATAATTCAATTTTAAACAGTAAAATTCGGATGTGGAATAATCTTCCTACAAAGGTTCTTTTTAGAAGATCACTCCTGTGTTGGCTAATAGCAACCTTGTTATTACTTTTTTTTATTTTATATTGAAAAGGCTCTCAACAGTGCAATGATTTTATTCAGCTATGAAGTTCAATAATTGAGTACATAAATAAAGAGAATAATAAATCTTGAAGTGAAAAAAACGAAAAGCCATTATAAAAAGTTTTTATACGCGTATTTTTTTGGAACGCTTAGTGAGCAGGCAGAATCACTGATTCAAATAACTTAAAAAAGAATGATGAGCAGATTATTACAGCCAAATTTAAACGGTATAGGAACATGATTTTTTTACCTCAATCGAATGGTACCTTTTGTGATATAGCTGAGCGTCCAAATGGCAAAATGTAATTCCAATTCCTATAAAAGTTAGATTAATTAAATGTCTAGATTGCGCCATCAGAAAATTAAAATGCTCAAAATTATTAACTGAAACACATTAAGGATCAAATCTAAAAATTAGTTGTAAAAAAAATTTAACTTTGGTTTTAAAATTTAATTATATAAAAAAAACTCAAAAATTATAAAAAAATGTTAATTTTACTTAGATAAAAACCATTTCCAAGATGTAACAAATAAATTATTATAAATTGATTTTTCGTGTACAATCTTTAGAAACAGTATCGAATCCATACCCTGACCCCAATCTCTCACTTGCAATATTTTTATTTTAATGTTTGATTTTATTTTATAATTTTTTTTTCATATCTAACTTTAAAAAGTACACGTCTTAAGCAATAAAATTCCCATATACGCTCATAAAAATTGCATGCATATTAAAAATTGTGTTTGTTTAAAAAACAAAAGTTACAAACAACAAAAATGGTAGCGGTATGAGGGGCAACCCGTAAGCAAGTTGACAGAAAACTGTAAGAGCGCGTGGTAGGTCTAAGGATATGTTGTAATAGGCTAATATACCAATGAAGAAGGTCACATTGTTCTGTTAGTTCGAGGGTGGTGTGTTGCGGGCCAGAGGTAGTTGTTGAAGGAGGTTTGAATTTTTATAGGCCAGATAACGACATTTTAAAGCGTGAGTAAGCAAACGTGTTTTAAAATTTTTTGCATTATTTTTTTTTATTTTTGTTTCTTCTAAAATATTATTATGTTTTATGCATAATAATACTATGAGACACAAAAAAAAAAGAAAAGAATAAATGTAAGGAAACGCACATAAATATTGTGTAATAAAATTTACAATCTAAAATTCATAAAATAAAGTAAAACATAAAATTAGCACTAAACAAAGTGAAATAAGAAAAAAAAAACATTATGGTTTAAAATAATGAAGAAAAAAATATAAATAAAAATTTAAGTGAAAGATTATTTTAACTGTATATGAGATTTTGATTGGATAGTATTACCTATTTGGGTCATAAAACTGAGCTCCAAAGTTATTTTATAGCAAAATATGAATAAGTTTTACGACAATTGAAGCAGATGGCAATATTAAAAGAAAAAAAATTAAATCGAAATAAATTTACTTTAAAATAAATAATATGAAATGATAAAGTAAATGGAATATAATAAATATGTAATGCGTTTTTATAATAGGATCAAACTAATCTGATGATGTGATATCTAAACGTAACATAATACATCACAAAAACTGCTAGAAAATAAGATCGAGAACGAGAATAAGGTCAAAGATGTGTGATTGATTCCTAATAAATACCTGACAAAATTGATGATCTTTCCTTCAATTTTATTTAAGGTGGAAAAAGAATTCGTTCTCCGTTAAGCCGGTAAAAAGCGTATTTATATTTTTTTACTAAAAGTTTTCCTGCTTCCTACATAATTTTATTAAAACTTATCTGGTAGATTTTTCAAAATATCTAATTAATGTAGGACTTGCTAGGACGTGTCTCGATGGTTTTCAAACCTAATGATGCGCTATATATCCCACCATACCGACTTTTACTGGACATGACAGTAAAATATGTGACCACACGTTAGTAAGTTACAAATATTCTAAATTAAATAAGTTTCTTCGCTCGCTTGTCTGTAATTAGACAAACTACAAAATTCTAAAAAATTATTTATTATTTTTTTTTTTTAATGCCACAAGAATCCTGGGAGGTTCAACTGCAGAACGTGTGTTTAATTTTTTTGTTATACGAGTAAGAGAATACTTTGTAACTGACTTCCTATAAGCGGCTGCGGCAAACATAATGCTTAATATTTATGTAAACTTTTATTCGACAAAGAAAATTTTTATATGGCACAAGCAGGTCTGCATATTTATTGATTGTACTTGTTTATAAAAACTAAATGTATAATTTTCAAAAAAATTAACTTTAAATTTATTTTTCGCATTTTGCAAATTTAATAGTTTTCATTAAAACTAAAGTACATTCAAAATGCTGTTCAGATTCATATAGTTTCTTGCATTCGAGAGTTCTCCGCTTAAGGTCAATAAAGTATTTAGTCACTTGCACTCACGTAGGAAACTTTTAGTTCCCTTGCAGTCACTTACTCTAACGAAAAAAGTCTTTACTCACACTTTTCTACGTTTTTCCAATATAAAAAGATCGTTATGAACGCGTGACAACTTAAAAAAGAAAAAAGTTTTATTTTATGCACATTTTTTTATTTTTATTTTTTTTTTATCTAAATTGTCAACAAAAATTAAAAAATAAAAATTCCAAATAAATTCTCCAATTCTTGATCTCGTATGGTAACAAGTTTGTTATAAATCATTATCCCTATCAATTAATTTGATTCAAAATTTCGTGATAAAAAACTATGTCTAAACACCGATAAAACTACCTCGTTTCTGTAATACAAGTGAGAAATTTTTCAAAGAAAAATATTTAAGTTATCTTGTTTCACACAGGGTTAACTAGAGTAAGCAATTAATTTTTTTTTTTCTTATAAAAATATAAAAATATAAATTGTTAATTATTAAATTATTAGAAAATTTATTACTCAAGTTATAGAAACGCAGTACAGAATTCAGTCAAAGTGCATTTATTTATTTTTTTTTTTTTTTTTTGTAGTTTGACAATTAACCAATGGAACTTTACTTTTACCATCTTGCAAAGAAATGTTTACACGAATTTCGAACTCTCTCTTTCTTTTAACCCAAGCGAATCTTAATAAAAACATTTACTTTCATTTTTTAACGAGCAAATTGTATGTTTTTTATACACCTCACAACAAAAAGTGGTAAAAGGCTAAAACTTATTTCGTCGTTCCGTTTGTAATTTCTACAATATCCACTTACGACCCCATGAAGTATGTTATATATATTCTGACTTCTTATGCATAGTGAAGTCGATAGCGCGATGTATGTCTGTCCGTCCGTGTTAGTGTTGAAATCAAATTTGATGAAGTACTAGATCAGCTTGAAAAAATTTAAGTACACCAATCGATCTGACATAGCTTCAAGAGAAGTGCTATTGAAAGTCAGCAAGATCGGTTTATATCCTTCGACACAGCGAGCAAAACACCATGCCTACCACTAATTCTTTCACATTATTCAGAACAATGAGGTAACTCGAATAAAAATAACAAAAACATAGGGCAATAGATAATTAAAAAATAAGAAAAATACATTAAGTCAAAAAAAATCGGCACTCGCCCATATTTTCCGAGTAAGGAGCCTCTGAAATTTTTAAATTTTTAAAATATCAATATGGGTATCATTTTTAAGCATTTGAAAAGGTCTTAAAGGAACTTATATTTTTTAAAAATGCCTAACCCATTGAGAGCTAATGGAGTTTTTAAGTAAATTTTTTTTATTAATTTTTGATTTCTCTGTCCGCCCAACATGTGCTTTTTTTATTGAAGACTTGTTTATGGGGGGTATTTTATATGGTTAAGTTTTTTAACCAATTTTTTATTTTATTGATATATTTTAATATAATTATAATTTACTTATAATAATTTCTTCGCACTTTTTGATTTGCAGAGCTGCTAGAGGAGATGTTGGATCCGAATCAAGATATGTTGGGTAAAGGTTTTCAGCTCGATCCAATAGTACAACTACGTCGTCGACGTCGCAAACGTGACAAAAACCAGTGACTGGCAGCTTTGTTTTATAACATAGGCAATGAGTTTATTCGGTGTAGAGTTAAGCATTTCATTTATTTAATCAAAATTCTAAAATAAATTATAAATAGCTTTTTTAGAGGTAGCAACGGATTTTTTAATGGGTGATCAACTAGTCCATTTCATTTCCTATGCAACTCGACCAGCATGTTCGATGAAAAAATTCGATTACACTGCATGTATTGCAAAAACAACCGGTTTAACAGAGCGCTCACTTACCTGTTACGGGTGCATTGGTTATCTTCTTTAACTTTTGATTTTTTATTCTATGAAAGATAAAATAGAGTATATTATTACTTAGAAAATTTAAAAATAATAATATTGTGCAAGTAGTCTTTTTTTAGCCCGTTTACCTACAATTTTGACATAACCGAGAAGGTATCTAAAAGAATTTACCTAGATAGACCAGTGAGCGCCAACTCGTAGGGTAAACAAAAGATTTCATATTGTGTGCTAGAAATAAATTTAATAAATTATATTTATTGCAACACTGTAAAAAGTTTTTGTTATTCATAATAAAATAAATAAAAACAGCCTTTCCTCGATTAATCGACTTATTATTTGCAACTAATAAAAAATAAAATTCATTGTTTAGTTAATATCATTTTGAAAAAACGATCAGTGTGTTGATTAACACTCTTCACAAGAGGCAAGAGTTAGTTTAAGGAAAATTTTACTTCTGAGCACACTGAGCTGACTATTTCCGCGAGATGGATATTATGATTTTTTTCAGAGATGATAACATATAAACAAGGAGGAGAGTATTAACAGTTTTTTATGTAATCGTTTTTACCGGCGCTAGAATTGTACTGTGACTCTTTATAAGTCTGGGCTTGAGTTTCGCTTAGGTTTACTGTGAATATTCTTACTGAAAATGAATTTTAGCATCACAGTGAAATAGTAGGTTCAGTTATATAATGTGGCCTTACCTTCTGCTCTTACTTCATCGCAATTTATTTAAGGATATTGCAGTACTTTACTTGTTTTCTTTTAGATCCATATGGAGCTTGAAAATTTCCAACAAAATCGCAGTACTGAAATTTTTATTATGAAGTCAGGGTAAAAGGCTTAATCATGATGAACTAAGCTATGATCTTATATAAGTTTCAACAGTTAAAATCCATCAATATTTATAGCGTATTAAAGAAATGAAAGAAGATTAAAAAAATGGTTTCAATTTGTACGATAACGTTTTAAAATTCATTGGTATCACACTATTGGACTGAAAGAGGAAATTTAAACTTATCAATGATTTTAAAAGAAAATAGTTTTATATTGAAACTAGCTATTCCCGGTCAGTTTTGTACCCCAGTAAAGATAATCGTACCACGACCACTCTTTCAATCCACTTAACAACCCTCATTTTCCTAATTTTTTAAATAAAGTTTTAAAGTATAAACTGATATTTAAAAAAGCCCATCAAAAAAATTTATTTTTATTCCATTAAATTTTTTTTTTGAACTCGCATTTCTCTTTTATTTAATATCTCTTAACCAAAATCACTTTGGCATTAACTTAATATTTAAGTTTAACTAGAAATGCCTTTTCAAGCGAATAACCTCGTCGATAAACATAATCATAGGCCTCATCAAAAGTAACCGAAAAGAGAAAAAAGCAAACAAAATTTACTTTTATACAACAGCAATATAAACTCTTTTATATCAGCACACAAACATACTTAATCAATAGCAAATCATTAACGAGAAAAAAAGTACTTTGAATGCAATCAGAGCATACAGAAAAAATGCTAGCGACCAAATAAAAATTAAAATAAAACAAATAATAACGACGAATTTCCAATTTTAACCAACAAAATTAAAAAGTGCCATTAATATGAGTGAGTAGCCAAAAGAATACCTTTTTTTCTGTTGTAAAATATTTAAATTTCACAAATGCAGAGGCAAAGACAAAAAAATAAATATGGAGAACTTTAAAACACCTACAAACACAGGTTACTGCGTGCAAATATAACGATTATAAAATATTACGCGCCATGCAATTGTCAATTGTCCGATGCTGACCAAAACATCCAAAGGAAAATAAAAAAGAATTAAAACACTTGCACGGGAGAAAAATGTCTGTAATGAAAAGCCAAAAGAATCACCAAATAAAATATAACAAGAATGATATCCAAGTCCTTACACGCACTCATAGCACATGAATATAGATGTGTTTATTGTAAAAATTGTTAAACTGATGCTAAATAACAAACGACCCACTTAAACATTTAAAAGCATCCACCAAACAATACCACCTTCGCACTTTATGTGCAACAACACATTGCATTGCTGCAACAACACCCAACAATTGACGACCGGACCAACTAAGAAGAGAGTGTGAAGGCTCAATACTCTTTTTTTCGGTAAACAGCCCAAAAAAAAGTAGGAGTAGGCCTTTTTTGGAAAAATAACAAACAAACCAAAAAAAAAAAACGAATCATTAATTTTACAAAAAGTTTTAAAAATAAAATAAAACTTAACAAAACCCAAATACAAACAACAAAATTATAATAATATTCCAACAACTGCTGTGGCATACAACAACACTGACTGACGATAAAATATGGCGTCTGTAAATTTTTTATCATTATATAAAAAAAGACAACACACACAATAAAAAAAATACTAGTAAAAAAATTGCTAAAAAAATCTACAAAACAACCAAAAAGTTTGCAAAAATAAAAATACAAGACCCACCCCATGAAAACAAAATAGACGCTTCAAAAACAACATCAATGACCCGGCCACATATCAACATTATGCATCAAAAACGTAAATATAAACTACGCGATAAACGAATACATTCAACATAAAACAAACCTTTAAAAACGATTTAAGATTTAAGAAATAAATTGATTTTTTGGTCCGCTTAATTTCTGGCAATCAATATTTGTTATAAACACAAGATTTGCGTTTTTTACGAAGTTTAATAATCAAATAAAAATTAAAAAAAAATTATCAAGCCTATGATCATTCTTTATATAGGAATATAAAAGGTGATTTTTTTTTTTAATTTAATAAATCCGCCAAGTGCCAGATATACTTACACACGAAGAGTTCCGTACCTTTTATATGTCAACCTTTGCTCTTAAAAGTATCCACCACAACGTTGCTCTTAAAAGTATCCACCTGCTGTATCTTCAAAGAAAACACAAACAACAAAACTAGTTGAGTAAAGTATCTCAAATCAAAACAACAACAACAAAAATTTAAATATGGGTTGATAGAAAAAAAGAACCTCAAGTAAAGAAATTAGCGCTCGACCATATATTCCGAGTTATCGGCCCCTGAACTTGTCTGCTTATCATAGTACAAAAAACCCAAAAATTTTCATGATTGTTTTAAGAGTCTACATTTTACGATTCAAGTGATAGAGGGTTGTGAAAGACGGACAGACAGCCAGATGGTCAGACGCACAGACGTTGCAACGATGAAGTTACTTTTTATCCTTTAGTATGCAACCCTAAAAAGGAAAATTGTATATGAGAAAAAAACTGTATTCGTCGCTTTGTTTGAAGCGTAAATGTATATGACGATTAATTAGAAAAGCAAGAACAAAGTTTGTTTGTAATATATAAAAACATCTTTTCTATTATAAAGGGTTTTTATAGACGTATGGAAATTGGAAATGGAATAAGACAAAATAAATTATTTAATATGAGAGTGAAATTTATTTTATTCAACAGATAATTATCTAGAATAAGATCGCCACGGCTGACTCGGACGTAATCTTATCTGGAGTTCAACTTTATAATGACCTTTTGCAACATTAATGAATGTTTATTCGCAATAATGCAGCGAATATTATCCTTCTTGTGGTCAATCTTTTTGGACGTATCGGTGTAGACTAGCGACTTCAAATAACTCCACAGAAAATAGTCTAGCGGCGTTAAATCGAACGATTTTAGAGGCAAATTTATAGGTTCAAAAAGAGAAACTATATGATTACTTAACGTTTCCTTCAATTGCGGCACAAACTGTGTGACATGTTGCGCCGTCTTGTTGAAACCACAGCTCCTGCACAACATGATTGTTAAATTGATGAACAAAAATTCAGTAATCACGCCGGTCACCATTGAATGTAACATTCTGATCAGCATCTGTTTTTTAAAAAGTACGAACCAAGAAATCCATCGGCCCATAAAGCACATTAAACATACAGTTTTTTTTGGATGTAAAGGTGTCTTAACTTATATTTGACGATTATCATCACTTCAAATATGGCAGTTTTGTTAATTGGCTGTCCATGCAACCAAAAGTGAGTTTCATCGCTCAAGGATATTCACTTTTAATAATCAGAATAAGCTATAATATTTTTTTGGGCCTAGTCAGGGAAACTTCACGTTTATAGATTTTCGTATGGCTTCAATTCTGGCACGATGAGTAGGCACATATCCAATTCATATGCACGCCTTCTTCTGTACGCACTGTACGACCTGCGAAAATATTTCACAGTTAATTCAATTAAATTCTGTGATGGACGATTCTGTCGACGGTAACATGAACGTAGTGCGCGATACGTATTTTGAACAGAACGCTGATTTTCAAAATTTGGAAACGTTGTTCATGTTTACGTCTATAAAAACACCCTTTATTTACTTAAAGTGGTAAGTTAAATAGGAGATGTTAAGAACGTACGTTATCTAAACCTTTAATCACTTGGATAAAAATTTAGTAAAACTGTTAATGATTTTGGTTTCTGTATAATTTATTTCTCAAGAGCACAACCTTTTAGCACTATCGTGCCTGAGTGAACAATATTTTTCCTGGGCGCCTGGCATACGCGAACATCTTGTGTGCCGTAAATATTTCTGTATGCATTTTTAATGGTTCTTTGGAAGATCTAGTTACGAACACATGCTTAGCACATCCTGAACTCCTAGGTAACAATCTGCATATTGTAGTTCTTAAAGACATTTAGACCAATTATTCCGACGGCCTATAAAGAACACTAAATGGCGTGTTTCTTTGGTTATAGTTATAGTTTTTCTATATTCTTTTTTAAATATGTTCACATCACGTTTATAAACCTATTAATGTATCTGAAACTAAGTCTAATTGCTAAGCTGAAGTTTGTGTGAAACTTCAATATCAATACTAAGTTTTTTGCCACCCAATAAACTGAATTACCGATCCAGTCAATTGTCGGCTGAAATTTCGTAATCATATTAATTTTAATGTTAATAAATTTAGCACATGAGAATGACGACCAGCTGATTAATTTAAGTATTCGACGTTGCATGGCAGTGAGCTATGTCAACATAAAACACAAACCCCATTTATTACAGAGCAATTGCCCTGTCAAAAGTTAGGAAGCAAAATAGTATTTCAGTCTAAAAGATCATCCTAAAAGTCCATCTGTTAAGATTTATAGGACATTTTTTTAGGTTGGAAAGAGGATCACTACTCAAATAATTTTTTCCTTTTGTTTATAACTTACTTACCTTGTTTGTTGTATGTGTCCTCCAACACATACATTTTAGATAAGTTTCTGTGATTTTATAAATAACTAAAAAATTAGCAATACTTTGAGTGAAAAACAATAAAGTAATTTTTAACAAAATTAAAGACGCTTTTCAAGTTTCCTAAGTTACTTCGGTATATTAATCATATCTCTATTTAAAGGCCGCACACAAAAACTACTCACTTCAGAGTATTAAGTGCCGGCAACAAATACATACACATAAAAATACGCATGTAAAATAAAAATGCATCTAACGCAATGGAAAAAATCGTTCAAAACACCAAAAAACGAAAGAAAAAAATTTTGTTAAAATAAAAAAATGCACAAAAAAAGAAAAACTAAAAATATTTTTATTTTCAATCAGCCAATAAAAATACAGCCATCACTGAGGTTTTTTTTGTTTTTTGTTTTTTATTTTAAACTTTTTTATTAAAAACGTTAGCAAAATATCAACAGCATTATCATCAACATCATCTTCGGTTGCAGCCGAAAACTTAAAACAACAAACATGCACACACATTAACACATTATGCAGCAGGCCTATAAAACTACAGAATACACATGCATTTTAGCTCACAAACTACACAATCTCACCATACCGGTCGCTATTTATAAAAAGTTTTCAATGTTTACAAATGCATAAAAATGTATTGCACAAAATGCATGCAAAAACTCTGCCAAAATGCACTTCTCTCAGTAGCAAATGCTGCCCGCTATTGCAGTTCAATGCATTTCTCTCTGTCTCAGTAAACTGCGTGGTTTACTTTTTTAGTTTATTTGTAACACTTTTTAATACTTTTTTTAACACACACACACATACACATATAAAATGGCATTAAAAAAAGGAATCAAAACAAAACCAAAAATAAAAAGTGAAAAACGTGTAATCAAAAAATAAAACTAAAACATCATAATGAAATGCAGACAAAGTGGAGAGAGTGAAATGACATTACAAAACAAAGGCAATGATGGAATATTAAAAAAAAAAAAAAAAAAAAAAAACTTGAAAAATGGTCAATATACACTCAAACACTTACGCACAAAAATGAACCACAACATCAGACCGGACGAAGGCAAAATATGAACAATATTCGTCTACATACGAATACAGTGGTATCAAATCAAATGTTTTATTCTCGCTTAAATAAATTAAAAAATAACTTCCAATGTCAAGAGAACTGACTTAGACTTTTAATATTTAAATTTTGGCAATATTAAAGTAGAGTCCACAAACCATTGGCAGTTTACTTCTCTATCCTCTTCCAAAAAAAAAAAAAAATGCGTCTGATACGAGGACATTCAAAATTAAAATAATTACCATGACGACTATTCTATGTTGCTGGTTACATCAAAGTCTTTTCAAGATCTCTAAAACTAATATTCTTTCGGACTACTATTGACCTAAAGAAGTCGATATATTTTGAATTTAATCATTTTTCGAGGCAACACATAACTTTTTTTCTTATCACACTTCTTCTCTTGTGTTAAAAAAAACCCAGAATATTGAAGCTAATTTAATGTGTTGTGGTGTAAGTTCTAAAAATTATCAAATTTAATTAAGTTTTTGATTTGATAGATATTATTTCGGAATTTGTTAAATGTGTCGTGGTTTGCTTGCTTTGTAGAAACTTAAATACCAGAAATATATCAAGAATAAGATCATTAAATTTTTTCAGTATTAATAAAAAATGTTAATGATCGCTGTATTTTTTGGAAATATATATTTTTACAAATTTAATATGACAATGAAAGAGATTTTCTTATACATGTTGTCCGCAGATAAAGAATTAAAGTGGAATAATAATAAATGGAAACATGGAAATTGGAAATAATAAATGGCAAAACAGAAAGCTTTTATTGGCGATATAAAAAAATGTTTGTAAAATGTTTACTAGAAAATGAAATCAGTAGTCGAAAAAAACTTACAATTAATTAAAATTAAAAGTTTATTTTTATATCAATTTTATTGGTACTGCAAAGTGCCAGTCTATGCTTTCAAAAAGCAAAATAAATTATTCTTCTTCAAATCACTTTAGAATTAAATTTGATGCAATGAGATTGGTGTGTTGCTATAGAAAGCAAAGTAAACACAACCAACACATATATAGATATAATTTGATGTAGCAGTTTGAAGTGTGGCTCTAGCGCTTAACATATGCAAAGTTAGCAAAATTGTGTTTAAGATTTTTTTACTTGAGTTTCTGTTGTCACTATAAATCCAGCTGCTGTAGAAATAGCAGCAGATAAAGGTCTACACATAATGCTGAGATAGCTACATTTTTTTGGAATTTCTTTTCTAATATGCTATACAAACTATTGGACACTAAAAACAAAAATCACCCATTTCAAATGCTGCGTAAACTCTCACATGACCTCTCTGTAGTAAGCAGTTTTTACAATGAGAATGTAACTTTATAGTTATACTTGCAAAAGACTTTAAAAGAGCCATAGTGATTTATAATAATAGCAGTGCGAACTACTAAATTGTTAAATTATTTGTAATCAATATCTTTTTTTTGTAATAAGTGGTTTATGGAATATTAAAAAATAATATTTATGAAAAAACATGTTCACATTAAATTAATAAGTTAGACTAACAAAGCATTTTAATTTAAATAACCCCACTGTACTTAAAAAAAAAATTAAAACAAAACAATCATTATGTGTGAGTGCGTAGGTATTTGCTTAAATGCATTTTTAAATATACAAGTTTTTACATATTAAGCAAGTGTTAGTGCGTGTATCTGTTTTTGTTAAAAAATAAAAATGGAACAAAAAGAAAATTGCAAACACACACATACGCAAACTTCGGCAAAGGATACAATAAATAAACTCGTTCATATCCTAAACTCCAAATACTTGTTGTTCGATTCTGATTAAATATGCATGCATACGTGTGAATACATATGTGCGTATATGTGTGTTGTTAATTCCTGTTTTTATATTTAGTGTGTGCTCTCCTGAATGCTGGTTTGTGCAAAAGTTTTCAACAAAAAGGTGTATTTATAACAAACTCTTTTTTGTTATGTTTATCAATATGTATGTATTAGTATGTGTATAGTTTGCTTTTTTAAAATATTACATTTGACTTTGTTGTTATTGCATTAAAAAAATATTGTTTAATGCGAATAATACAGTAGCGTTTTACTTCAAACGCTATTTAGGAGGAACTTATTATAATTGAGCGACTGGGGCGTATGAGATTTTCGATTGCCATTTTTTTGTGAAAATAAATATTTGTCATACGTTATTCTTTCTTCCTTTTGGCAGATTAAACACATAAATGTTTTACATCATTTCATATCAGGGGGAATATTCGTATATTAAATTAGAAAGTCTGCTATGCAAAAGAACTTAGTAAAAAAATAGAAAAAACAAAACAAACAATTATTTTGAACATTTTTTGACTGTGTTATTTAAAACTTATCTCATTATATTGCAAATGTAAATTCAAAATTATTTCTTTATATAAGGACAGTTTTTTTTAGAAAATGTATAAATTTCGAAAAAAAAACAGCCTGTGAAAACAAACTTGTTCAATATGAAAAAAGAAGAGGTCCTATATTTTTATTGTTTTTTCTAAACCCTTTTGTATTCGGTATCGCTTATTAGTCTACATATATTTTAATTTAAGAAAAAAAAACATTTTTTATATGAAAATTTTTGTGATCTAAGGATGCTGTCTACAATCCAGAACAACATGCGGAAATTTTTTATAAAACTTAAAATGGTAACTAACTTAAGTACAAGAGAGGTCTTTCTGCAATTTCATTTTATAGAAAAAGTAACATTTTATAAACTGATCATTTTTTTAACCGAAAAGTCTTTGTCACAAAATTTTTTAAAGCAAACCAGGTAAATATTAGAAGAGTCATAAAATTGATTTAAACTGCTGTATCAATTAAAACATTTTGCTACAAACCGCTCCTGTTTATTGTAATTCCTACACATATTTAGGTAGAATACAACAACACATCATCTGTACAGATTTTTCAAAAAAAAAAAAATTAAGCCAACACTTTGAAGTCGGGTAATTGGAGGCTTTTTATTAACAATACACTAGCTTACACTTTCCAAATAAAAAATGGTTTTTATTAAAAAAAAGAAATATTTATAAAAAAATTATAAAATCTCATTTAGATTTTTTCTTTTTTTTCCGTTGACTGCACCCAAACCTACAATGCGAGTACAATGCTCACACTATAAGGAAAAAGAACCTAAAGCGAACTAATGGTGGGTCATCTGGTATGTAAATGAAAACAGCAAAAACAAAAACAACAACATAAAATATTTGCCTTTTGGCCTTAACAGAAATGATTATGAGTGCAGTGGGTTTATATGGACACAAATATTATTACATGCACTTCACATGTGAACACCTCCTTCTTTCTAGAAAACTGAGCGAAAGTATGTTGTGGAAGGAGAAGAGATGGCATTAAATATTTTTTATTCACCAAAAAATAAAAATAAAAATTTGATATAAAAAAAAGCTAACAAAAGTTAAACAAAACATGAGATTTTTTTTTTGTTTTTGTTATTATTTGTTGAAAATAAAAATTGCAATATTTAAATGTAGAATAAATGGCCGGTGAAGTGAAGAGACAGGAAGTTGTAAAACAGCGAAAATATAATGTATTTTTGTATGCATTGAGTGCGTGAATTTGTGTGCGTAAAGAGCGGGTTTGTTTTGGGCACACACAAACACACGCTCATATACAGTTATTTAATATATAAAATAAAACTGGCAAAACTCCGCCCTCTGTTATGGATTTTTTGGACAATTCACGAAAAAACATGAAGAGTATGGGATGGACAAAGTACAAATATTCAAGCAAAATAAAAATTAAAATTAAAAAAGAACCTAATAAAACTAAAAAACAAAAAATTAAAAAAACAACAAAAAAAAAACTGCAGCAGAACTACAGACGGACGTATGCACTAAAATTTATGTATATACATGTGCGTGTAAATGTATGTGCTAATTTAAAATTCAGCGGTAGCAACGCACACTATTATATAAATATCAGTTTAAATACACGAACGCCAAAAAACTCATAAAATCATATATCCACATGTATACGAAAATAATCATACATACATTTATAAATACATATTTAAGAGGATACTTTGACCATTTAAGATAATAAATTTTACCCCACAGTGTCGTTAGGAAACAATATTTAAAAATTTTGTTTGTAAACTAAGGATTGGAAGTTGGAAAATTGTCAATTTTCGTTTAAGCGAATAGAAATAATTCAAGCTTGAAAAGATTTTTTTAAAAATACAACACCGTTATAGACTTTCACCGTATTATTTAGCCAATCTTTACAATTGTAAATGCCCACGATTTAAAAATAAAAGTAATTCAAATAAGACGTAGTTTTGTCTATTAATTTTTTCCCGTTCTTGTGTTAAACCTGTTTACATATTTTATTTTAAAAAAAGCAATTGTAAGTAAAATTAAGGTTCAAAAATAATTGCCAAAATGATATTGACTTCGCAAAGGCTGTCTGCAACTGAGTTATATACTTATCGATAGAGATCACAAAGTTTATACAGGTTATATAAAAATAATCTTTATATTTTATATTTAATACATCGCATAGTGAAAATTAAAAAAGCGGAAATAATTCTTTAATTTCAAAAAGAGTCACATGGCTACACAAATAAAAGTAGTACTGTGTACATTTCGAATTTTGAGTCTCTGCCAGTAATGGGCCACCCATAAAATTAAGAAAATAAAAATTTTTTTAATCGCAAATAAAAAATAGATTTACCTAATTACGACCTACAATGGCACAAAAATTAAACAATTTGTAATGATAGCGAAGTCGATTGAGCGATGATCGTCTGTCCGTTCGTGTAAGTGTTGAAATTAAGTTTGCCGAAGTACTTGATCAGCTGGAAAAAAAAAACAAATACGACAATTGATCCAACATAGTGTCGAAAGAGGTCCTATTGAAAATAAGGAAGATCGGTGCATGTCCATCGACGCAGCGGGCAAAACCCCACGACTACATCTAATTTTTCTACATCATCTGGAACATTGAAGTAACTCCCATAAAAAAAAACAAACGTATGGGGCGATAAAGAATTAAAAAATAAGAAAAAATATCAAGTGAAAAAATTGGCGCTCGCCCGCATTTTCCGAGTTACGGGCCTCTGAAATTTTCAAAATATTAAAATGGGTATCATTTTGAAGCTTTTGAGGAGATTTTTAAAGAAATACTGAAATTTTCTAAATATCATGAACCCATTAAGAGCCGATGTCACTGTTATGTAAAATTATATACATGTAGTACTTAAAAATTTTTTCATATTTTTTATTTTTCTGTCAGCCCAGTTTTGCTATTTTGATTTACTTCACCAAACTAGATTAAGATATAGCACTCTTACTTCTTTAAGCTAAGAAAACAAAAATTAAATAAGAACGATTTTTTTTTGGTAAGCTGCCGAGAAATATGTGCGATTTTCGTTTAAAAAATTGTTGAACGAAATATAAAACTTTAATTTCCATAGAACATTAAAAAAATCAATTTTAATAATATCTTGTTTTACCAAAGCACTTCTTATTTCTAGTCTTTAAAACACAT
Organism: Cistogaster globosa; assembly: GCA_937654795.1. Lineage (NCBI taxonomy): Eukaryota > Metazoa > Arthropoda > Insecta > Diptera > Tachinidae > Cistogaster > Cistogaster globosa. The sequence goes on from OW569406.1 coordinate 69,169,140, forward strand.
GTTCATATATTTTTAAAACTAAATAGACTTATTATTGAATTTAAAAATTTTGAGGTTGTGTTATTATTTGCTGAAGACAGCTATTGATCTATTGACAATTCATTAAACTTTAAATTCGATACACAACAAATTAGTCACCTTGTATCCTATGAAACAAATTATTCATTATTTCAGGTAAAATCTAGTAGCCTTTAAACAAGATATAAATTATTTTACATATAGATCCCTTTAACCTTAGATGAACTTGTAAAGATACAAATATACCATGATTTGGTCAATAGCCTTAATCAAAAAAAAAATGTTTTTTTGCGCTTATCGACAATAACAAAAAATTTAAAGTTGTTTATTTATTAGAAAAATTGTATTATTTCAATATTTGGTGTAAAAGATTTTCTTATCTTATCCACTGATAAAGCAGGTGACAGAAAAATTTTAACCTTTTGCAGTAGAAATAAGGTTCTTTATTTATTTATAATTTCTTGTCATAAAGAAGTACATAGCAACGTTTGGAAACTTTAATTATTCTGATATTGATGATGATTCTTCATACAACATTTTTTTCCAGTTATGAAGCAGACTTTAGAATGAATGGCCATGTTACGAGTAATCAATAGAATTATGGAATTTGGAATAAAAATAAAAAATAAAAGATATTATGGTTAAACTATTACAGCTAAAGTATTAAAAAAGCAATAAAGTTGCATTGAGGAAATACTTCAAGCAGCAACGAAAGAGGTTTTTAATTTTAAACTTTAAGAATTTATGCTAATTTTCCCGACCGTATTATTAAAATCACCGATATTGACTATTGCAGGTGAAAGCAGGTTTCGATGGCCATTTTGCTACCGCTTACTTAGCTCTTCAGAAACTTCTCACTTACATTTTAAATAAACTGAAGATTTTTGTCCAAACAACAAAGTAAAGACAAAAATCAAAGTTTAAGCAAAAACAACAATAATCAAGATTGATTTTATTTTTCTTTATCCACCATCGAAACGTGCTTTCACCTTCAATAGTCAATATCGGTGATTTTAATAATACGGTCGGAAAAAGTAGCATACATTTTTAAAGTTTAAAATTAAATTAATAAATACTCTCGTGATTTAAAATTATAATTATGAAACACGTTTTTGCTTGGCTTCAAGAAGATGGAATCACATTCAAAACAGCACCATGCAATTAAGTAACCACACAATACAATTTATTTTACGTAATGCTTCTGCTTGTAGACCACCAAGATCGTCAAATCTTACCTCATTACATTACATTCAGCTATGTGATGTAAATTGATCGATTTAAAAACAATTTGTTTTTGGAAATATTTTAAACAATATTAAAGAAGTTACCCCAAAGTAATTGTAGAAATTGAATGGAAAGGTATAGAAAACTATATTGAAGGTATTTAAAACACGAAATCATATCAGCACCATTCTCGGTTTTAGATCGGTTCGCTTACGAAAACGATTTTCATCTTTTCTTACTGAAAGTGACAGGAAAGACCTCTGCAGGGAGTTTATTCTACATACAAACTATTCGCTCAAAAAATGAATTTTCTTTGTAATGCGTAGTGCAATTCACTGGGCAATCGACCACAAAGAGATGCGCTCTTTTTGCAGAATACGTTGAACGCACAAAATTGCGGGTTTCAGGAATAAATTCTCTGATTTCATAAGAGCACATTTCATTATAGTAACAATAAAATAGCAAAACACGCCTCGCATTGCATCCATGCTCCAATGAGTCAATAGAGATTAATACCTTACTGCCACCGATGAGCTCCTTTGATCTCTCCTACACTCGGTCGAGTAACATAAAAATAGTATCAGCCTATACTTAAGAGTTATATTTCATTTTCGGTCTGATAAAAGTGACATAAATAGCGAGAAGATCAGATGGAATGAAGTATTTCTTATACCGTTTCAGAAAACGTAGGTACTTGAATGCTTCTTTTGTGACATGAAAAACATGCTTGTTCCACGGAACATCACATTGAATCTTCATGCCAATAGCATCGAAAATATTATATGTGACCTGTGCGAAAGCATACAGCACTAGGTTTTGCGAGCGAGGGTTGTGAACATTATTTAGCTAGAAATGGGTTAATCAGACGTACAAAAATACAATCGGATCGAGAGAGAAAGCATTTGGGCGTTGTAGCAAAATCGCAGGCACTGTTTCACTACGCAAAAAGGAGCAAAAAAAAATTTATACGAGTAGCGCCGTCGTGCTAAAGTTTTAACTACTTCTCGGGGCAACAAGAGCTATTGGTCATCATTAAAAAATTGAAGGATAATGCTAGTTCCTCAATTCCACCTCTTTTAAGGGATGACCAAATCATTAACGACCCGCTTAATAAAGCTTACATCTTGGCTTAAATTATTAAAAGTAGCCCCTGGTCCGGATGGAATTCCAGCACTGTTCTTGAAGCAGTGCTCTTCGACGTTGGCGCGTCCATTAGCAAAACTTTTAAGCATCTTGTGTTATGTTGGTGAGTTCCCATCATGATAGAGGATTGCTAATGTAACAACAATCCTTAAAAATGGGAGGTTAGAAACCCTTAAAATTGCCGTCTAAAAGCAAATTGCTCTGCACTTTCCAAAGTAATGGACAATATGCCTATTTTTCACCTTTGAAATATCTGGAGTCCAACATTTTATTTATCGACCGGCAATACGGCCTTCGAAGGAGACGATTTACGGGTAACTTATTAGCCTTTCTTTCGGAAAAATAATGACAATCCATTTACTACTTCGGCCAAAGTAAGGTGGTGGCTTTTGATAAAATCTGGCTTAGTGCACTCATATCAAAACATTGCTTTTAATGTCAGTGATAGCTTCTCTCGACTTATATTGGGCTTTCTCAGGGATCACACAAGTTCAAGCTAAATTCAGGAATGCCGCAAGGTTCCATCCTTTCTTCGACTTTCATAGGCATAGCCTTCCAGAAATTAACAAGCAAAATTCACAGAGAATAATTGATGAGTATTCGTGGGGAACATGATTCACTATTTTATCCGTTTAACATATCTGCAAATATAAAATATCATGGCTCTTATACATCATTAGGATCATTCTCCTAACACACTAAGAAAGTCTTAAAATTATAGAAAGCTCTGAAATAGCCTTGGCTTTGGTTGGCTGAAACATGATTTTGCTCAGATGAAAATATGGGAAAGGGAAAATTTTAAAAAGAAGGTGAGCAGTTACTGGCCCATAGTTTGAAATTGCAGGGGTTGATTGTCTACTTATAAGTATTTACTTCCCAAGCGTTTGTTAATTTTAAAATTTAAACAGAATATAATACAAAAAAGGAAAATCGTTCCCTTTTTTGCCCAATTGTTGAATATAATGTATTTAGTGTGTGATACACCAATAAAATAAAATCGAATAGAATAGAATAGAATAGAATAGAATAAAATAAAATGGAATTCTAATAAGCTTTTTTAAAGTTAAAAAAGAGGCGACAAAACTCTTATGCGTTTAATTAACTTTTTATATTCTTAATTTTAGGAAGCACTTGAATTACGATGATATCAGAATTAATCCCACTTTTTATATGTTTATTTTTAAATAAAAATAAAATCAAAAAAGCATAAACTAATAAAAATATATTACCGATACGACATAATGCCTAATTACTTATAATCCAGTTATGACATTTGATTTTTGCATGCTGCCATACATCGGATTTTTAACAAGAATTGTGTTATCTGAAACAAAATAAAATAAAAAGTTTTCGTGAAGAGAATTCAAATTTTTATTGCATCACGAGGAGGAAAGTTCAGCAACTTTGAATTAAAAATGATATCTGGCTACTGTCAACCACGATCACGCTGATAGTTGTCGACTGGGTCACCAAAAAACAACCCAATCACGCCACCAGACCACATAGCGAATCACACACTGACAATTTGTGCATGCTAAGGCTTCTCAATAATCGTCCTAGGATTTTCAGAAGCCCAAGTGCGGAAATTTCGCTTGTTGACTAACAGTGTTAAGTGAAAATGGGCTTCGTCTGAATAAAAGTTTTTTTTTTCCGAAATAATTTTCATAGCAGAATTTTAATATTATAAATTGATTTTCAAAGGAAATTGAACAATCGCCAATGAATCTTTTACAAATATGTAAAAATAAAAAAAATTAAAACTATCATTCTGTTGGTGTTACCACATTAAAAAAAACAAAGTTCTTGTGTAATCAAAAATACACAAAAAATTATTCACTTTAAAAAAAATTTTTTTTCTTCAAATAATCGTTCGGTTTTCATTACCGCTTGTCTCATATTCTACTTATACACAGTAACTTAGTTTAAATAATCGCAACCCTAAAAAAAATTAAAAAATTATAGTGGTTTTAAATTACACAAACTAAAGAATCAATTCTGTTTTAAAATATCCGACAGAGGAATGCCTCATGCAGTAACAGATTTTTTTATGCTTTTTAGGAAAATCATATGGAGCACATATATAATATCATCCAAATCAAGTTGCTCTGTTACCATGTCGCAGTATCGAGCATCAAAAACATTTATTGCTAAACCCCAGCTAAATATCTCAATCCAACATTGACATGTTGTGTATGAATTTATTTGCGTTAATCACACCGCGATCCACTAAATTTTAACGTTTGATTTAGCTTTTAATTTAAAAATACGCTTTAACACTATGATTTTGCTCGAAAAACTAGTATCGACCTGTCGTCAAACTTTCGATTTATTTATTCTATTATATGTAAACGTCTTAGTGCCCACTTAAACATAAACTATCAGCAGCAAACTCGTTAGAGGAGCATTTTTACAATTCCTTTCCCTCGAATAAACTTTAACACATGTCAACTTAAAAAATAAATACTTTTTATTTTAAGTTGAATGCATTTAATTATATTTCTAATACATTTTATAAACGTTCAAAATTCTTTTAATTTGCTTCACAAGGTTATCCATTAAAAAATATTTTGATTATGTCTGCGTTTAAATATTCACAAAACAAAATTATAATTTAAAGACATATGACATGTAAAATAATTTATGGGCTACAAATTAAAAAGACTTAAACTGTTTGCTGCACAAATATTTATGCGTACGAGATAAAAATTACAAACAAAACTTTTCTAACATATAAAATTAATAAAACTGCACATGAGAAATTGTCGCTTGAATTTTTCAATTTCTACAAAAAATTAGTATATAAATAAATACATTGTCTTGTAAATGTAATGATTGTGTAGTTTTGCGAAGATGCTGCTGCATTAAAAGACACAAAAACATTCCTTTAGATTTTAAAAATATCTTCTCAGCTACTTGTCAAATAAATGAAGCATTGTCACTTGCTCCTACAGTGTATGAGTGTGTTTGTAATAATGTTTATTAGTATTATCAAAAGAGTTTTAGCATCGCTAATAGCAACAGTCCGCACAGCGGCATTATGATCATTTCTGTCATTTTTGGCACGAAGTGAAACAAGTTCATCGCAGATTTTCAGACAAATTAAAAATATTATTTTTATTGTCGAATTAAAAACTCATGTGTATTATTTTGTTCATTGTAAGAATTGCTTGAGTTAGGTAGAACATACAGTCGCAGATATTATATTAAAGGAACTGCAGTTTTCTTATTTTTATTTTGTTATAAATATATTTTTTCTTTTTTGTTTAGTTGTGTTTTAAATTAAAAATTGTTTTCAATATATTTATTTTTACTGCCAAAGGGGAGTTAAGCCCGATACGTGGTTTAGCGAACTTCGTGATCATTTTTAGTCTTTATGAGCTATTGAGATTGCATTGTTAGGTTCAGAGAAATTGTTTAGTTGTTTATTGAAAAATTGTAAGTTCCTGTAAGTTGAATTGCAAACACAGTATAAGTCAAAATTGTCCCATTACTTTCAAAGAAAGTAAGGGAAAACATTATTATTTTTTATAAAAGCGTCAAGAAGTCTTATTAAACGGAGTCTAAGCTGCATTTTTTAAAATTATAGTAAGCAGCATTAACAAGTCCGAGATAGCTATTACACCAAATCTGATGCCACATTTTCTTATGCAGCCCCCTGAGTTTGTGAATATTCTGAAACCCATAAAAAAACTTAATTCAAATTCGACAAACCGAGCATAGAGTTTTGCTATCATTAATATTAGAATCAAACTTAAACTGTTTAATCCGAATATTTTTCAAAAAGTCGTTACTAACTAAACATTTTCCGAATACTTCGTAAATACAAATAAAATCGTGAAGACAACAAGTTGTTTGAAATTTGTTAAAATCAAACATTTGGTAAGAATTAAAAAAATTGTCAAAAACAACTACGCTTCTTTAATCTACTGCACAGATCATAATATAATTTTACAAGCCCAGGTGAAGTGGCAGCTTAGTTTAAGTTTTGAGGATAAGCCCCTTAGACGTGTAGCGAATGGATTAGTAGGATCCTTAAATATACATTTTGGAAAAGTTAATTTTAATAGAGATTTAGATTTAATTGCTATTATAAGCAATAACATTATTCCTCTAGCATATCTTCATTTGCTACTTAACTGAAACTGCCGTATTTGCAAAACTTGTTCATGATTGATAGTTTCTTCCGAACATCTTCTTATAATTATTTTAATTTTATAATTTAAAAAATATATTGAATACTTGATATCTTACCCAAAAAGTTTCGCTATTCTGTCGCATTCTACACACTGAAAGATTTTTTAATGAATACAATTTTATAACCAAAGGAGACAGTCTAATTTTTTTTTTACTCCTTATCTGATTAGTTTAAATAATGAGATATTTTGTGTGATAAATTATCAAAATTGGGAAAAAAGAAAGTTCAAAATTAGTTATATGGAAATAATGTAAGCAAAAAAAAAAAAGTATTAAAACGTTTAATTTATTTTACATTAGCAATACTTTGTGTGTTTCTGAATTGAATGAAAACTAATGGGAATTGGGAGAAAAGCAAAGAGGATGAATTATCGATGCTGATTTAGATGTTACGTAATTTTTATTATTAATATTTTTAATAAATGTAAATATAAAAATATTAAGTTGGTTTATCTAACTTACTTTATAGTGACTAATTCGGTTCTCATAGTGAATTTCTTTTGTGTGTTTTTTACTTCTTAATCTTATCCTTAGAATTTAAAAAGTTTCTTTTCCGTCTTTAGTCATTGTTATCTTTAACATTCTTCTAGTTCGACATTGGCATAAAGGGTACATCATTTAGCAGTTTACCTATGTACAAGAAGAAAAATATGTTATTATACAATTAACAAATTTGCTTTTTCATAAAAAATATAATTTAGAAAACTAATTAAATTTAAAAAAAATTCTCAGCATATTGAAAAAGCTGTAATTATTTTAAGAATTTATTCATTTATTTATAAATTTTAGATAAATTCAAATAAGATAATGTAACATATTAAAACGAAAGGTATCTTCATTTCAAAAAACTTTAGGGAAAACTGGAGAAAACTTTATTCCAACTGCTTTAAATTATAAAAAGTTAATAATTAAGACAAAAAATATACAGAACTTTTCTGTTTATGTCAATTTTTTAATTCAAAAATATAAATTTAATTAAATTTGTTAAACTTAACAAGATTTTTTTAACTATATCTTCCTTAATTCAGTTCGAAAAACCATGCTCAATTTACTTAAATAAATGATTTCTGTCGCAGCTGTGGCTTGGAGGATGAGGAGAAGTCCGTACTGCACCTCCTGTGCCACTGCCCATCCCTGGCTCGAAGAAGATTTAGAATTTTGGGCTCTCCTTTCTTCGGAACTCTTACGGAGCTATCATCTCACTCTTTAGAGGACATAGCGAAGTTCATCCGGGAATCTTCATGGTTCTCAATTGGGTAAGGGGAGTCACGCCGTCTTCCTTGTGGTATCACAATGGGCCATTCGATTGTGCTCAAGTGAGCTTCGTCGTGAGAGGCTGCCACTCCAAACTAACTAACTACTTAAATAAATTAGCTAAGTTTTTCAAAATACTGTCTTTAACTTCCTTAACTTAACTTATTTCATATATAGTTTTTATTATAATGTGTTACTGTCCTATGTTTTAATATTTTTTTTTTTTTATTTAACAGATTTTTTTTTATTTATTTAACTATTTTTTAACGATCAACAGACTATTTTTTAAAATTTTTTAGTAAAAATATTTTAATAATTTTATTTAAGTTTCATAATTTGTTTGAATAAAACCTAATTTAATTGTTATCATCTTTAAAATTTCAGTACCTCACTTTAGTGTCTAACTTTTCTTTCACTTAAAACATAATGATATTGTAAAAAGTAGAGTGAATATTTTAAATGGAAGTCTCTTCAAAAACTAGCAAGGGGCAGCTTTCTTAAATAGTCAAAAGTATAAATTATACAATTACTCAACTCAATAATAATTACGCATAGAAGTCTTGGAACCTTTCTTTTCACATGGTGATTTAATTTAGGTTTCACATGGTGATTCAGTTTTTTAGTTTTAGTATTCATTATATACCAAAGTTTGAAACTTGTAATCTCTGAATTAATAAAATGCCTTTCCTTTGCTAACATAGGCCGACAAACAAGGTCGTATATGGCGGCACTGAAACTTATTAAAAAGTTTTGATCATAAAAGGTATGAGTTTTTTAAAAAATAAACGAAACAATAATAAAGAAACTTTTACAAAAATCTTGAATATCAAATGTTTTTATATCTTCCGAAAAATATCACAAAAATAAGTATTTCTATTTGTGTTATTGCTGTCAATGTGTGCAAGGAAATAATAAAATTTATATGTAAAATATTTTTTTTATTTTTTTAGTTTTATAAAGACACTATCTTATCTTTTGTTTTTTTCTCTATTGCAGAAAAAGAGAAAAGTTCTTATTTATTTTAATATGAGAAAATGCTATTGAAATTATATTCATTAAATGCTTTAGTAAAAATACAACCAATATACTTGTATTTGTTGCATAGATGAATGTGCCACAAATACCAAAAAAATACATATATATCTGCACACCTTTATACGTTATACACACATAAAAAGTTCTGTCAGTAATTATCTAATATTTTTCTAATTTTGCTACAAATTATTCATATACGTTGGCATCTTAATCAATTTATTTTCAACAATATCTGCAAATTTGGCAAAAATTAATTGAACGTTTATATTTCAACAGGTAATAAGATGACACCTTATTTGTACATGAATAATACAATATTTTTTTTTTCATGTTCTTTTGCATTAACAACATTTGTTATATGCGATGGAAACCAAAAAAAAGTGCTCATACATTCATAATCGTATTTATTTAAATATATATAGTTTCTTATCTTCAAAACAGATCACTTATACGTTTATTACGTTGTTTATAACATTTTCTTTTCATTTATTAAAAACTTACATGATTGCTCGAGTTCCAAAATTTGAGATTAAGAACAACAACTTTTTATTAGCTAATTATGTCAGACAGAATATCATAAAATCAAACCAAAACTAACTAAATTCAGCATTTGACATACGAAAGATTCTGTACCATGGGTGACCCTCTAATTCTTAATTTTATTTTCTAAACATGTTACAGCACACATATTTTAGTAAAACATACTTGGGTAAATTTTAAATAAGGCCCTATGAAAATGACATTACTGTTAGGAAACCTTTTATTATTAATTTTTTACTTGTTTTTATAGCAAAAACAACCACAAAAAATTTACTTCATTTCATTGCATTTCAATTTCTAAATTTATTATTTAGAATTTTTGTATAGAGGACGTATTTAAACTTGCTCTATGAAAGTGCCAAATATCTGCCTGTTACGCCAATAGTTGGACACCCTTTAACATAAAGTCTTACTTTTACTATAATATTTGTTCCTATGATGCACAAAATTTTACTGCCACCATGCAAATTTTACGTGATACATCTTCTGTTCCAGAGATAGAGGGCTGTGACACATTTGTGTACAGAACCCTAAAAATTACTTTGCTTCCTGAGAAAATATATATTTAATTGGTAAATAAAGAGATAAAACTTATGCACGTACTATGTCGCCTTTAGAGCTCAGTCAAAATGAATATCCTGATTAAGCCATTTTTGCGTAACATACCATTTATTTCCTTCCTTTAATATTACTGCTCTAAAGAGAAATCCTTATCTAAATAAAAATATCATACATTTGGAGTCTTTAACACATTTTTTAGAAGCGTGAAAAATAATAATCTCCGTAACTAAGAAATGGTTTATTCTGTCTTAAAAAGTAAATCATAAGAAAATAAAATTACAGCTCAACTATTTCTCAAATTTTCAGCGAAGTTTTTTTCTTGATTTTTTTTATCAAATTTATTGTAAAGTGTTAATTTTTATCCATGTTTGTTTTAATTATTGTGGTGTTCTTATTTGTATGGAAATTCAAATAAAAACTGAAACCCTATTTATTGAGACTTGTTTTCTTTTGATGTCCTTCACCACAAAAAGTGGAAAAAGGGTATAACTAATTTTGTCATTCCGTTCGTAATTACTCCACTATCTATTTCCGGCCGTATTCTGACTTCTTATGCTTAGCGATGTCCGTCTATCTGCCTGTCCGGCCATGTTAGTGTTGAAATCAAGTTTGCCAAGATTAGCTACAAAAAAAAAAAATAAATAAGCCAATCGATCAGATATAGTGTCGAAAGAGGTGCTATTTGAAATTAGCAAAGTCAATCCATGTCCTTCGACGCAGCGGGCAAGACACCATGCCTACCTCTAATTTTTTTATATCGTTTTGAATAAGGAAAAAACACCAATCAAAAAAACAAATATATTGTGCGATAGAAAATTAAAATATTAGAAAAAAAGATCAAATGAGCAAATTGGCACTCGTCTATATTTTCCGAGTTACGGGCCTCTGAAAATTTTAAAAAATGCTTAACCCATTAACATACGATGACATTATTATGTTTTTTTTTTTTTTTTTTTTTTTTGTTTTGTTATTTTTCTAATTCTCTGTCACCTCTATATTTGTTTTTTTACTTCACAAAACTAGATTTAGATAGATTTTACATGGCCGAATATAGCACTCTTAATTGTTCTTAAATGATTTTTTTTGCAAAATCTTTTCTTTTGTCAAATCTCCACCTTAAAGTAAAATTATAGAACTTTTGGCCATTTTTCGAGGATATTTAGATATCTGGTGATTTTTTTTTTTTTAAATCGGTTCTTTTTATAATTTAATAATTTTATTATTTATTTGTTTGTTTTACTGCACTAGTTTTCTAAACTTCAAGTTTCGACTAAGTTTTTTTGATCAGACTTTCATTTTCGTGAAAACACGTAATAATAATTCTCAGGCTAATATCTCTCAGAAGAACTCAAATTCATTAGTTCCGAATATATCTGTGTTTTTAAGAAAATATGTTAAATGAAGACGGACATGCTTAAATTAATTTATCTAGCTATGAAAAACCCAAATTTGTACCTTAGTTTACTAGTAGTCCAACCCGCCTGATGGGAGATTTCGAAAAGATACATATTAATCGTAGTAATCAACGTATTGTAAAAAGCCTTGCAATCGCTTTACTGTATAAAAATAGTTTGCTTTCTTTACTGGCAATGCGACATGAGCAAACGCTAGAGGTCGGCTACTTTTACACTTAAATGATAATGGGACTGTTCTCGATAATAAACCTTAGACATTCTATAAATGTTACACATTTCAAAGACTTCCATTAAGTTATTAAAAAAGGTTACGTAGATCGTAAATCATTAAAAACATAAATTGGATCCCACTTAACATGCATCCACTGTTTAAAATGCAATAGACGTGCAGCAACAAAATTTAAAATATTTTGTAGTCATACCATCTTTGGTAATTTTGCAAAGAATTTCGTTGTTGTTTCGTTAGATCGACATCATTGTTGTACTTATTTTTGTTTTTTGAGAACAATGCAAAAGACAATTTGTATTATTATGGTTGAATATGATAATTTTAGCACAATATAATTATAAATTATAAATATATTAGCTGTATAGTCCTGCGCCTATCACACTGCAATCTCTGCTCCCTTCGTAGCCCTTCTGCACATGTCTTCATTGTAAAATATGTTGCATTGACTCTTTGTCATTACTTTTTGTCATCTCTCAAAATTTATTAATTCATTTTTTTCCCATTCAAATAGTAAAACTCGCTCTCTGAAAAATGAATTTTAAAATAAATATAGTTTTGGTTGTCATTGTGCGATTAATTTTATAAATATTTAAATAATAAAGTGCAAGTGTGAGTGTGAGTATGCGTGAGTGTGAGTGAGTGACATATGAAGGGTAGAAGAATCATGCTGATTTAAAAAGACGTTGATCTGCTTCAACTAGAATCACTCTGGTCGCTGCAACATTCGCAAAAACATATCATCCGATTGTTCCGTTGTTCATTATTATCTCGAGTGTCAGTACAGTGTAAGTTCTGCGAGCATCCCGTTTCCTAGCGCATTAAAAAACTGGATTAAAAATTTAATAAAAAATAAATTTAATTTTGAATCCTTGTTGAAACGTGCGTGTAATTTTTATTTCGTCCTTTTCTTCCAGTAATCTAAACAAACGGCAAAATGTGTGACGATGAACCCTCTGCTCTTGTCGTAGACAATGGATCTGGTATGTGCAAGGCTGGTTTCGCTGGTGATGATGCTCCACGTGCCGTATTTCCTTCCATTGTTGGCCGTCCACGCCATCAAGGTGTGATGGTAGGTATGGGTCAAAAGGATTGCTATGTTGGTGATGAAGCCCAGAGCAAACGTGGTATTCTTACATTGAAATATCCCATTGAACACGGTATTATCACTAACTGGGATGATATGGAAAAAGTATGGCATCATACCTTCTACAATGAATTGCGCGTAGCTCCCGAAGAACATCCCGTCTTGTTAACTGAGGCTCCCTTGAATCCCAAGGCCAATCGTGAAAAGATGACTCAAATTATGTTCGAGACTTTCAATTCACCCGCCATGTATGTTGCCATCCAGGCTGTTTTGTCTCTTTACGCTTCCGGTCGTACCACTGGTATTGTATTGGATTCTGGTGATGGTGTTTCCCATACCGTACCCATCTATGAAGGTTATGCTTTGCCCCATGCCATTCTCCGTTTGGATTTGGCTGGACGCGACTTGACTGACTATTTAATGAAAATCTTGACTGAAAGAGGTTATTCCTTCACCACTACTGCCGAACGTGAAATTGTTCGTGATATTAAGGAAAAGTTGTGCTATGTTGCCTTGGACTTTGAACAAGAAATGGCTACTGCTGCTGCCTCCACCTCATTGGAGAAATCCTATGAATTGCCTGATGGTCAAGTTATCACCATTGGCAATGAACGTTTCCGTTCTCCCGAAGCTCTTTTCCAACCCTCTTTCTTGGGTATGGAATCTTGCGGTATCCACGAAACTGTTTACCAATCCATCATGAAGTGTGATGTTGATATCAGGAAAGATTTGTATGCCAACAATGTTTTGTCTGGTGGTACCACCATGTATCCTGGTAGGATTTTTAATATTTTTTGTCTTTCTTATTTACAGCACTAAACTGTGAAATTTTTTATTTTTTACTTTTAGGTATTGCTGATCGTATGCAAAAGGAAATCACTGCCTTGGCTCCATCCACCATTAAGATTAAGATCATTGCTCCACCTGAAAGAAAATACTCCGTATGGATTGGTGGTTCTATTTTGGCTTCATTGTCTACCTTCCAACAGATGTGGATCTCCAAGCAGGAATACGATGAATCCGGCCCTGGCATTGTCCACCGTAAATGTTTCTAAGCATTTCTTGTTGATTTTCTTTTTTATTTGAGCGTAAAAGACATAAATGTTTAACATCTCTAACACCTAAACGCAACACTTGCGTGGAATTTAATTGTAGCTTAAAATTAACAACTGACTAAAAAAGCTGATGTTGCGCTTTAAAATAGGAACTCACCCAATCTAAAGTTAGAAAAAATAATCTATTTTAGAAATGTCCTTTTTTGTATATTTTTTGTTCATTTTGTTTTGTAAGTAAAAAAATAATAGATAGAGAAATATAAAAACACGTTGAATTAAAAACTAAAAAAAAAAATTTATCAATAAAATTATGTAAAAACGGAGGACAAAGTGTAGCTAATTAATTTCAATAAAAAATTGCACAGTTATTTAGCTGAAAAGTGCGAATAATAAAGATGTTCTAAAATAAATAAATTCAATGTCAGCAATTTTGCGTGGGTGCAAGAGGAAAAACTTAAACTCCTAATAAAATTTTGGGTAGCAGCCAAAACTTTTTAGCTCAACTAAATTTATATTGTGGTGATAATTTTAGAACCGCTTAGTAAATGTTTGCTTTTTGAGGGCCTAGAAGTATTATTTTTAGGTCTACTAGCTAATTTAGGCATGTCGTTATATAAAGAGGCCACCAAGAAATAAGTAAAAAATTCTTCAGATAATTTTTTTTTAAATAACAGAAATTCTTTTAAAGTTATAAAATATTTTTTACAACAAACTAAAAACCAAAAATGAATCACCTCTTAATATAATTTTATGTTCTTGCAACTAAAGTTAACTTTGTTAATTCAAAGTGGCCTCATGTCATAAATACAAGAAAGTACATTATCTTTTGGCCACTTCGACATTTAAAAATAGAATTAAATTTTATTTTTCCTTTTTTCCAACAAACTGCATTTTTACGCTAATTGTTTTCAATTATTATTATTTTTTTATCTTTTCAAAGTTTTACATGTTGAAGTTTTTGGTTTATGTAGCAACATTTTCTTTTGCATTAATATAATTCTTTACTACTAGAACATACATAACAGTGAAGACAAGGCAACTAAAAGAATATTTATTTTTATATTTTTCCTTATTTTATTGAACCATTAAAACGCATTTTTACAACACAATTTTTTATAGAGAAGAAAATGAATTAAATCTATAAAAGATATATTCTTTTAAAAAGTAGGGGATGGTTATGCTAAATTCTTAGAATGATGTTTACTAGACAGTCTATTGAAAAATAAAGATTTGAAAACAGGATCTTAAAATGGTCGAAAACTTTTATATAAATTTATTCAGACTTAGTTCATCCATAGAATGATTATGAAAAAAATATTATTTAATTAAATAAACAAAATTGGCTAAACTGTTCCTTTATACTTAAATCAGGTAGGTAAATGTCTGTAGGAAATAATTTTTAATCAGTATTCGATTCGTTTTTCAGCTTGAAAACAACTAAATTTTATTAGAAGATTTGGTGTGATTTTCTGTGCCACAAGAAACCTGTTCATTATACATTGAGAAATATAAATTCTGCAACTGATTTATAACTTGAAGAATAAGTGAAGTGTACGAAAGAATGCGTGCAGATTGTTTGGCTAAGAATATTTAAAACATAAGGGCCGAATTTGCCAAAAAAAAATTATTAATTTAGAAATATAATGTTCACTGATTTAAAATCAAAAAACGAATACCAAGTCGAATCAATTATAAAGGGGTAGCGATGGCGAACTCATTTAAATTCGAATTTATGAAAATACAACATCATCTTACATTTTTTAAAAAAATCATTAATTGGTCTAAATTGAAGTACTCTTTAAAAAGGCTAAAAAGCTGAACTTAAGCCTAATATATTTTCCCCTTTACTACTAACTTATAATTTCTTACGCCTGTAGTTCACTCCCAAGTCGTTGCTAATCAAGCAAGTAAAGTGTTTTAACCCAAACTGCTCAAAAGTTTTGTTTATCGCATATAAACTAGAAATGTGCTAACAAAAAACTATAAACTGCATTAAAATAAAATAAAAAATATATTGGTATGAGTAACTAAGAGCTTGTAAAGCAACAAACTTGCAAAAATTATATCTTAAAACAACTAGTTTTTATTGTAAAACCTTTCGCATAATGGAAAATAAAAACAATTTCACTAGAGGCAATAAAAAAGCACAAAATTATAAGAAAAATGTGAGGAAATGTTTTAACGTACAGCTGTATGGCGCATTTTGTCGAATATTGAGTTATGTGCGTTATTTAACATTAACTAGAGCAGTATAAAGGTAATAACAACCACTGTTATTACAAGCGACTCTAATAAAAAAATAATAACCCCAACCAATATCTTAACACCAAATTGTGGAAATTTTGCACAGCAAAACGGAGAGAAGTAAACGCTGGTAAAGTACAGTGTAAGGAGAAAGTAGGTAGACTAATGTTTAACAATTGTAAGCCCTCAAATTTTTTCGGTATTTTCCGAAAAAAAATTCATCAATTTCAATAAAAATTCAATAATAAATTTCAGAAATTATATTTGTTCTGCATTCATTTGTAATGTTCGGTGACTGAGATGCACAAAACTTTTGTTGATCGGTAAGAGATCAGTTTGATGGGTTTGTGGAGGCAGTTTTTGGCATCATACCTTTTGTTTCAACGGGCATTATCCAACAATAAAAATCCTTTATATGAAATTTGTTTATTGTTTTTTACGAAATTCATTATCATCGATTATATTTGGTACAATTAGTGCCTTTGGCCATTTCTTTCATCTTTATTTAAAAAATATTTGCTCAAACCTAAATCTTGTTTTGGGTTGCTGTTTATCTATATTGTAAGAAGTTAATGGGTTTTAAAAAGTTCTGGTAGGTTTTTACAAAATTAGTTACAAAATTTCCAGTAATTTTTTTAATCTTCTTTCTTTTTTTTTCATCACAGGTAAAAAAATATTTGTCAATCCGTTTGTAATTTCGACCTCATAAAGTATATTCTGAGTCCATGTGCATAGCGAAGTCGACTGAGATATGTCCGTCTGTTCGTCCGTGTTAGTATTGAAATCAACCTTGTCAAGGCACTAGATGATCTAAATAACATTTAAACGTGTCAATCGATCAGACATAGTTTTAGAAGTTTTGTTATTGAAAATCACCAAGATCGAAGCTTAACCTTCGAGGATGCGGGCAAAACTGTAAGCCAGCCGCTAATATTTCCATATCTTCATTCAACTTTCGTTTCTATTCCTGCAGGTGGTTATTGCTTATGATAGAAATTAACGAAAAAGGTGAGAAAACCTGGTGAGCTTTTAACCACTTACTACTTATTCACCACTAAATTATACTAGGATCCAGTGTTGTCAGTTATAGCGATTTTCCGCTACTACTGTTAGCGATAAAAAATTATTTTTGGCGTAAAAAGTTTTGAAATGGCGAGATAGCTGGAGGTTTTTAAATATTTGGCGAAATTTTTGGCTATTTTTTATATATTTCTCTACGATAACAAAATGTATACCTTGTATATAAAACTATATATTAATTTCTGAATTAAATGTCAAATGGTAAAAGCGCTTAAATAAAAAGGCATTGAGATACAAAAATCAAAATCGTAAAAATTTAATGAATAATTGCATCGAAAATAATAAAGAAAAAAGCGATAAATTAATAAAAATTGAAAACATAAGCATATTTCCAAAATACGTTTTTGAATGTAGGCAACATTGACTTTGCTTCAGTATTTCAAACCAAATTGAACAAATGAAATGAATAAATGTAATTGATACGTTGATTAAACATTGAAGTTTTTTTTCTACATTCAAAAAGTTGCTAAAAGAAATGCTTGATCGGCTACTAGAAAACATGTTTGTTTTTTGTAGTTTATTGTCAATTCTTAATTTAAAAATGTTGTAGCTCTGTATCTTAAATTAAATTTTCTGAAGTTTAAGATGTTTTCAAAAGACTTGGAAACCCCAGTTACGAATTTGGTACTTATGAAACACAAAGGGGAAAACTACCTTTCATAACTGGACTTAATATTTCAATAATAAAGTACCAAATAGTTCTGGTCTTAAGTTTACGATTACCAGGATGCTGCTGGTACTTACCACTTTAGGGAGTTCTTGATGGCCGTTCTTAATATATTAATTGTTTCCACAAGTTATGCTTCTGCCAAGAGAAATTTACCTGTAATGAATTCTATGAAAACTATTATGGGAAATAAAATGTAATATGAACTTCTCAAATCTTTGCTGGTAGTAATATCATACAAGAATATAAAGAAAGCTTGAAAAAACTGAAAAACACTTCTAGAATCTGACGCAGTGACCTTTTCATTTACTAAGCTGGGGCAACAACCCTAAGCAAAATTTATTATTTTTTAAACAAGGTTTTTTTGAATAAAAAACTTTATGGCAGGAAAGAATTTCTTATGAAGATTTTTATTTAAACTATTCAATTAGAAATCGCTAGCAATAATTGTCAAATGACCAGCATGAATAGCTAATACCATTTAGCATAAAATTGCACTTTTAACTTCACATACCAAAAACTTCTGTCCTACACTATATTTCTTAAAAATACGCTCAAGCAAAATTGTATTTATAGTTTATGTATTTAGTTGGTTAGAGTTTGAGTTAGAGTTTTTTTATTTTGCAATTTCAAGTTTGAAAGGTTTCTGTTTGGGTCATGAATTTAACATTTTACCATCTTATAAACATTTTCTTTTTATTCCATTTTGTTTTTATTTTTATTTTAGGGAAACATCATTCTTACAGTATAATTTTTTAACCAAGAAAATAATAACGCTTAAAGTTTTTAGTGTTGTCATTAAATTTTTTCGTGTAGGAAGCCTGTGTATGGAAGAATTTCGGTGTAGGTTTCCTATATGCCGTTTAGGATGATATTTTAGTAGCGTTTTTAACGGCAAAATACTATATTTCATAAACAGCGTGTAACTATTACACCATTGCCGAAAAAAAAATAATTAAGGCCTTTAATAAATGTTTGCATTTAGCAAAACTCTTTGAGGGCTCAAGACACTTAATTTAAAGAATGAAGTTTTGTTTCAATAGAAGAAAAGTAATTTGTAGCCTTTGCTGCATAAAAGAAATAAAAAAAATCTATATGTGATAAATGCGTTTAACGTTTTAAATATCAACTTTCAGCTTGCAGATTTTGAAAGCCTAATATTAACTCCCAATCGTTTAGCCTATAAACCAGTTAGGGAAGCGAGTTGGAGCCTTCCCTTCTACATAGTGCAGAGCTGTTTATAAAATCGTTCAGTATTATTAAAGGGATAGACCTATTTCTTAAGAAGAGACTACCAAAAACATTTATTAATTTGAATTAAGTTGAATACAAATTTTTTTATTAAGCAAAATCTTTAAAAAATTTCAATTTTTAAATTACTTTTTTTAAAATATTTAGCAATTTTTTATCCCGATTAAAGCACGTCTTGATGACCATTTCTCTTCCGCTTACTTGGCTCTTAAGGAAACTTATTACAAGTATTTTAAATAAAATAAAGATTTTTGTCTAAACGATAAAGGCAAAAATCAGAGTTTAAGAGAAAAACAACAAGACGTGCTTTCACCTTCAATAAACAATATCGGCGATTTATTAATTTAATTAATTTTCAATTTTTTTTTTTTTTTTTTTGAGACTTTGGTAGGAGCAAACACCACATATTATTGTGATTTCGCAATTATCAAGGACAATGTGAAAAAATTTATCAAAACAAACAAAAAGAGTAAATGGTGTAACGATACGTATGTTAGTTTATAAAAATGTATGTCTGTGTTGTTTATTTCACTTCTTAAAACCTTGAGGCATCTTTTAACCGTTAGCTTATTCTAAAATGTTGCTGTTAGTATATTTTTTCTTGTTTTATTTAATGTTAATGATGGTGTTACTGCTGCTGCTATTGGTGTTGGTGTTACAGTTTTTATTAAACAATTTAATGTGTTACTCTGGAGTTAAAAATGGCTATAACTAAATGCAGTTACATTCCATTTTGTATTCTATTTCTTAATTTTATAAATTTTTATTTTGGCTACAAAATGTCAATAAATTTCAAAGTTTTTTAAAACATTTTTTATAGTAAATTTTTTACTTATTATGCGTTTTACTATTTGTTTTTTTTTTATTAGGATCACTGGATTATAATGTCAGAAGCAGTGAGTTGTTAACGTAAGTTCTGAGAGCAGATATTTCCCAAGCTTTTAAGAGTTTTATGTGATATCTTTATAAAAGGCAATGGATAACCAAGAAATAAGATTGAATATCAAAAAAAATAGATAATCTTCCAAGACATCCAAACCCCACTTGTTCAGAACACAAATTTATTACGACTTAAAAAATTGAATTAAAAAAACAAAGTTAGAAAACGACTGTGGGACCGTAAAATGTTTTGAAACAAAAATCTCTCAGTCTCTTTAAGATGAGTTTTTCAGTTTAAGACACATCGAGTAAGTTAATATGCGATTGAAAATAAGTCAAGTCATGTTCCTTATACTGAGTATCTTTCATTGAGGTTAAAGATACTATTTTTAGTTATTTTGTTTTTTGTCTTTAAAAAAAAAAAATTAACAGTCGATCTATGTAAAGGAGCAAGTCTAGTCTGGTGTTGTATGAGTCGCTACAATAATGGACGTTCTTTTAAAATTAACTCAGCATTCGAGAGGAACTAATAGATCAATAAAATTTAAGTCTAAAATTGATTTACTGCCTTCAATCATAATTTATAAATAAATAATAAATTTACGTACATCAATTAACTACACGCAAAGAAAAAACATGGTCGAGGTAACCATAATTTAAGAGCAACATATTATGGTTAAATTATAAGGTTGTTGTAAATATATATTAATCTAAAAAACAACAATAATATGGTTGTAATTGCAACATATTGTTGTCTAATATTAAAATAATATTGTAAATAGTAACCATAATAATGTTTAAAGAATAAACAAAATATAATATAAGAATTAATATATTATGAATAAATAGAAACACACTATGGTCAAATAAATGCACCATAATGTAGTTAAGAAAAGTAAACAAAAATACTTTCAAAATCATAATGTGGTCTGTTAGCATAAACCTACTCTATAATGAAATTTGTATTACAATATTAAAATATAAAATTTTTAAGTTTAAATAGCATTTATTTCCTTCTGAAACACAAATACATATGTCTGGTAAAATTAGATTCTAATTATTTAACGTTTGTAGAAAAAGAATAAAATCTTCGTATTCGTATATAATGTTGGACTTCGCCATCACTACCAAAACTATTCGAATCTTGTGTGCCTATTAGAAACCAAGATTACATGGAATGTACTTAGCTTTAGGAAAATTTTTACAGTTATTTTTTTTTTTTTGGTTTAGATTTTATTCGTCTTTGTATTATGCCTTTGTTGTATGGATCATATATGTAGCTTCCGCTTTGCCAAATGTCCTTGAAAATAGTAAATAATATGTTGCCGTTACTTCCGAAGGAAATATTTTAAATATTAAGTTGGATACTTCAAAAAAATATTCTCTTAGCAACTTGAAATTAATAATATTTAACATTAAAACAAACTAAATAATTCAATCAATAAGCGGTATACTTTATATAAATGTACTTACTTCTTATTAGGGTTATTATTAAGCATGTAATTGCTTTTGCTATTTGTGTTCGTTGTTTGCTTTACTATACACCAGATTTTAGGAAAGTTTAAATAACAGAATTTTTCGATCTTTTATTTTTACGCATTTATAATAATATAATTACTTCTGTTTTTGGCATATGATTACTAGGGTGACAAACGATCAAGTTTTCATTTAAGTTTTAAAATTTCTCTCACACTTTAAAAACTTGCTTTGAAATTGGGTGCAGCATACGTCACACCTTTCAATTTTTGTGAATTTTGACAAGCAGTAGTGTAAATTTCTTGAAAGAGAATTGAACATAAACTTGACCGTGTGACTGAAATGTAAAAGAAATTTCTTGACTTAGAATTATAACCTAGGAAAAGAAAAAACTCTGTACTGTCAGAGCAGACTATTGTGCCAGCTGATTGTTTCTCTACGCCAAATAAGTCATGAATATTTTTCGTACATTTATTCCTTTGAAATTATTGAATTGGTCACTCACATCTGACGTTTTTGTTATTCCACAACTATTTTCAGCACGTGCTCCATAGTATTTTTGTATTTTTTTATATACATAAGTACATATGTTGCTTACTTTTTTGAATGCTCAGTATTTTTTATTTTGAAATGTCATTTTTTTAATATTTTTTGTTTAAATTTTTGTTATTTAAAACTCTATTCATTTATTCACTTATTAAAAATATTATTTTTTAGCACAAAATTTCTTCAAAATATCTTAACACTTATTATATTTTTTTAACCCAAAGCATGCAAGCTTTCACAATGCTGAATTGATGAAAATGTCTTCGAAGCAAAAACAAAATATTTTTAAGCAAAAACAAAATATTTTTGTCGTTAGTTATATTTTGTTTACATACAAACAAACCTAACAAAATAATAATATAATATTGTTATTATTAATATAAAATTTTTGAATAATTATAAAACTTTTGTTGTGGTAAGAATTTAAATATGGCTCAAATCAACCACGTTGCCTTTTTACGCGTTATAACCATTTAATAAATAATTGTTAACAAAAACTTTTTTATCGTAAATAAATTATTGTTAAAAACAACACAAATTTTGAAGCAGCAAACATGTTTTGTTACAGAAAACAAGGAGTGTTTTTTGTGACCATATAACAATCATAGTTTTTTTCTACGTGTAGAGTGTGTTCAAGGATATAAAAAGTGTTTATTGTCAGCTTTTTCACGAAGCGGTAAAATTCTTTTCAAACATTTTTTTTTAATATAATTGTTTTTAATGCTTAGACATTTAAATCTGGAAGCTGAAAGTAGGATCCTTATTATCTCGGAGAATATGGTTAAAGTTGCAGCCATGGTAAAATTTCTTTTGTTTTTCTAAAACGTATATAAACATGACTTTGATAGCCCTAAGTAAAAAAGCAAAAATGCAGGTGAAATTAGCAAGCCCAGCTAAAATATTAGCCAAAATGGCTAAGATAGCATGAGTTATACAGAAAGAACGTTATTCGCAATACAATTATTATTTGCTGTTTGACGCAAACATTTTAGGATGTGATACAAAGAGGCATATTCTTTATCCGGACTACAGTGTGGCTTATCACTAATGAAAAAGCATCAAAAACAATTTTTAGCACAGGAACTAAGGAAGCTGCAAAAACTTTCACCCATTTCTAACCATCCAATTTTTCACCAAACTGCTTAAGCGTTTTTAATTTCAGTATGTGTGTAGAACAAAAATTAAAAATGTTATAAAATCCACAGTTATAGCTCATCAACTTATCACAGTACTGAGCATTAAATTTTTAATATCATGGGCGTTTTAACTTCTTTTCCATTTTAATTTTTCAGCAATTTTATAACAAATCGTAAAGCTTAGAAACTTTGTAATGTTAGTAGCAGTTAAAAAGGAAAGCAACAAAAGAGAGTTTCCTTGTTACTGAATCACTACTAAAATAGGCAAAGTTATAAAGCAAACAGTAATAACAAAAATCTCAATAATCCTGCCATGTAACATTATTCATCCAGCCTTTCTCCCAATCAATCCATCATTCTTTCATCAAAGTAAATCATTTCTTTACAGAAACGATGGTCATAATCAGCACTTTTTAATGCGACTAACATGAGCAGCTGAAGGTGTAGTCAGGCAGTTGTTGTTAGAAAAACTTTGTTGTTTTTATATATTTCTTATTCTTATTGCGCTGTTATAATGTTTATTTTATATTTGTAGATTTTGTTTTCATGACTCAAACACACAAAAAGTGGTAACATGATTAAACCTCAAGATATGAACAAAAGCTGCATTGCTCACTTATATGTCGTTTTATGAAATAAATTGATGTTTTTGGTTGGTTGACTGACTGTTTGGTTGTATAATCTTAAGGCTTCTTTGTTAAAGTCATAAACTTAAAAAAATGATAATAAAAAAATTATTTGCTTTCTACGCAAAATATTTCGAAATTCGATTAATAGCAAAATACTAAAATATAAAAACGAAATTATTTCCGTGAGTAGATAGCGATAAAGAGAGAGAGCGAGAGAAAAAAAGTATGAAATGCAAAAAAGTCTTAAGTACGGCAGCCACCACTTATATTCTGTGTGTGTAGTTAAAAAAATTAATGGCTAATCAAGTTCATCATCATTTCTTTCTTTGTAAGCTTTATTTCTTTTCGGTCATAAAGACATGACACTGCCGTCATTAAAAATGTGTAATACAAATAAAGAAATTCACATTTAAAGTGGATGCCCTATAGCCTGCAATTTCATTTTAAAGCATTTTTAGTAATTTTTTTTTTCTTTATTCCATTATTTCTTGTTACGTTTAACATGGAGCTGCGATCATACCTAACAAATCAGCCAAAATTTATGTAGTATTAAAAATGTAATTTATTATAAGACTTATTAAATTAACGAAGAGAATAAAAATAGTTGCAAATATTTAAAAAATATATTCCGAAGTTCTCCAGGGCTTCTAGAGAAATGAAAAATTTTACTGCAGAGATTTTCGCAAACAAGGCAGCGGGTTATATAAGAACAAAAATCGTTTTGCAACAAACCCAGTCAACCTGTCCTCTCTTAACGCTGCAGAGCTTAAAAAAAACTTTTGCTTTCAGTACTTGGTTCTCCATCGCTCCTCTGTTTGACTACAAAATACTGTGTTAAGATAAGTTCTATCTACGATTTAGGTTAGAACAGAGTGTATTTCGGTATTTCCGAAATGCCCTTGTTATTTACTAAAATAGGAAGATAATGTATTGTATCAGTTGCACCAGTAACTGGCTACTGATCAGACCACAGAGGAACTCATCTTTCAGCACAGGGACTATCGAGTGCACCATATACTTGGTGAGTTAAAAATTTCGTTAAAAATAATAATGAAAAAAATATTATACTCACCAAATATTTCTTGACAATTAAATGCTCACAGCGACGTTTAGAGATGTTCCTTGGATTTGGACTAAAAGAAAGCCAATTTATTATTGTTTCATAAGACAATTTTTCGGGTTCTGTTATATAGTGCGAATGTGTAATATATTTCTTTTCGTGAGTCAAATTTTATTTACGATCTCAAAAGACAATTATTATCTTAATTATTTGGAATGAATGATCTGCCAAAACCTTGCTTTCTTGTACTTCATCTCAAATGAAAGATTTCTGCCTTGTTTGGGTTAATACGTATAATAAATACATACTTCTTCCTTTTACATATGGAATGGAGCTCTGTGTTTCTTATAGCGGTAGTCGTCATAGTAGTAGGTTGCTTAACTGCAACTATTTTTTGGAAAAAACATTTTTTATAACTTTCTATCAATTATCAATGAAAACGCCAAGCAAATAGAAGGTCATTTTAGAGACCTGCAAATTATTTGGACCAGTCTTAATATCTTCCCCCTGCAAAATAAATACCCAGCAAGAAATGGAACATTACCTTAAAAAGTACTTGCCGTATAATGACTTACTTTTGTGGTTGCCAAATTTTGTTACTCGCTTACAAAACACATTACATTAGTTCGCAAATAAAGAAAGCAGTAATTGAAATAGTTCTTTAAGTTAAAAAATGAATACCTTAAAATACGTTCTAATAATTATTAATATTTCCTGCAGTAGTTATTGTAATCAATTCTCAGTAATTAATTATAAAAGTTTCATAGTTAGAAAATTCTTCCGCCACAATTAATTAATTACCTTCTCTAAAATTGTTGGCTGGGTATCAATATAAGATCAATCACTCATTTTCCATTCCTACTACTCTTTACAGTATTTTTCAAAAAAGAAAGAATAACAATAAATTTTTTCATCCAAAATGTTTGAAATCAAGGAAAGAATACCATGACATGATATAGTTTCTCTTTAGAAGGCTTATTCGTCTCCTAAATAAAACTTCAAGTGCTTTAAATCTATATGGCAGGTAGTGGTATTAGAAAGGTGATCTTAATCTTTATAGACCACAGTTACAATTACCGAATTTCGCATTAGAAATAAAAAAGCTCTTAACCAAGTCGAAGTAAACCAAGCAAATTGCCTTAATCTCTTCAATTTTAATTTCTGCTTATTTTGCTTGCGATAAAATGTCTTGGTACTGCAATAGCAACAACGATAATATATTGTATTATAAATATATATTTTCTTTTCTAAATTTATGTTCACATAGTTGTAAATTGTAAAATAAAATGTGTGTTTTATAAAGCACGAACAATAAATCCCCTTCTCCAACGCACTTTTGACTGAACCTGTTACAAAAAATGCCTGCAATCTTCTTCTTGTTTGTCAAATACATACACAGACATACACTTACATTAACTAAAATCAAGTAAAATTATATTGAACGCGTACAAGCGCTGTAAAATGAAAATTTATTGTTGCAGTTTTTAAGTATTTTGATTTTATTTTTACGTCTTGACATAAACTGTTTAGATGAGTTTTTGCTCCCATTTACTGTGCAGCCATCCATCCATACAACAATATTTTTACTATAAATACAACGTATTTCATGCTTTCTTTCTTTATTTCTTTATTTTACTTTATTTTATATTTTTAATCGAAAAAATTTTACTTGAAATGTTTTAGGTAAAGTAGTAAAAACTTTTTACTACACAATTTACTACGGCCCTGCTGCTGCTGCTGCAAAAAAAAAAATAAATAAATAAAATAAGCAGAATAGAAAGAAAGTTAAAAAGTGGTATTAATTTTGCATGTGGCATGATGTAATGTTGCATGGAGCACTAAAGGTAGTTGTTATTGGCATTAAAGCTGGCCGGCCGGCTTATCTTTCATTTCTTTCGGGTAAGGGTTGTTGTAATCTTAAACAAAATGCTTTCTTTTTCGTATTTTAATTTCCTTTGAGTCAATATGATTTACTATTTAGCATTAAAATGCAATAAATGTACAATAAAACATTTGGACAATTTATAGTTTATGATTTTGTGAAAATTCAGCCCCTTCCTTTAACTTAATACCTTAACGGAGCGGCAGTTGGCATTTGCTAGGTTTTCTATCTTAAGAAAAATGTGCAAATAAAATATTGCAATAAACCTTTTTTAGGAGATAAAATTTTACTTTTTATAGTTTTTACGTGAATTAAAATGTTATTGGCAAAAAGGAACTTTTGAATTAGAAAAAAATTTTTTTTAAACATTTGTTATAGCTAAATTTAATAAAAGAAAAATGTTAATGTATTTGTATTTGTATACAAAAGCTTTATAAAAATTTTTAATTGCTGAATTGTAATTGCCAGAAATAAGCTTCTAAAGATTTGTTTTTAATTGAATTCCTCAAGAAAAAATATTTATATCTTTGTTAGAAATATTATAAAGTTACCAACTCAGCTATGTATAATTTTGTTGGTAATACTGTTAAACATCACTAGATTTCCTATTATGGACGATTAACTGCATTATTCCACCTAATGTTTAATAGTGACAAATCGTTTCCAGCTGCAAATTTTATTTATAGGCGATTTAAACCGTTTAGACTTTTTTAATTGTGTCTCTTATGGTTGTATTTGCGATAACAACTAAAAAAAACCCACCAGTATATGTTGGACCCATACACGACGTGTTTTTAATATATGAAAGCTGCATTATACCTTTTAATTTATATTTTTTATTTTTGTTAGGAAATCGTGGCTCATAATAATTTCTACGTTTATTGTTTACAATTTATTGCCAATATATTTAAACGTACTCTGTGTGAATTCTAAATGACTTCGTCACCTCATTATTAGGACACTTTTTGACCTAAATTTCTATTTTCACTAAAATACTTGTTGCTAAAGCGCACATATTTTTATTGTCACTTGGCAAATTTAACGTGTTTGCCTATCACTGTTCAAAAAAGGATACTATTTTTAGGAATAGTACCTCACTTATGGAACATCCTTTAAGTTTTGGTACCTTTTGTTAAAGCAGCTATAGTTATACACATTCTCTAAACATTTTTAAAAGCGTAACTATCAGAGCTGTAAATAAATCATAGGTTTTTGAATTAATTCGCAAATCATTTATGCACTGAATAAATTCTTTTCACAGAAAATAATGATTTGAATGAGATTTGAGTTTGTTCAACTAAATTACAATTCGTTTCTAATTCAAATGGATTTATAAAAGTAAATTTAAATTCATTTCATATTCATTTGAATTGATTCAAATAAATTAAAAAAGCAGTAAGCAATTCATTACCAAACAATTGATTGAAATTTAAATTGATTTTGTGAGTAGATACGCATTATTTTCTTTGACTTTTCATCATTGATTATTTTCAGTTTTTCATTACCCGTAGATCTGCTATTGATTTCGATGGATTCTTTGTTCTCATTTGAATGAATTTAACATCAATTCAAACAATTTGCAAATGAATTGCAATTTACTTTGACAAATTTATTTGATTTAAAAAATTCATTTTTACCAAATTCAATTGAAATAACACAAATTTTATTTAATTCACTTTTTTTGTGTGAAAAGAATTTAGTTAATTCGTAATGAATTAAATCAAAAAAGAATAATTCACTTACAGCTCTAGTAATTATTACGGTTCCAGATATAGAAGGCTGTGGCAGACGGTCAGGCCTTGCGATCCAAACAATTGGTTTACGTTTCAAAGTTACTGAAAAAAATTTCTGTTCAAAATATAGGGAATTGTAATGGAATTTTCGACTGATCTGATCAACGTCTATCAAAATTTTTTATTATTTGCAGATTTTATGATTCATTTAAATCCATAAAGTTAAATAATGTATTTAAACGGCAACTAGTTTCGAAAGAACGGTGCTTAGTGTCACTGAACTGATATTAAAAGGTATGTTTTATAAAAATACATTAACTCATTCATTAGGAAAACTTTTACTTAGACTTTAGTAAAATATTTATTTCATTAGAAACCCGGCACTGATTGCCTCAATGAGTTACACTCAGTCCCAATGATATGTTTAAACTTCTTGTTTTCAGCGAGTTCTTTCGTTAGTCAACCCACTTAATCATACATTTTGTCTTTCGTGAGACATAAATTAAATACTAAAGATAAGTGTTATAAAATAAAATTAGATTTTTCCGACCGAGGGCAAACAGTGAACTAAACTGACGGCAAAATAAATTTTTTTCACATGCAAAAATAAAATAAATACGTTACAATTAAAATTATAACAACTACATTTGTATAATTTTTTAGCCAACCATTTAAATGGGAACAAAATTAAAAAAAAAAAAAAAAACTTTCAAAATTTCATGAGTCTAATGCAAGACAAATAAAATAAAAAAAACGATAAAAGATAAGTGCAGAAAAATGTTGACACAGCACACTTTAGTTTTAATTCCGTAGAATGCAATCGAATGCAAATACAGCCACAATTTCAAACGTTAATGCTGGACAACAAATTTAAAAATCTGTTTCAAAATGCTTCACAAAAAACAGGCAAACGAAAGAAAAACACTTGCAACAAAATAATCTGCTGTTTTTAAAAGTACAAACTAATTAAAACTTGTACTTCAACCGAACAAATATTTAAATATTTTAACGTAACGTTTATGCATTTTTAAAATCAATTAAATTAATTTTGTATTTTTTTCGAAAATGCAACAACTACAGCGGAAAAAAAATAAAAATAAAATAAATATGCACAAAGCATTAAATTAAATTTAAATATTAACATTAATACAAAATTTTGTAAACAATATTACAAAGAAGAAAAACGCTTAGTACGAGCGACCTCACTCACACAAATACATACAAGACTTAAAATTAAAACATCAGAAAATGGAAAGAGGTGCAACATATCAAGCAAAAAAGGAGTTACATTTTTATAATTATTTTAATTAGTTTAACCATGAGGAAAATTATTTGGGCAAAAGAAACATTTCAAATAAATGCTATATTTTTTTAAAAGAAAAAATAAACACTTTGTAAAGAAAAATGCTGAAAAATAAAAAATAAAAACTATTACACTGAACTATTATTTTGTGTAATTATGAAACAAAAACTTATTTGATGCAAAACACTGAACACTTTTCCATGGTCAGTTAGCTAAAATGTTAAGAGGCCACTTGTTTTTGTTACCCAAGTTCGAGTTTCCTTTTGTTATTTCATATTTTCTTGTTTTTTCATATAGAAAACAATTTTATTGCATTAAACTAAATTATACAAAACATTTACTAAAGCACTCAAAACACACAAAAAAAACTACAGCGTAAAAATTACAAATCCAACTTGAATTTTTTAATTCACATCAAATCCATCGTTTTCATTTTTCTAGTATTTAATGCATTTTATGAAATATTGTGGCCTAGCAAAGACATGAATAAAAAACCCGGTGAATCAAAAAAAAAAAAAAAAATTATAAAAAAAAAAACTTAAGCAGGTTATATTGTTGAAGTAACAAAAATCTGTTAAAATGCTTAAAACCCCAGCAATAATCCAATTTATAAGCTAGAATGACCGTCATGCCGTAAAAATGTTGGAAAAAATGTTTGTGAAAAGTGATGATGATTCATAAACTGTTGCCAAATTCAAATGGTACTACGTTTTATCTGTATCAAACGTAAATGTTTCTATTCGTTACCCTTAGCATTTATTACAACATTCCTACAAAAATGGATAGAAGCCCGAGTTTTCACTGTTAAATGCTTTTAGCACTTCAATAATTTTATTTATCATTCAACGTCGTTATTGTAGAAATCACCAAAAAAAAAAAAAGTATGTGCTATCATTTACCTACACACATGTACATTGCATATTATATGATAACATGAAAAAAATACAATTAAAAGAAAAAACAAGCTGGGTTGAGTTAAACATAACCTAAGAGCCCATATTAGGATAAAATTATATGGCTGCAATCACTTTATAATATTTTAAACATTTACTGAAACCATATATTTATCGAACAATATAATTTTATTATTAAATATAACCATAATCATGATTAATGTATAAATATATTGTAATATAATATGATCAGAATATGTTTTTTTACTTACTTTGAGGTAGTTTTGTTGGCCTTTTATTTGCTTTGATAATTTTATTTATAAATTACAATTTTCATTATACTTTGTTTATATTTAATTATATTTAATTGTTTATTTATTTATTTGCTTCTTTTTTAATTGAAAATTTCTCCTTAAGAATTTTTCTCTATTTCGTGACAATTATTATTCACTAGTTTTTATTAGTAAATAATAGCCGTCATTTTAAATAAAAACAACCAATAACTTTTATTTAAAACCCAGAAAAAAATTGCTGCCTGTGTGACACGTTAACATGTTTTAAAGTTTTAATCATACTCTGATATAATACAAACAAACTTATTATATTAAATTTATTAGTTATAGATTATGATTATAAATAATTTATTACTTTGCAATAAATATAAAAATTTTGTTGTAGTCAAAATATTATTAACAATTATTTATTTTAAACCAACATTTGTTACTGTTATCTTACGTAAGAACCATTAAATGATAAAATATTAATAAAGCCTTGTCCACAAGGACACCACAACAACTATATATTCTATACATCAAGCATATATTGTCAAAAATAACATAATATGGTGCTTGTGATCACACTACAACCATGTATTTTTCTAAGTATAGGAGATGTCAAAAAGCCATAAAAGTAGTTTACAGACTCAATTAGTTTTATTTTCCAGTTAAGTCTATTTTAAACTTGATTCACATTACCGAAGTATGCATATTTAAGCCCTCCGCAAAATAAAATGCAAAATAAGCTTTCATTTAAATAACATTTCTCAACATTAAAATTGAACACTTTTCACTCAAACAATTTTTTTTGTTTTTGAATTTAAAACCACGCTCTCGTTTTGCCAACAATCCACATAATAAAATTATATTAAATATACTGTGGTGGCAAATATTCCAATAATAAAATAGGGTAAAGCACAACTAGAAGCCTACTAACCACCGATGCACGTTGGTTGAGGAATGGCCGAAATTCAGATTTTTCTTATTCGCCGATTTGTATAACCTTCTGGTATTTTATTGTCAGATATCTTAGTATTATAATTCCGAAATATTAAGCTGATATATTTATTATTTGTTCGGACAGACACGCTCGAAGTTCATATATGTTCGCTTGTTTAAAATGGCATGCAAATGTACTGTACATTCAATATTTTGATAAAATCACAGTAAACTGTGCCAACATAAAAATTTCAATATTCATCAACTTCAATGGACTGCATCTTTTAAGCGCTATGGAGTGCTGTTTAACGAAACATGTCATTTTTACAGCTTTAAGTCTCAGCTGAAAAGTTAAAAAAAACTCCTACTACTAACTACTCCTTTCAAAAAAAAGACAGTTAAAACTATAAAGTGATAAAGTAACAAAACAAGAATTTTGCACATTTCTTACCGTCTTAATTTCAAAAAATGGAGAAAAGATATTTATTTAGATTGAAATGGCGACAAATAGATCTGAAATTCAGAAGAGTTTAAGGTTGACACAGGGCATAAATGTGTACGCAGTGAGGCAAGGTATGGGCACCACAAACGATAGCAATACAGCAAGAAAGATTTTCAAAAATCCAGCCAAAACTGTGGATGTAATTGGCATAATTAAAGAGCATTAAATTGTAATGCAGCGATCGACATTTACATATCTTATTTATGTTGCATGGAAACTGCCAAGTTGTTTGCTGATCTTTATGGCTGGTACTGTAACTGTGTAAAAGATTCTAGTAAATGGTAACAAAATTATAGCAGAAGCTATTCTGCCAATGCCCTTATTTAATGATTTAATTTTAATTTTTTACATTTAAG
Organism: Cistogaster globosa; assembly: GCA_937654795.1. Lineage (NCBI taxonomy): Eukaryota > Metazoa > Arthropoda > Insecta > Diptera > Tachinidae > Cistogaster > Cistogaster globosa. Next base: position 69,201,743 of record OW569406.1, read on the forward strand.
TTGATTATTTATATCAGGTATGCTGTCGGAGAAAGCTCAAGAAGTGAGAAATAAAGGCTTTAGAGCCTAGAGAATACATCATTCGCGAAGAATTGGACGTGTAGCCACTAATGAAGACGCAATGCAAAATCTTTTATTGTCTTCAGACCCATTTATAAATAGATTTTGCTCAAAGCAGCAAATCAAAAAAGCGGAGTACGAAAATAATGTTAAAAAAATATTAAAATTATGCTTAAATTATTTATTCATGTTTTTTTCTTTTTCTTTTTTCTATGGAAGATGGGCGTAAAAGTGGGCAGATCAAATACATACAATTATAATATTTATTTTTTTTTTTTTGAAAATTGAGTTGATGCATTAAAAATCAAGGAAATTATGTCACTTTTTTAATACAATTTGTTTGAGAAGTGGGCGTAAAAGTGGGCGGATAAGTTTTTAAATTTTACACAAATCATTCTGAATGCTTAAAAATGCTATGTGGTTAAAAACAAAAGGTCAAAATTTAGTTTTCTTTTTGTATAGGAGGTGGGCGTAAAAGTAGGCGAATCATATTGATTTTTCCATTTTTTCTTGATACAAAAAAATGCCTATGTGCCAAGTTTCATTGTCCTTTGACAGCTTCTTTTATTTTTAGTCGTTCGTTCTATGTACCAATGTGTGACGCCATGATAGCCGACTCATATCTCTTCTTTCTTTGATTCACTACGTCACTAACATAGATTTATTTTCTAAAATGAGAATAAGAGTTAGGCATCTTAATATGTCCTAAGTATCGTATTTAAAATACTTTGTCAAAATTGGGACATTTATATCACCGCTATTTACATTTTCAGAACTTATCACAAATATAAAATGTATTCATGGTACAAAACTATTTTATAATAGAATATCAACTCCTAAATAAATTAACTTTTTTTATAGTTTAGAGCAGCCACAATTAATTTTAAAAAAATATACACTTTTTTGTGAGTTTAATTCTATATCAAGCAATCTCAAAAGTTGAAAATCTTAATATTATTTATTATATTAAATTTTACTTTTTTCAATACAGTCCTAACAACAGGAGCTAATTTATTTACAATTAGAGCTACGAGTTCTTTGATGAAACAAAGTTTCTTAGATTGTATAAGTCAACTATAATGAAAGTTCGTAACTACTCGGAAACAATTTCTAATCTAAAGCTAAAAACAAAAAAATTATCCATTCATTTGTATTTTGGAAGAGGCAATACAATAGTTTGTCTTTTGTACTAAAACACATATACAATAAAGAGAGGATAAAAACATCTGCATTATAAAAAAATCTATACATAAAAATCAAAACTAGTTAAGGCTGCTTTATTAACTTTTCTAATCCATCGGTTCTTATTTCCACAAAAGATTTAAACTAAACATTAAAAAACAATATTTTATTTGACGACTCTAAACAGGCGGATATATAACAAATATTAGAACTTTGAATACAAATTCACAAATTGAAAAAAAATCAACCCAAAACTTCTTAAAAAAATAAGACAATTATTGCAACTTAAGATGATACATTCTCACAGCAGACATTTATTTACATATAAAACGGCAGACATAAAACACAAACATACAAAGAATTTCCACAAAAGGTATACGAAATAAACAATAAAAAGTCTAACGAAACTTTAAAGTAAGAAATATGGTATCACCGAATACCAAAATAAGAATACTATTACCAGTCACAACAGCATAATGATTAACTCAGCAAAAAAAATAATAATAATGCCAGGAATGTTGTATGATGCAAAAAGAAGAAAATAACACAAAATTTTACATACACGACGATTATTATACTTTGTACCTTCACAAGAGTCAACTACCAAATAAAAAGAAAAAATCATCAGTCACCATCATCAACAATTCAATTTTTCTTTACATTTCAATGCATGAACGTACAATTTGTCTGAGCGCCTAATATTTTTGAGTGCAACACTAACGCCACCAATAATGGCCACCAATTGTGTGACGACATGGTCCCAAAAGCCAAACAAACTCAACATGTGTATCAAATGCTTTTTTACTTTGAAGAACCAACCCACATTTGCATTTTACTCGCAATGAACACCGAACTAAAGTTTATTGCACGATACTCTTTTTTTTTTGCCATAAATACCTAAAAAAAAATAAAACTCTAAAGTTTCTTTCTTCTTTATTTTTAGAATACAACGACATTCGACCATGGCCAAAAAGAAACTGCAACAACGCAAGGACGAATTTTTTATGTTGCCAAAAAATATATTTTTCAGTTGAAGTACTTTGGTTTTAAACTTTTTATCATTTTTTTTTTTTTTTCAAAAAAAAGATATAAAAACGCTTGTTTTTATTTTTGAAGACTTTTCTTTGTTCTTGTTGCAGTATTTCGGCAGCAATTTAAAAAAAAAATATTTCATGGGCAATAAAAAATTGGTTTTCAAAGAGGTGTAAGAACTCGTATAGTGATAAGTGGTTGAAAATTGTTTCTTTTTGTGTTGGACTTTTGCTGTTGTATGAAAAAAGTATGTTTAAAAATGAATTATTACTGCAACGATTGATATTCTTTTATTAAAAGTATTTATTTAAAGAGAAAAACTTGTTGAATTAAAAGTTGATCTTTTTATAGAGTATTATTGTCAGTTGTATTCAATATCCAAATAGACGTTTTAAATTAAATTTTAATTATTAATAATCATTTTCTTTCAAATGTGCTAAAATAGTTTTAGTCGGTTAACCAACTTCGCAACGGAAAATTATTTTAAGTCAATGCTATAGTAAAAAGATTATTTTTAGTTAAGAAACTAAATTTATATAATTTTAAAGGATTCTTATGCCAAAAAAGAATGCCTAAAAACACTGATTCCTAAAAACCACTTAGAACTTTTGTGTGTTTATGCAACGTTAGGACTATTGCGATGACTACAAAAAAATCACTGGATTATCCAGAAAATTTTACAAACTATGACCACCCAGAGAGTCATCAAAATCTCTACTTCTTGGCGCGAAGAAGTTAATTCCCGCTCATTGATACCTCCCGTATGCTGTAGTCGATTAGATTCATAGACAAGTAATGCCTTTGTCCATTTACATAACTAAGGGCCAACAATAATTATTCCGAGTTCACACACGTCAATTTTTCTTGCAGCAGTTCTGAATTTTGTGGGAGAGTAAACGAGAAATAAAATGACTCTGTCATTTCCATGAGCATCTATTTTATTCCCTTGCTAAGCCTATATATGTTTCAGCATACATCTGCTTCGTAACTATCCAGGAAAAGATAATAATCTAAACCATTTTAATGGGCCATTTCGCTGCCGCTATAATTCCCATTAACAACAAGAAAATTCAAGCAGGAATCAAAATTAAATGTATTGATATCTATGAGAAGCAAAGAATCTTGGTTTAAAGCCATATGTCTTTTAAATATATGGTACTCAATATTGTAGACGGTAAAAGGCTGAGATTCCCTACAATCTAATGGTCGGCGCCAATGATTTTAAAAGATCATATGTGTCAGCTAACACTCTAGAATGGGCGTAATTTTTGTTCTAACAGTTTAAAGCAGAAATCTTCAAAGCAACCGTCAAATTAAAACGGTCTCATCATTCCGTCCTCACATTGAGTAAAGACTAATATTTGGTTGCCATTTGAAAATAAATTTATATCAATCTGTTTTGGGAAAGATATAAAATTTATAAAAGGCTCTATTTAGATTATAGAAAGATAAAACCTCACTTAAGACAGAAATTGATTAACATGAGCGTTTTAAAGTTACTATTTCTGACAGCTAATTAATTAATGCTTAAGTGCCTGCCTATTTGTAATTTTTGTAACGTGTAAGAAGAACAGAGATGGCAACCAGATTGCACGAGGCACTCGGCCAAAATAATCAGTGATTGAAACAAAACTCCACACTGCACAAAACCTATAAACCATAAATTAGTCGAGTTACTTATAATGAAGGATTCTTGCTCTTAAAGCGTTTACAATTCTTTCGCTTTATTTTTCTAATTTTATGTATCAAAAATGTACGTTATTATGATTATAAGCCATTCACTTTTGAGATGGTAATTTCTCACTAGCTTGTGTGTTACCTTTTTGAAATAAGGCACCAAAAACTAACGCAGATAAAAATATTTAACGATAAAGAAAAAAAAATTCTACAAAAATTTTCCTTCTCTGTGAATTAGAAATCTACAGTCAATCAACACCTGTTGCTTTTAAATATATCACACAAGAAATAAAGATAAAAAATATTTCTTTCAGTTTTGCCGTTATATGCATTACAATATTAAAAAAGTATTTGAGGACGAAAAAAAAACGCTAAAAACAAAAAATACAAGTCGACTATGTAACAACAAACAGCAGGAAATATAAAATTTTAAAAATAGAAAAAAAGTAAATTCCAAAGAAAAAAAATATTAAAAAACATAAGGAAAACGTAAAATATTTTAAAGTGTGCCACAATCTGAAAACGGCAACAACAACCACAATAATTACGACACACATGCAATAAAAAAGAAAAACAACAAGGTAATACTTCAATAAAAAACCAATTCAGAATATAAAGCGAACAAAAATTTATACAGGTTGTTTGGTGACCAACTTCAATTGGAGCAGCACAAAAAGAAACAAGTGTGTCTTTACATAGTGAGATAAAAAATATACCGGCTGTTGTTGTTGTTCGTTGCTCCAAACAATTGTTGTCGTTTTGCAAAAGAAAAAGAATTTTTCACTCTAAAAAAACCAACAGCAACACTTCAAGGAAAAACAACCAATAGAACAATTGAAACAACAACAAAATTGCATATTCCATGAACTTACATTTGTACATATAAAATTCATACATACAATAGAGCTGCAGCAGGATGGGTTGTTGGCAAAAAAGAAAAACTTCTACAAAAACTTCTCCAAATTTAACCACAAAGAGAACTAGAGAGTAATAAAGAGAAATCACATTCTACACTGCAACAGTAGTGACCATAAATAAATGTGTGTGTGTTGAATCCGAGTATGATAATATAATGTGACACACATTCTATTGCAATGGAAGAAAAAAACAATTCCATGACTTTTAACTACACATCGTTACAATATGTATGTGTGTGTTTTGTAAAATAAACAAGAAAAAGTAAAAAAAATATAAGAAATGAAGCAAAACAATTTGTTTGCGTCAAACATTCGTACTGACTTTTTACCGGAACTCAAAAGTCGAAAACAAATATGTGTGTAAGTTACACATGCTTCTACAAATAAGAAAGACTTATGAAAATCTGAAGGTTTTGATTATTGACAATCTAAGCAAAAACATAAGCTTTGTCTTTTGTTATTGGTTTGCAGCTGAAGGAGAAAACATGCAGTGAAAGAAAAAAGTCGAATTAAGGACTTAATTAAATATGACAACATAGTTAAGCTTCGTTTATCAGACCAAAAATGGAATACAACTCTCATGTGTAGGCCGGTACTTCAACGTCTGTTTTGGTGTTACTCAACCGGTTACAGGAAAGAGCAAAGAAGCTCATCGGTGACAGTAGAGTATCCAGCTCTATTGACTCAATGGAGCATCGACGCAATGTGGGGCGTGTTTCACTGTTTTATGGTTACTACAACGGAACGTGCTCTTATGAAATCGGGGAACTTGTTCCTGAAAACCGTAATTTCATACGAGCAACGCGATCTGCATCAAGAGCGCATTCCTTTGTGGTCGATTGGCCAGCGAATAGCACAACGCATTACAGAGAAAATTCGTTTTTTATCCGAACAGTTCTTATGTGGAATGAACTTCCTGCAGAGGTCTTTCCTACCACTTTCAATATGCAAAGATGCAAATAAAATTTTCAAAAGCACTACTCCCTCTATCCCCCATCCCGCAACCTAATTTCCTACGATTTATTTCGTCACAGTAATTATTCAGTGACACACGCATGTGGCTACCTTGAACAAAACACAACTCTTAACGGGTTATTGACAATACTTTTCATCACTCCAAGGGTTCGAAGACAACCATATCTCGGATCAATTGCTGTAAATTCTATGGTAATTTTTTTCTGGATTCGCTAGATTCTTTGTAAGAAAGATTAACAGAAAGAACAATCAGATCATCAGATCAGACCAGGCATTTTTCATTAAAGTGTTAAAAAGAGATCAGCCTTCTGACTACAAGTTGCAATTTTGAGCGGTTTAAATGCAGCCATACAAGTTACGAATGTTTGTTTTTTTGTTTCCATTTCATAAAGACTGAGTTGGCACTTTGTGGGCAGTGCTGTACATCTACTATTTTAACGTGCCACCATTTTTTTTTTTTTTTTGAAGTTACAGCCAAATCTACCTAAATCTACTTATTTCTTAACCTGCATAATATAACATGCAAACAAAGTGTGCAAACTCTAAACCATTCCCTACTCAAAATCTTACAATTTCTTTAGCTTAATTTATTCCAAAATAGTTTTTCTCTTTTTCAAACCATGAAGCAAATCTCAAAGAAATGCTTTTTACATATTATTTATTTTTATTAAATCCAAATTTTATAAACAAAACTAAAAGTACAATAAACATAATAATGAATTAAATCCATTAATATTTTAGATCAGCATACAGGAGCTTAACATTTAACAAACAAACATTTCGAATTATTTATGAGGACAAACTAGCAAAGTGCGAATCTAAAAAATCGACAAAAAAAAAACAAATTCTCTTATACGCCATTGAATATAGATAGGCAATTTGGTATTATTTAACAACAAATTTCTTATTCTTACATATGTAAAAAGGAAAACGTACATTCTATTACCTTAAAATATCCTAACAAATCCTTTTTATGACCACATTATATACTACATGTAACAATCAAGAGATACAAAAACAAAACGATTTTATTTAATGCCACACACACACACACACAAAAGCTTAAATGTGCTCAATAAATGTGTGTTATAGTACAACTGGCACGCAAACACAATACCACGCATAATAAGTGCGTTCAATTACCTGTTACTACCGTTAGATGAATTTCTATGGCCGGAACATGAGCCGCCAACATCATTTACTAGCTGCTGTTTTGCATGCTTTAGGTTTTTTTATTCTTAGAGATGTCATAAAGATAAAACAAGTGTTGAATAGGTTAATTCATACGTTGGCTTTTATGAATATTGTAAAGCACTAAGCACTAAGAACAGTGATGTATAAGAAAATCAAATAAGAAAAAAAATTTTAATATTCGTTTTGTTTTCATTTTAATGAAATTTATATTTTAAGACCGTAATTTGAATTGTAATTCTCTTATTAAACTAAATATCCTTTGCTGTCTTGGACGTGATTAAACAAATCTAGAAGCATTGGAGAATATCATACAAAAGTAAAAATGTGGGTACGAAATGGTGGCCTAAAAAGTATTATATGCGATACATTTTGTGCATTGCGAAATCATGTAAAAGCTGTTAGTAGTAGCGAACTCATTATTTTCATAATTTCGCAATGATTTTGAGTTTCTAAAAAAACACTACAAAAAATTTAGAAAGGCACAAAACAAACAAAAATTTCCGCTTATAGAAAGGTGAATGCTCCAGAGAAAAATACATAAAAGGCACTGAAATTGCAACGTATCTTCAAATCCAGGCAGATTATTTTTACAATTTTTATAAAAGAAAAACGCTTCTTCAAGTGTTTCGGCAAGTTTACCACAAATCATGCATAATTTGGTGTTAAGGACTGTTTATAACATTATACTTCTTCATTTCCTATATTCATTTTTTTTAAATGTAACAAATTTATTTGTAGTTTTAAAAAGTAAAAAAAAAATAATTTTTTTTCGAAACTAAGCGAAAACAAATAAATTATTTTATTAAAGCAATAGCGAAATAATTCATTTTTATTTTTGCCGTAAGCTTGCATAAATGTCAAACTGGATATAAAAGCTTCTACTCTCTTTCCTATAGTTTTTCTAAACGATATTAAATATTTAGAGCAAAGTAAACATAACATTTTTATCAACTAATAATTGATTTGTAAATGTGTCTACAATATCTTCAATATAAAAACGGAAGCGTTAAAATATATAACCAATACTTTACAAACCACTGTGCATACAGAATTACAAATATAACACTGCATACGTGCGTTCGTGTGTTACCCAGATGATGCTGAGAGTCAGTAGATAACACGCATTAGAGTTAATTTTGTAGAAAATGTATATGTAAGATATCTGTTTATTATTACTTAAACTTTTAGTATGATTTTGTTAGTTCATCTAACAGTATGTGAAAACCATTTATCTCAATGTTTTTGAATATTCTAAAAGATATTCATTTTTTCTTTCCTCCAAACATTGCGTACGTACGAACATAGTTCACGTTTGGTTATGCAATAGTGAAGGCAACGTTAAGATGTGGAAATTTTTGCGTTGGCACGCATTTGTTATAAACATAAATGAGCTTAGAAATGAAACCCCGCAGGATAAGATACACACTTGCCACTTGTGCGTTCGGGTGTATGTGTGTGATTTTATTTTATTAAACAGCACAACACACAACACTTTCAATTCAACTATTTCTCATCTACTTTTACACATTGTATACAATAAACATTTTTGCACACATACGCACAAAATTAATATAAAAAAATGTGAGGAGCTCGTAGAGCAGGGACTTGCAGTTACAAGTTGAGTTAAAATATACATCCAACATGTTCATTATATTATTATTTAATGCAGGCAAAATGCTATTGTTAGTAGAAGTTTGAATATATGGTATCTTGCATGTACAATCGAGCACATTATACAAATGATAGGACATTAATGAGATAAGCATAAGTGCAAATTGACTTACAAATCGGAATTTGTTTGTTGTTTTTCTTTCGGTACACTTTCATGAACACATATAAAATTATATTCATATAGAAATAAATGTTTATTGGTAAGTTAGAACGACTGTTTGGATTTGTTAATGGCATTGATTCGTTTTTCTAAACAAATTTTATTGTTCTGTTTGTTTTGTTTTTTTGGCAAAAATGTATATTTGATAACACCAGTTAAATAGAAATTTAAGCAACGCCTTAAGGTATGTTATAACTTTTATGCAAAATATTTTACTTTATTAAAGATTCTATCTCTTCTACACACCTGGCAAGAAATGCTCTGTTGACTTAAATTTATTTAGCGCCACTGTGGTTCAATTTACAGAATTGTGAGGCAATAAATGACAGAAAGCCACTAGACTTTTAGCTTTGTGCAGATGACTATAATGAGTAACTTGGTTTTGAGTCATCAAAAATTAACAGTTTGGTATGTGCTTTCTGGGGCATTGCTGCTAAATATTTGTTTAAATGAACTTTGTCCTGTGGAACCGTCAAGCCATAACTTAAAGCCAGTTAGACTTAATTCAGCTTAGATGAAAACTTCTTCTAAAAATAACATATTTCTTTCTACTGTATGGTTACCTAAACTTTGCGCAGGAATTTGTGTTAATGAATCTGTTACAAGCAGTCTTTTAGGCATGTACTGTAGTTTTCACTCTCGAATTTTTCGTTAATGTCGATAAATATCAATGTACCGTGACTCACCCATTTTTTTATGTTTATATACTGTTGTTTTGTTACTTCTTATCAAAATATTATAACAATAATTTTTTTTTCGTTTTTTGTCATTGAAATATAAAACTTTTCTCATTTTTGAAGCCTTAGATGGTGATAAAGCTGCTTCCGTTAATACAAAATTCAAATTATCTTTTGGTGCATGTGCTGATATTGAAGCAGTATCAACCCATAAACTGGTATCGTGTTCCTGTATAATTAATATTTAGGAAGCAAGCTTTCTTCTTTCGCTGCGCACTTCCCTCGCTATGCCCAACATGAGGACGACCTCTTTTGTGTGCGACACCACTTTTATACAATTTAAATTCAGCCATATTTGATAACCATAAGCGTTCATTTTGTTAATTTATTTTTAAGTCTGTTTAACAATTTAAATTTATTAATTTTCTTCTTAAGTCTTGCCACATTTTCATTATTCACACATCTATTAAATTTTTGTAAAAATACAGGTGTCTATAACTGTAAAATTTCGAATATTTTCTAACCAGAACTGAAATGTAGATATGTTTCTACATTTTTTATTTTCACACAATCTTAAGAAAAAAATAAAAGTAACAATTAAGAGCAGTTGATTTCACATCCACATAAAAACATATCTTTACTATTCCCCACATATAAAATATTAAAATAATACATTTCAGTAAATAAGGTACTACTTCAAGTCAACACTATTTCTTACAATAAACAATGTACTATAACAACATTTTTATGAAATTTATGAATAATATTATATTTTTATATATTTCTGTATTAATATTTTCCATTTAAAAAAATTTTATTAAAATATTTTGCTTAACTATTGCTTAAATATCAGGCCCTTTAAACTGCATATCAGACCTGACTTTATTTCTTTAGTTTTTGGGTATTTAAAAATGTGTATTGCAAAATGCTGTTATAGTTTTTTTGAAAAATAATAATAATTTATTTCTTTTTTGCATCAAAAACCTGTCACTTGACCCACAGTGCAACGGTTTTATGTAAGTTACAAAAATTTTTTAATACTTTAAGTAAATAGATAGATTTTAAAATTTTCAAGACCTGCTGATGTTTTTCAAAGTCAGTAATGAAATGAACAATGGTTTCCATTGCGATGGTGTTTTTCCGCTGCCTCCAAGGATATGGACCCACCTTGCTGGTTTTCAATAACAACATCTGATTAATGGATTGAAGTATTTAAATTTTTTTGTCATATCTAGAGCCTTAGCAATGTTGATTTTAACACAAAAATGGATGGACAGACGGTCATCTCTTAATCGACTTCACTATGCATAGGGAGCCAGAAATATACATTTAGTGGGATCGAAAATGGTTATTGGAGAAACTTAAACGAAATAACAACCTAGATATTTTCTTTTTCCACTTTTTGTTGTGATACCCTTCATAAACAAAATAATCTGTGTAGTTGAGAAAACAATATTTTGCACTTATAACGGCCACTCTGCAGCAAAAACAGTTGTCTAAAATAAGACAATTTTTTTACGCATTAGTACGCCGCTTAAGCCAAGCATATAAAATAAATATACCACCTTCAAATATAGAAAGCGCCTGCTCACATTGCTCCAAATAAAATATATCCTATTCACATTCAAAAGAAGGTAACAAAGTCAATTAGTAGGAATGTAACCTTAACCTTAATTTTAATTCTACTTTTATTTTATTTTTATGATCTCGATGTCTTCTTTGCTGTCCAGGATAAAAAGATAGTTAATGATTCCAGTTTTCTGGCCATCCCCATCTTATAGCATCTTGAACTAGCTATAGCCCTTAAACTGAGAGGGTCTTACATGCGACAGCTTTGACAATTAACTATATCATTAAGAAGAAAAACTGCTTAATGATTTTGAATAAACTTTGCTTTCAGTTATGTTAGATACGCTGTATTTAATGCGCTCGTATGACCACAAATCCCTTGATATTAAAAAATGTACTATTTTGAAACGACAAAGTAATTTAATTAGATTGATGTATCATACACAAGCCGTTGATTTTCCATGTGCGGACAGACGGTTTAAAACTCACATTACAAAACAGCGCAACATAGAAATATTTGAAATTTTTGTGGTATTTAACCAAACTTTTTTTGATTTTACTTATAAATCCTGCATTTAACCTTTTTTAACGTAGAAAAATTAAACAGCCCACTGTGCTTATGTACTAATGAAAAAAAATTTTAGCTTTATAAAATTTCGAAGTGACCCACGTTGTTTTATTATGACAGCATTTCTGTAGCATAGCTTAGAGCGTTAATAAAATTGAATTTCAGTTGTAAAAGCTTAGTATTTTGAAGATCTCAAACACTTTTAAAGCTTTTAAAAGCAAACTTTAATGATCAATATGAGCGTATGTTTAATAATAACTCTCTAAAATAATTTGTGGTGAAAAGCTTGCAATAATTATTTAAGAGTATTTTATGTACTTTCAACATCTAAGCTCTTTATTTTTTAGCATCACATCTCTTTTTAAGTTCGGATTTTAATAAAAAGATTAATAAAATATATGAAATGAGATTTTTCTTATTGCTAAATATAGTTCCCTTTCTATTTTAAAATGATACCAATTCAATACACATTTTTTACATACAGCTCAAAAGAAGGAAGTTTGAATTTTATGTGCAAAAAATTTTAGTAAGTAATCACTCTCAAGCTTTCATAAGAAGCGGTTTTTAATATATTAAGAGAAACTGGTTTTAAAAGATTTTCGGAACAAGGAAAAGAATAATTAAAACTGCAAATGAGAATCTGACTAAACCAGAGAGTGCATTGAATATAATTATTCACCAATGAATTTGTAGTGTTTTTCATAATCACATATGTTTTAGGACGTGAATATGTTTTTCCTACCATTGTTCCAAATTTTTTTTAATTTTTTTTTAATTTTTTTCATATTCATTTCATATTCGATTTTTTATTCAGTTAACAGGAACTCTAAGAAAGTGATTTTTTTAAACTTTTTATTACAAATTTTCTATGCTTCTAACTTAAGTACTAATAGACTCGCACCATGTTGACCGTTAATATTTTAATTACTTTTAATACAAAAACAAGGGCTATTACGCGAAAAAAAACCTGTAATTTTTAAATTTTCGTCCCAGCCAGGGTTTGAACCAGTGATCTTCATAAATCAATTAAAATTTTACTTTTTCGGCTTTGGTTCATTTTTAATTTAACTTTTATTAAGTAAAATTATTTTTCAAATATACGCGGACGTTTTCCAAAGAAAACAAGATAAATTAGACGCTGGCAGAGTGTAATAAAATGCAGCATTAAAAAAAACACGAGTAATGTATCACCAGTATTTTTTTAAGGCTCGGTAATAAATAGACAAATTGTGAGATAAACGTATGTAAAACAACAGATAAAAAACAATACGATGCGATACTTCAGACCCGTGATTTACAACTGCTGTGCCGTGGCACTTTTGTTTGCCACGAAAATTTAAAAATGTTTCGTCAGATTTAATATACATGATATATATATATATATATATATATATATATATATATATATATATATATATATATATATATATATGTTTATATTTTTAATTTACATGAATTACAAAAAAGCTGGGTTTTCAATACTTCTGTTGCGCCAGCAACCATAACTAGTGGCAGCATAAAGCTGTTGTGCAAGCGAATGACTAAGATAAAATCTTCTTTTAGAAGTCTTTAACTCTAAAATTCTAGCATGTTTAAGGTTTTTGAAAAATAAATCGTTGTATTTGAAAAGGCTCAAGTAACTTCTTAAGTAATAGCTACGTTGATTGCTCTTAAATTAAAGCCTTACAATTAGACTGAAGTATTTTTTTTTTTTTAATTTTGTCGTAAAATTTTAAAAATAATGTTCAGTAGATAAGCAAATATTATTTTTTTTTTAAACCAATATTGAATGAAACAATCCATTACAGAATTAAACATATGTCGTAAAATATTGAGCAAAAAATGCATAAACTCTTGCAATTTCAAATTTTGCTTAACAAATAAAATTATCAACAAACATTAAGCTAAAGTTTCCTTTTAAAAGTTTTTATTATTAGCTTGTTGGTAAACCTTAATAAAAATACTGTTATTTTTACACATTTAATTGCTTACATTAAAAATAAATAAATTTCATTTTATGCCGCAAAATTTTTAAACCGTGAAAAGTTTGCCGTAATAAAAAAAAAGGTTAAAAATTACTGCTTAAACAAACCTGAATTTTTCTTTATTTAATTAAACAAAATTTAACTAAACTTTTTTAATTTTTTAAAGAAAACAAAAACTTGCAGCTAAGACCATAAAAGATATAATTGCTGAACTAAGGAAAAAACGCTTACGTACTGTGAAATTTCAGCGAAATACGACGCATTTTACTACTATTTTATATTATTACACAGTTTTTCAATAGCGATTTGTTTAGGAAAATGGCTAAATTCCCGGAAAACGGGAATTTAAAAAATACACTAATTGTTCTTTAAATGTTTTGGTTGTTACAAATAAAAATTTTCAAAAATCTCGTTTTTTATGAATTCTACTACATCTATACATCTGTACATTGAATATTTTTTGAAAATTTTGATGTTGGTGTAAATAGTAATCGTTACAGAATAAAAAACACCACTTATTCTTAGAATTTTTGTCTGTCTGTCTGTCTGTCTGTGTTCGCATCACGTAAAAACTTTTGGATGGATATTAATAAAATTTTGTGGGGAGGTTCCTTAAAACCTGTATTCAAAATACTTTTTTTTCATTATAATATGTCATTTCTTAGATAAACTAGAGATACAAATATGAAAGCATCCAATTTGACCGGTGCAATAGTACTAAAACAGTTGTTAGTACATTTTATGTTTATAGACGGAAAGTTCTTAACACTGTTAAGAACTAAGCACTGTCTACAACAAATGTTTAAAGACACATTTTTTTAGTTTTAAGATAATTAGACGTGAGCACTGCTAGTAAGATATAAAACAGAAGTAAAGGTTTTTAATTTGTTTAAAGAGGAATTCGACTTATTTGAACCCACTAACATGCGAACAAGGAAAATGCATAATCTTTATAACTCATTGTTGATAGCAAAACCTACCTCAGTAGAAAGTGAAAAAGTTTTTTTGATTGCTGGAAGTTTTGCAACGAAAACAAAAAATATAATGTTTAGTGAATTGTTAAATGCAGTTTTAAAATCATACATTTCAAAATATAATAATATACTTTTTCAGTATTTTTCTCTTTTTATCTCTTGAATTGTTTTTAAGTTTTATAAACTGTTAAAACTATGATTTAACAATTATTTTTATTGTTTGTTAATGTTTTAATAAAACTGATTTTTTTAATATTATTTCATTAAATAAACTTATTTTCTTCAAGAATTGCCTTTCTGCTGGGAATACCGGGAAATCCCGGGAATGTGATAATTTTTTTCCCCACTTTCCGAGATATAAACAATTCCGGGAAATCCCAAACCTTAGGTTAGTTCTATATATGTTTCTAAATTAAATTCTTTTGAAAAGATATAATAAAAATTTTTGGTTAAATAGAGTAGCCAGTGGAAGCACAAAAAGCTTAAAATTATATTTTTATTGTATTGCCATGAACAAAGCTCTCGTCAGCGATTTTTTTTACTTTTAAACATTAAATTGTTATTTATTTTTTTGTTAAGTTTTTATAATTTTTTAATAATTGTATGAGTTTCCCATTAACCTCAACGGTTATATTAATTTTCTGGTAACACATACATACATATATTTTAAAATTTTTTTTCTTTCACAAAACTAAACACAGGACAAAAATTAAAAAGTAACAGTCGCACAAAGCGAAAAAATGTAAAAACGGTATAAAAAACGTTCTACAATAAACATTCAATGAAAAATAAAAGAAAAACAACAACAACAACAACAACAACAACAACAAATAATTTAGGTGTTTTTTGCAGACTATCACTCGCAGCAGCCCACTAGATGCTGAAAAGCTAAAAGAGGAAAATTCTGAGAAAAAAAAAACTGAACACATGTTTTTAAGCAACAGCCTTAAAAAATACTAAGAGAAAAAATACAAACAGCCCATCATCATTATCCAATATTCTCACATAAAATATAAAAGAAAAACAACAAGTTTTCGCTCGCTCACATGCGGCAAATAAAATAGGAAGAAAAAGAAAATTGTGTGGATGATTTTTTTTCCTATGTCAAGAAAATAAAAACAAAGTGAAATTATTTTTATATTGGAAAAAAATGAAAAGAAATGCAAAGAAACAAGTCATGCAAAAGCATTTGTGTGCGAATCCTGATTGAATTTTTTTTTACATATTTTTTCTTTGGTAAAAAAAGTACTCTTATAAAATAAAGAGGGCCAGGAAAGTTGTTTTTCTTTATTTTTTTGAGTGGAACATTCGATTTCACTGGTAGGAAGATTTGTGAAGGTCTTCTACACCGTTTTGTACTGAACACTGATAAATACATTATATATTTAGGACGCGTTGCCTCGTCTAATTTTAGAGCCTTTCTATACAATAAGCGCCTACGTATTTTTTTTTTTTTTTTTATATAGACAAAATTACGTGTTGTCATGAAAAGTCTTGACTCACGAGCGGTCAACATGACCATATGAAAAAATTCTAAAAAATTAATCGAAGTCGGTTTAACCGACAATTTTTTATATATACAGATATATGTATTCAGCAAATGGAAATCGTAAACTCCACACGTAAAGTCAGTAGTTATCTGATTTTAAAACTATAAAATAAATCTTCAGTAGACTTGACAAAAAAATATATTTATCGAAGCGACTCATATTATTTTATAATCCGATTAATCGTGATATTTTCGAAATGACAATATGATGTAATGGGCTTATTTATTTATTAAATTTACAAACATTTTTGTTCATTATAAACATAAGCCTTAATGAAACTTAAGGATATTTTTAAAATAATTTAACATTCTATTTCAGTATCTCAAGGAGACAATATTTTTTAAGAAACATAGAAGAGTGAGGTTGAAATTTTCTGATCGAGTTATGAGGCCAAAATACAGTAGTAGTCACTTAAGGTTATGGATGATATTTACAGACGTAGAGAAGTTTGAAATAGATTAAAACAAAGATGACCTTTTTTCAAAATTGTAATAAAATTCACTTTATTTGAAACATAATCTTCTGGCGTTATAATTTATATATGACTTCCAGCATAGAAATGTCACAGTTGTCTCGGACGTAGTCTAATCTGATGGTATAATTAAAGACTTTTTCGCACATTTGTGGCCGCATATCGGTAATAACGCGGGGAAGGTTATCTTTTAAGTCAGCAATCTACAATGAAAATATTGATGGTTCCCAAACATTAAACTATGAAGTTATCAAACATTTCCTTCAATAAATCAATTTTGGCACGAGCTACGTGACATAATACGCCGTTTTGTCGAAACATCAGCTTCTCCATATAATGATTGTTCAACTGATGAACGAAAAAGCCAGTAGTCATGGCTCTATAGCGGTTCCTATTGACTGATGGGATAATTCATGTCTTCTGTTGATATAAAATGTCCAAAAGCATCAGAAACGTTAGTATATTATAATTTTAAATAAGATTTGCTAAACCTGCTTAATAATTTTAAATTGTAACGATTTCTAAAGGACTCTTAGATATTTACTCTCCGCTAAAAATAATACCTAAAACACTAATCATCAAATTTATTTTGTTTAAGCATCATGAATTCATTTTGTCCATTTTCAAATAATAATGCAAAAAAATTTGACTATTTCTATTTTCAATTTATATTTGATGTCACCAGCTGGGATACGGTGTTTACAGATTTTTTTTAACAACAAACTCAAAAAAGCACATTATAAAAATGACAGACATTTTTCACAGAAAAAGCACAAAGTAAAAAGACAGAAAAACAGAAATTTTTTTGTAAAAAAGACATGTAATAAGAAACGTGAACCAACAACAATAAAAAGAAAAAACACAAGAGACACACACACAAGAGAAAATAAGCTCATTTTTCCAGAACGACCTTGAGTCTTCAGATGAAAATGTTTTTTCCAAAAAAAAATGAACTGCAGACAATCACGAATACGAAAAAAGCAAAGAAAATACATTTTTGTAGCCATATTAAGAAAGAGACCTGCAATAAGTTAAAAAAAAACAACTGAACACAACAACGAAATTCTAAATATTGGAGTTCTGTTGATTTTTTTTTTAATAATACATGCCAAGTTATTTAAGCACAGACAGAGCCAATACGCCCTCAAAAGTAGCTGCTCTCTTTATTAGAAAGATTTGAATTTGATTTTATTTAAGGGGTTTTCTTATTTTGCTATATTTTTGTGTAGTTTAAGTTTTTCTTATGTTTGGTCAGCAACAGGCAGCTTTGACGCTTTTAGGTCTTGTTTTCTTTTTCAAAAGAAAACCACCTGTAAGGTTTAAGAGTTAATTTTTTATTTTAAACTGATTCTCACACAAAAAATTCCATTACGTTTATATATTTAAGGTCATACACCCTTATACAACCTTTGTGTTTGTGTTGTATTGGCCACCTTTCAAAAAGAATGCGGTAACTACTTACATATGTATGGAGATATGACAATAACAAAAAAAAGAAATATATTTACAAATGAACGCCACGTGTATAGGGTGATTGCGACATTGCTCTATTATAGCGGCGCGCTGCTGCATCGGGGCTTAACCGTATTATTTTAGTAAACAATAATTTCTAAACGATTAGATCGAGATTTAAACTTGAACGGTACTCAACTTTCCATCTAATAGAGTCCCAAGGTAGCTTTTTATTAGGCTTCCAATTTTTTATTTGCCTTAACAATTTTCACAGTTGAAAGGCCAAGTAAATGCTGAAAAGTCCATAGTTAATGAGTAATTTTCTTTTTAATAAGATACATCATTTAAAACAACCTTGTCATTTTTTTAAGTATGCGGGGATACTAGTTGCATTAAAAACTTATCAAATTTGCCAATATTTTTACCATTTGACCTTCTCGAAATCGGAGTTATATTTGCAGAATATTGAGTTTTGTTTATATGTCATTACATCTAAAAATTGGGACCCTAAAACTGCGGTATGAAGAATTCTTAGGTGCCTTTATTACATTATTACGTTGGGGCAAAAAAAAACTTGTTTTGGTTTTTTTAAGTGTTTTGGAATTTCGGTACTCGTTATTTCTAATATCTTCAGTTCTTTATTCTAAATGGTTAAATTAATACATTTCAATTTCTATACTTAAAAGTTTAATACCGAACATACAACTAAAGCAGTTTGTTGGATGACTTTCCCCGCTCCATATATTAATTAAGAAGGCTTTAGTCATCTCAGCTAATTTCCTTGCACTAACCAAAGATGCTATATAATTCCAAGCGGAGGTCTTAGTCGCTTAATCTTCATTATTATTGAAATTAAGAAATATTATATGCTGTTTTCAGAGCTTTATCTATGGCCACGGGCATAATATTGGACATTAGTTGGCCAAAAAATTTTTCTACTGGCACATAAATATGATGGCATGTCAATGCTATGTCTACTAACTAGCAACACACTTAGAATAGGTAACATCACATCACTACACTGAAAATGTCAGCACTCCTGTGTGATTGCTCAGTTATGTATAGCGTTTCTTATACATTTTTGTCAGCCATAAAATCGCATTTATCTACATTAGGGCTTCTACTGGAACATAGTAGAAAATGCAAAAATCTTATGAAAGACGCTGTAATTAAACAAACTTTTAATGATTGTAAATAAATTTTATATCGCATCAATGGTCTTATTTCGCAACATTCACTCAAGTACTTTTTGTGATCCTCGTTGAGTTCCATTTGTCGAACTTATGATGAGTTTGTCGTGCTTGCGAATATTTTTTATTTGTGGTAATAAAATTTATGCCATTTTACAATATTTTTCTTCGCCCACTCCCCATTGCAGCTGCCGTATTTAAGGTGGTAAGCTCTTTGACTACAAACCTGGTTGGCCAGGGTTCAACCCCTGCGGCAATCAAAAATTAAAAAAAAATTTTCCATTCTGTTTAATGGTACAAATGCATATTCAGAATCACCATTAACCATGCAGCCTCCTTCGTCGGTATTTTTTCATAGCATATTCGCCAGGGAAGTAAAATAACTAATAATCTCTATCTTTCTCCTTTCATCACCTGACTTATCTCTTATCTATCCCTTTTCTAAAAGAATGTAGAACGGTTACGAAAAAATAACTAAATAGGTATCATTGTCTGAAGTGCTACTTCTCTTAAAAAAAATAAAAATTTACCCACTATAGTGAAACTTAAGAATAATTAAATCTTGAATGCAAACCTTTAACGCTAATAAGCATAAAATTTTCCTCCGCCCACTCTTCGTCCTATTGTTGTTTTTTTTTTCAATAAACCTAGCCTGTTAGGCGTTTTACCATAATATCTATGTTTTACATTTTATAACAACCGAAAAATTCCCATTTTTCCCCTTTTATTCTTATCTAGATTCGATCGTAGATAACTAACAAGGCATATTGGATCTTGTATATGAGGACCTATTTATTTTAATTAATTTAAAATCAGTTTATCTATGACTTTGTCACAATCGGTTTAGATGCATAGAAAATCCAGCTTTCCTTTTTCATGTTTCTGTCCCCTGTTTGAAATAAAAACACCCTACTGCACCTTACAGACATATATTTATCTCTTTTTCCAATTTTATTTAAATCGGTTCAACCATTTATCCGTGATTGACGCACGAACAAACAAAAAAATTTGAAAAGAATTTTATGTACATTAGATTATATAACTCTTACAGTGTTTTTTGTTTTAAAATGTAACCCACAATAATGAAGTGAATGCTAAACATACGAATAAGTAAATCTTGCATGCAAACCTTTAACACTAATAAAGATAACAAAAGAATTATAATGTCTGCCTATTGCTGTTTAATTCTTTTTTTATGAAAACTTCAAAAACAACCAAAAACAAAAATATAAACAAAACTACTTGAGTTTACGCGTTGCTTAGGCATGAATTGCTAAAGCTTTGCAATTTTTACCAAACAGAAATTTCAACAGGTTTAATTGAATTAGGACAACAAAAGACAGATTGAGAATACGTGAGTTCATAAAAAAAGTTTGTGATAAATTTTGTTCGTTGAAAAGCAAAGTACAACTGATACTAAATTCATACTTTTTACTTGTTTTTTTTAGTTTGCTTCTGAAGAATTTTGAGAGATAAGAAATAAATAAATATTGAAGGACGTTGTCAATTCACATCAAACAGGATTATGGAATATTTATTGCTAATGATTTCTACTTTTATACTCAAGGATATTTATAATGGATATTGTAAAGACAAATATCATTTACTTCTTGAAACTTAAATATGGCTAACGAAAGAAAAACGAAATTACTCTTGTGCTCTTTAGACATTTCATATCGGTCTGTACTAGTTCAATAGCTGGAGGAGTTATTAGTTCG
This sequence comes from Cistogaster globosa, assembly GCA_937654795.1. Taxonomy (NCBI): domain Eukaryota; kingdom Metazoa; phylum Arthropoda; class Insecta; order Diptera; family Tachinidae; genus Cistogaster; species Cistogaster globosa. The sequence continues at coordinate 69,222,766 of OW569406.1, forward strand.
CTAAATATGGGTTTTATTAATTCATATACAAACCCAGCAAAAGAAGATGAAGTAGTTAAAAAAGGTATTTTCATTGTTCCTCTTGCAAAAATAGTTTTTTTAATGTATTTTCAATAAGTTTAATAAGTCAATCATAGATTTTTCACTAGTTATAAGCATTCATTTAAATCCCAAGCTTCGTGAACCTATGCTCGCCAATGCCAAGCTAATGTTAAAATCATGCGTTTTCCCCTTAATCGAACCAGTTCGTTTTACGTAGAACCCATGAATTACCTACTTCTTTTCTATGTGCTTGTTTTGCTGGGAAGAAATATAGAAAATGGCTTAGTTTTTGATCCCCTTTAAAAGGGAAATCATAGAAACTCTGTGTTTCGCAGTTCCTTAGCAGTTTCTTGGTAGTCCCCTTAAATGATTTAAACCGCTTACTAAATAATACGCGTCATGTGTGAGTGGATCTTATTTGAGCAGGGCAGTTGAACAGATATGTTCCAACGTCACAGTGTTCTCTCTACATGCTCTGCATTCGCCATTCTTACCAAGTCGCATACGGTGCAGGAGTGTTTGAGTTCACCGCTTTATGTCGAAAATAAAAGCTTTTACGGAAAACTGAGTGTATGGCAAAAACTCTGAAACTCTGCTTCATTATTAAAATTGACAGTAAATTTTTTGGTTCACTAATACGATAATTTCTACAAATTCCTGATTAAGACAATGTTACCAAATTTAATGATATTTAAATAAATTGTTTAATTAATAAATTGTCCTCCTTTCTAGCACTTTTCATTAAAGTTAAATACAATAAATAATATTTAATCACGTTTATTTGATGTTACTTAGAAACTTAAAAACATATTAAATAACTTGGACTTAATTTTGCCTATGTCGCTGGACATGTGTTTGGGTGTTAAAGATGTCTTCAACAACAAATATACGCAAAAAAAAATTCTTAAATTTTTTTGTGTTTCCTTTAAGATTTTATGTTGCCTCGGTTATTTTAACACTTCATACTCATGCCTCAGTCGACTTCAACGTCTACTTTCCTATCAGGATTTGTTTATATTTTAGGCAGTCATATTGTTGTAGTTGTTGCCTTACGTCTGCTTACGTATCCTTGCAGATTTTAATGTTGTTGTTTTGTATTGTATATTTTTTTTTCTTATTACAATTTATTGGTATCCTTGGTTTGGTAATACTTCCTGACCTACCTCCAGTTGATTTGTTTTTATCTTGTTGCTGACTGTCTAAGTGACTGACAAATTTTCCAAAAAAAAAACACACATACACAAAGAACAAATTTATACACATTCTATTATATATTTATTGTTTTTACTAATTTCTATGAAATTTATTTTTTGGTATTTTTCCTTCGTTTATAATTTCTGTCTGATTGGCATCGTGTAAATGAATATAATTCTAACACCGAATTTTTATTTATTTTCTAGGAAATATATTTTCTTTTTTATTTACTATAAAACCATTGGATTATGCTTTAAGCGTGTACTTAAATATTTATATATAGATAACCTTCAAAATCACAAAAAAGTGAGCAGTTATTGATTTTTATACCCTTCACCACAAAGGGTATATCGTTTGTAATTCTTACAATATCCATTACCGACCCCATAAAGTATATATATTCTGAGTCCTTATGTATAGCGAAGTCGATTGAGCGATGTCAGTCTGTCCGTCCGTATTAGTTTTGAAATCTACTTTGCCAAGGCACTAGATGAGCTAGAGAAAATTTGAATACTCTAGTCGATCAGTCTTAGTTTCGAAAATGTTGCTATTGAACATCAGCAAGATCGGTCCATGTTCTTTAAGACAGTTGGCAAAACACCACACCTGACTCTAGTTTTTTCATATCATTTGGAAGACTAAAGTAACTCCAATCAAAAAAACAAATATATGGGGCAATAGAAAATTAAAAATTAAGCAGAAAAAACATCAAGTGAAAAAATTGGCGCTTGCCTTTATTTTATGAGTTATGGGCCTCTGAACTTTTCATAGAAAAGTAGAAAAATATGATCATCATTTTTATGTCACCACAATATTTGTATTTTTTTTTTTTTTTTTTTTTTTATTAAAGTAATTTCCCTAAATTAGATTTACGGACATAGTGTAGGGTATAATAAAATAATACTCTTACTTGTTTTATATATAGTAAAACGTGCAAATGAATTGTTAATGGTTTAATTACAAGTTGATTTTAATATTATGGTTTCATAATTTCGATGCATTGAAGATTAATAATAGATTGGAACACGAAGCTCTTATTAATTATTGTTAAAAAAAATCTCCAGGCTGTGCACGATTCAGATTCGCTGCATTCCTAAACAGAAACTGGAAACATCAATTCGATTTCGGATTAAAATATTAAAAATTTCTTCCTTTATACATCTTGTATATAAACACAAGTGCTAAAAAAAATTTTACAAAAGGCTGCCAGATCTTTTCATATTAAGGAAATCTATACGGTTTTACATTACCCGTCTATAAAGATACAAAAAACGTAACAAGTAGCATGACAGTATTGAGCAAATAGTTTAACAGAAAAGTTTCTTGTTTTATTTTGCAATGGTCGTCAACTAAATTATACATAATTTAGTAAATAAAACGATATCAAAGAAAAAAATTTTGGATTATTTTGTTTATTAATTAAAACAAAGAAAGTTAATAAGATAGCAATAAGAACAAATTTTTTAAATTTATTTTTAAGCAGTTAATATTTTTGGTAATTAAAAAATTTATCTGACAGTGTCTTTGGTTTATTCTGTAGTTTATTTCGTGGATATGTTTTAGAGTAAAATCGGAAACATGCCAAAATATATTAAACTGGTTTCCTAATTTATTATATTTAGTGAATTTTCTAATTTAATTAAATGAAATGACGGCATAAAAGTTGTCTTCATTATTACACACCTTTTTTGGAGCGACTGATTAAACCTTTTTATAAACAACTTTTCAGTAATCTTTTGAATACTGACATTTGCTTAAAAACCGACTTGGTTTCAGATTCTTACAACTCCTCATATGTATGTTTGTGTACAGAAATTGCGATTTACTCTCAAATTTAAAATAAAATATATCATGCGTCATTAATTCTATTGCCACCAAGTTGCATTTTATCATCAAAAAATTTTTTTTTCATAACCAGTCGTGATATCAAATATTTTTCCAAACAAATGGTTGAGTTTCGATTAATGCATCTTTTTAATTATCGAAGGTTATTTGAAACTTTTATGCATTTAGATTGCATCAATACCAAAGGCGAAAATGATGTTTAGTATTTGTATATCATATTTGTGAAAGTAATGTGTCAAACTAAATCAGCATTTTGTTATGAAAACTATAAAAATTCAACAGCAAAAATACGAAATAAAACCAGTTTAAAAGAAACATACTTTCCAATAAGTTGCCACAAACAACCATCAACCAACATTAGTCCCAGCTGCATACAAACAGTAACAATCACCAAAAATAAAAAAGAAGTATAAAAAACAAACGCTAAAACAAGGAACAAGTATTAAATTGCAACGACCTACATAGAAGACCTGGTATCACATAAGGGCTCTGACATTTTGCCAACAAACAACAAGAAAATAAAAAATTATACTATTGACGAAAGACAACTGACAAACGCCATTTCTAAATTTATACTTGCAACATGCCTCCAGCAAGACATTTTTAACTGCGTTTCAAAATTAGTATCCAATAACAATAACAACAGAAAAGCGCTCTATTCAAATAAACATTAAAAATGAAATGCATTTTTGATTTTTAATTTCGTAACAAATAAACAAACAAAATTAAATTAAATTAAAGTCAAGGAAACTTTAAACCATTTAACTTCAATCAACCGCACCTTAAATTAAACATCAACTTGAAAAACAACGGCAGCAAAAACCTTGTATTTTAACGATATTAAAAAAAAAATAACAAAACAAAAAGTAAGCTTTTTTGCATTTGTTAACTTAGCTAAAATTGCAGCTGAAGTAGAAGAAAGCAACAACAGCAACAGTTAATGATTATACACCACTATACGAGTAGTAAATGATAATGATGATCTAAAGTATAAATATGAGGCTGACGATAATAATGCCTACTGATTCCCTGCTGCCTCTTTTCACCAGCAATTTAACAGCGAAGATATATAAATGCTAACAGAACAGGAAGTACACAACAAAATGTTGACATTGTTTTTAGTAACTAACAAATAAAATTTAAAAATTTCTAATCATTTTTTATATCTTGTAGCTCTTTGCTGATTAAAGCTTAAGGATGTACTATTTTTTTAAATGTCATCATTTTTTAATTATTTAAAAATATAGAATTAACAAAATAGTTTTGTTGAATCAAATTCAATCGCCAGGAAGAGTTTTTAGAAAATTTAAACAACAAGTCGGAATGGGGTAATTTTTGAATGGCTGTCTAATATTGTAATAGGAAGTATTATACAGTCTTCATCTTATTCATAAACGCTAAATGAAATATGATTTGCACGGATAGAAATTAAACCTGGGCTTGAATGAAAATTTTGTTTAATAACTCGAACAATTTTGTTTTTTGTTTTTTTTTTTTTGTAATTTCGATTTTAATAAAATTAAGTCCTTGCAAAAATCTTCTATTTTACTGAAGTTTCGTTAATTATGGAGCTCACCTTTTTATCCATATCACCACCATTTAGGAATCGACATTGCTGAAATCGTGTAACAAATATTGCCTACGATTGATGGGCTGAAGATATCTATAGGGGCTTCGTAAATCTTGTTTCAGCACGAACACGGATAAAAGAAAAAATCTGTCGACCTCCTGTGTAAAAATCGAGGAATTGAGTCAATTCGGTAGTTCATCGGAAGCTTGTAAGTGTTTTAAACTCTTTCAATGAACAAATACTTTCAACAAAAGCTAAACCTTTAATTCTCACCGGTACGAAAATGAAAGGAAATTTGTTTCAGCAGGACATGACCTCATTCACGAGACTAATTACTGAAAATCCATCGAGGCCTAATAAAAACATATGCTTCTTAGAGGACAGAGCAACACCAAAAAGTTGATGTACGCAAAGAAGGCTCTAATGAACCAACAATAAATTTTACCTGATATGAAATGGCCAAAAAATCGTACGATTTAACACTATTAGAGTACTTTCTTGTCCACGCTAATAAACCAGACAGGATTAAACACTCAGAGCGCAATATATTTAGCAGGTTAATTGTAAAATACTGCCGCCATTACATATTTTTGCAAACCCTTTTATAATAATAAATAAAATATAATAAAAATAAAATAATAAATGAAGTATTTTTACATAAATTAGTGGCTTTCAATATCAGCATGGATAATGAAAAATGGGGTGTATAACTTTGATATTTAATAATTATAGTGACTTATTTTATTTGAAAAATTGTCGATATAAGTTTTACTCCTTGTAATGGCCTAATATTTTAAAAATTTTCTGCTTCATACACTTAAAGAAAAATTAGGAAGTTGTGTTTTGTTTTCTTTAGACAAAAATTCATATTACTTCGTAATGCAAATTTCGAAATTTTGTTGTAGGCACCCTTTGCTTAAATTTTTCTAGAAGATGTTATTTGCAAATATCTTTCAACTTGCTGATGTTTTCATTGTTATAGTAGTTGTTTCTGGTATTACAAAAAACAGCGCAACATACCATAAAATCTTAGCCAAGCAATGCCATCAAAAACACTGCTGCAAACCTGAAACGCTAATACACAAAACAAACATTGATAGGGTTTTTTCAACAGCTAAAACACTTTATTAAAAAAAAAAACTTCCAAAATAAAATTTCACTTGGTTTAATGTTGTAAAAAACTAAGTGTTTGTATCTTTATACCCGTAGTTAGTATCTGTGTAATAAAACTAACAAAAGCACAAACTCGTTTGAGCGATCTGTTATAAAAATAACGTTTTTGTTGTTGTATTATAAGGTTTAGTATTATGTTTTACTTATGTATTGTAAACGAGTACATAGAAAGGTAGTAGTCACAAGGAAAATAAACAACCTTCTGCCACCATCTTACAAATACACACACAACTGCAACAACCTACTTAAAAAGATATTGCTTACTACCTCTAGTTCTACAATATACAGGCCAGCATTGTGGTAAGCTTTCTTTTTATTGCTATAAGCCTTTTAATAGTAAAAATTGTTAATTTCTAATTAGATTATAAACCAACAAAAAAAAAACGATTATTTAATTGTCATCAGGTTTTCTAAATTAAATGTAGCGCATAACTAAATATTTTTACAATTTATGCCACATTTAACACATTTTTATTACTTCTTCTCGCATTACATTACAACGTTAATAATAAATTCATGCTTTTAAACTATTCTCACCGGTATGTTTGACAGGAATTAATTAATAATTACACACGCACAAAAATATAGAATAATAATTTCTAAACATGCACGAACGACTGACACACAAAACACGTACTCGGATTTTAATGTTAAGCAATTTGTAAAAATATTGTTACTACAATAAAAGTTAAACCCCCCACAAGACGTTTAAATGCCGAAGGGATATGTACAGGAAGTCAACCCTAACAATTAATTTAACACTTAAGTTGTTGCAATAAATACAACCAATTTATTTACATAAAATTTGAGCTTTTGCTTTGTTAAAAGTCCAGAACTTAAAACTATTAATTTAAAATACTTTCCGTCAGCAAATTGGACTAACAATTCATTCTTAAGTACAAAATGATAAATATTGTGTTGTCACTTTTTTTACTATGTTCCTTAACATTATTTTGGTATTTAAAAGTTTAATTTTCTTTACAAAGCTTCTATAAGAACTAATGGAAATCAGATTAACGTTTTCAGCGAGCAAAATATTTAAAGAAACTGGCTAAAAATGTTGTACTTCCAACATTCTTGTGCCAAGAAAAAAAAACTGTTTAATACTGACAGTGATATATTGGCCTGTCTTACCTGTTACAATAGCTAATGCTAATGATTTTTCTTTAACAGTTTAAATCCTGCAAGAACCTTTAGGTTAATATCCGTCAGTTTCAGTGCCAAAAAGGTGTTGTTGTGACTCTTTCGCATTAACTTTAATAAATCGGAAATCTTTCAAAAGTTTTAAGCAGAATAGACGACTAATAATTTCAAAGATTTTCCCTTAACATTCCTAATCAAGCAAACGCAAAAATATTGCAATATTTACTATAAGAAATGCCCAGAAAAATCGATTTGATTTTTTAAATAATTTTATTCTTTAAATTAATTAAGATAAAAAAATTATTTTTTACACGATATAATACCAGTATGTAGTACCAGTACTCGAATTTTGCTAAGTATTAAGTTTCGCTGTAGTCATCTCATTTCGGTCTCTTTGTTGCAATTCTGCTACGGTTTGTTAGGTTCAAAAAAGATTTCATATGGTCTGTATAACTACGCTAGGCTGCCTGCCTGGCATTCATAGGATTTATTACGCTTGTCGGAAGATAACAAACATTGTTTGGTAGTTGATTTTGAGGTGACTAGCACATGTAAGCGGCGTGCGGCGGCGGGCGGCAATCAGCTGTTTTTAATGTAGTAGGCTGAAAACGCGGCTTATTGAGGTTAAAATTTTGTAAAAAAATCTTAAACGTTTTAGTTTATTGATGCGAGAACACTAAATATGTAAATTTAATATTTGAATGAACAGCGATTTAGTGAGAAAAAAACACAAAAAAATGACTACGGATAGTTTGACAAAATAAAGCGGCAAAACAAAAATTTAAACTCAATTCAAAATTGAATTTAGCCGCTTTTATCGCTTTAGCTTAGTCAAATTAAATTTAGTGTATTAAAATATTTTTTAAATTTCTTCAAATGGATAATATTGTTGCCGCATGTCGCTTAGATTGGACTTGCATCCTTATGCCTATTTAGTGAAAAAGCTTAGCAGAAACGAAATAATATGGAAATTAGTAATATTATTTTACATTTTTTAAGAAAAAACTGAGGCTTTATTTAAGGCTGCAGCCTTCCAGACTATTTAAAAGCAGTGCATTAGAGTACCAAAGAAAATACCTCGTACATATAAGTTTTTGTGAAGCCTCTTATTTATTTATATTAACTTCTTAACAACTTAAAAGCTATTATAAATGCCATACAGTTATCTCTTACAATAGAGACTCAGTTTCAGTTCAATGTTTTAAATTAAAGATGCTTCAAGGCCTTTGACAGAGTTTTCCAAAATATTGGAAACTATCTTCAAAGAAATTCCGTAATATTTCCTACAGTTACCTTTTGCGATTTTTAAAACAATTTTATAAATTTTTTATCTCTGGATCGCCTTAAATTCAAACTTGACTTAAGCTCACATGTTCTGAAATCACGAAAATGACAGTCAAAGTTTAAAAAATTGTTAAAAAGATCTGAATAGGTCCAAATATTTTCAAAAGTATTTCGTAGCCACAGAAACAAATTTAAATTCTTAATGAAAAAATACTACAAAATTAAAATTTTTGGATTTTTAAATTGTGATTTCAGAGTTTGAGAATTTGATTTGGTTTTTCTATGAATCCGTCTAAAACTGCAAGATCTAGCTAGAATCAAATTCATAATAGAATAACAGTCGGATTGTGCAAATACATGGCAACAGCGCCATAAAAAGAGTGCTATGAAAGTTAAAAACAAAATGAAAAAAGTACGAGTGTTATATTCGGCTATGCCGAATCTTAAATACCCTTCACGATATACGTGAAGAAGCTCCTTTCAAAAAAACAAATTTTTGGGTGACAGAAGAAAAAAATTTCATTTTAAAAAAATTATAGTATTTTCTTAAAGCCCTCTTCAATAGCTTTAAAATGATACCCACACGTACTTTTCTATTAAAAGTTTAGAGGCCAGTAACTCGGAAAATATGGGCGGGCACCATACTTTTCACTTGATATATTTGTTCCATATATTTGTTTTTTGATTGGAGTTCCTTCACTTAGCTCGATTTATTCCAAACGGTGTGGAATAATTACAAGCAAGCATAGTGTTTTGCTCGCTGCCTGGAAGGACATAAATCGATTTTATTTTCTCTAGCTTATCTAGTGCCTTGTCAAAGTTGATTTCAATCCGAACACGGACGGTCGGACTTTGCTATGCATAAGGACTTAGAATTATTATAATCTATCGGATCGGAAATGGATATTGTAGAAATTAAAAACGGAATGACAAACTCAGGTACACCCTTTTTCCACCTATGGTGAAGGATAATTGAGAAATATGTACACAATTTTATCCTCTTTTTGACAATTTTTATTTTTAAAAGTTTGTCTAAAATCTGTTCGTGGAGCTGTCTAAAAAATGAAAACAGTAGATACATTAAAAAAGTGGCAGTATTTTACATTTAATTTGCAATAAGTGTTGTTAATTAGTAATTATTTTCCTGAGTTAGCAAGTCACGAAAAAAATTATACGCAAATAAGAGGTTTGCATAAAGGGAGTATATGAGAATATATTTTCGGCACCTATTGACAGAACTCAGCTTTTCGTACACATTCAATTTTGATGCTAAAACAATAAAACACTACTGATGCAACAAGCAAATTTTTTATAATTGTTAGATATATTGGATTTAAAATTAATGCAATTAGAGTGTCTGGCGCATTTCTTTGCGACCAAACTTTAAGCGCCTGTACTATTGAATTTGAGAAACATAATTTTTCAAAATGATAAAAATGTCTTAATTCGAATGTTTGCCAAGTCCACTTTTACATTAAGCAACTCTTGTCGCTGCAATTCATATTTTATGGGTGAGAGAGGAATTAAAATGGGTACACATATTCGTGTACTCTTGCAATTCATACTGTTCCCCCATTCGTTTTTAAACATGAAGTGGACTTAACACTTATCTATAAAAATTTCTGCAATAAAAATTGTACAATGTGAAAGCGAATGAAATTTTAAAGAATGAAAGTGAACAATTGCAGCGGAAAAAATTGATTAATGTAAAATAAAATACATGTCGAATAATAAACTGAAATTTTTAATTTAAAAAATAATTTAATAATAAGAAAACCTTGCTATAACAAATCTTTAGTCCTTAACTTATTAATCGAATTAATTCCTTAACATACCTGTCTTCTAAATTCTTTTATGGTAGCAAAGCACTTGTAATATGTTGTCTACTGTCTTGGTCCTTAAGTTTCATAACAAGACATAATCATACCCTTAATGCTAATGTGGCTATTCGATGACCATGTATAACTTTGTAAATTCCTACAACTTTACATGTTGTTTTTTTTTTTTTTTTTTTTGGTTACTTTTGTACTATTTTATTGTACGTATGATGTACAATAGTGTCCGGTTTGTTGTTTAGAACAGGAAACGTTTAAAATGCCATAAAAAAGAAGTCAAAGCCAAAAAAAAGGGATATGGATATGGATAACGAATAGGGTGAGTTGTTCTTTAGCATAGTATTAGCATGATTTACCGCCTTTGGTTAAAAATTGTTCAGCATATGTGAGTAGCATGCGTGTGAGTGTGTGTTACAAAAAAGGATTACTTATCAAACGTCCCATATCATTCTAGCAAACAAGAGAACGACAGCCAAAGTGTCCAAAGAAAAAGGCAGGCAGTTAAGTTCGTTATGTTGAAATGATATGTTGACACTATTTAGTTTTTCTTGTGTGTTTTTTTTTTATTTAATGGGTTAAACTTGTTAAACTCCTTTTTGGTTTTCTATTTATTTGTGTATGGGTTAGTAGGTTGGTGGTTGTGATGGGACGGTAGTAGTTATTAAGGTGATGAAATCTAATGCCAAAAGGTCACAAGCACACAATCTTTCGTTACGCATTTATTTACATGAGTACGAGATTGAATTGAACACACACACACATATATACATGTTTCTTGTACTTTTATCTATTTGTCATGTTGCTGTGTATGTTCGAACATGTTTGTGTTTAAAAGGAAAAGAGTTGTTAGTTTAAGTGATTTTATGATGAATTTGGGTTAAATTCTCAGGAAAAGTTTAGAAATTTTATTAGGGGTAAAATCAACATAATTAAATACATAAAAACATTTCAAACATTTGTGGGACTTTATAACTACGACTCTATCATCACTGAATAAATTACTAAATGAACGATTGCTAGATTATGTTTTTGTGAGGTTTAATGTGTTGTGGTTTGTAGAGTGTGAGTAACAGTGAGTATGTGTATGGTTTTCTAAGACGATTTAAGTATTTTGAACTTTTGAACTTTTTAGATTTTAGATGATGTGTGTAAAATCAAGTGTTAAGTGGTTTTAAATTTGAAATTGTTTATGTTCGTGTGTGTATATTTTTGGGGGAAAACAACTGGTTTTCTAATGTGAATATGTTTTTAGGGAATAATAATATTTAAGACTTAATGAAAATAGTTGATTAGTGTGATTTATGGCACTTAAGTGAGACATGGAAAGTGAAGAGCATGTGGAAAAAACCCTTCAAACAAATTAAATAATTAAGGATGTGGGCGAAAGTTTACGAGCTTAATTATTAATATAGAAAATAAAGTTTCATTTTATTGTAGAAATATGGTTTCTTTTGTTAGAAGAACTTTTGTACAAGAAATTGTTATTGTTTACAAGCGAATAAATAGCAAGAGAGACTTAATAAATTTCTTCTTAAGAGTATTTAGAAGTGCAAAATGTAACGCTTACTCTAAAGAAAAATAAACGCCTAAAATGCTAGTATAGCAACTCTTAATATATATATAAAAATTTTTGAATTTTCGTTTTTAGTAATTAAAAAGTTTATTTAGAGAGATTATCGCCCTAATAATGTAATCTTCGGGAACAAGGATGTGCTGCTTTTCGACTTACAGCACTAAACACTGTTTTACTTTTATTCTACTTCAAAGCTTAGACTTGGTGCTAATAAAAATTATTATTTCTTAAGATGATTCATTATAGTCTTAAGTTATTCTTTTGTTACGTATTGTAGGAGAATCCCCTCAGTTAGTATTTGTGAACTATACCATCAATACAGTATTTGTTTAGTATCATTATTAAACGTAATTTATATTAATCGTGTTTGATTTCTAAAATAATTAAAATTTAAATAGAACTAAATTAAGTTTTTAAGATAAAAATCTACACATACGTTTACCGAAAATAGTTATATGTACAGCTATGATCACAGAAAATACAACACTGGGCCATATAGTATATGATTGAGTTTATAAATATGGATAGCTAATTCATCTCTTATTTTCTATGTTTTTGTTTAGTTGAGACGGAGTCATAAACATTTAAATGAATCTAACATTGGTAGAAAAAATATTTAAAATTATTTTTTATTTAAATAAAAAAGGCAATAATTAAAATTAAGTTCTAAGAATTTCAATTTTATTCGAGCTTAATTTAAGAAATTAAGACAATAAGCTTCTGCTCTATTCGGTCGTAACATGCTGACAATTTAAGAAAAAAATTTACAAATAAAAAATATATAATGTAAAGTATTTTAAAAGTTTATAACAAAATAATATTACAAAACGATTAAACATTAAAAACTACCTTCTTTTACCATCCCTTAAATTAAAATACAAGGAACAACAAAAAAGGTTTTTAAATCAAATTCAAAGAAAATTTACGAGTATATTGAAGCCAGTACAGGATTTATTTAACAAATACAGGTACACATTTATTTATACGTGTTGGAGTTCTGTAAAGGTCAGTGTTTTTTAGTGCAAAGAAACATAAAGCAAACAGCAAGCGAATGAAGATTTGAGAATATTTTTAAAGGAAAATGTTTTGTTTCTGAGAATTGATGTTGATTTCTTTACTGTATAATATGTGGGTCAAAACGGCCAATAAATGGCAAGAAAAAGTTAACAAAGCGAATTATACAGATAACAAACGTATTTTGTTTTTATTATGATAAAAATATAAACACTTTTTTCAATTTTATTAAAGCTCTTTGAAGGCGTTAAAAGAATTTTAAATCTGCTGCTACCTTTAAACTACTGACTTGTATACAAAAAAACAGGACGTTTAAAAGTTATTTTTTTTTACGTAACGGCGAATCATAAGATCACATATACATACATAATTATAGTGTTGATTGAGTTTTTTTTTTTTTAATTTAATCGAACTTGACAGCTTATTGACAAGATAAACCAGACAGCCAGAAAGTCATACAAGCACACAGGTTAGAGACTTTTTATTTATTATTTCTTATTTGTTCTTCACCTAACCTAAGCCATAAACTGAAACTACAAAGTTTTCTTTGTTTCTTTTTTAGAACAGCAAGCCTGTCTAACTAAAGCTGATCTTTAAGATCAAATGCTGAGCACATCTGTAGCTAATTTCTAAATGATGTTTGCAACAGATCATGTATATCGTATGACAAGACGGAATAAACAAGAAATATTAAATTATTAATAAGTTGATCACCACTCTTTCACCCTACTTATCTGCATTTAATAGTCTATCTTCTTTGACAAAATTAAAAAATAGTGTGTTTTCTCTGTATAGAGGATATTGATACCGGAATCTTGTTGGTAGCAATTTTTCAAAAAATCTGATTTGATGTTAGCATGAGACTTAGCTTAAAAATTAAAATATTTTAACATTTTGCATAATCGAAACTTTTCGGTAGGTTCCACCAATATAAAAATTTGTTTTAACTTGAAGTCTACATAATTTTCTCCGTTTGTTAATTTTTATTGCAACCACTAATGAAGGAATAATAATATGGCTTAACGGGTTTGCTAATTGGCAGATTTGGCCAACATAAGCCAAGAGCGGGCCACAAGAGACCTTACAGACTCCATCCGATCGAAAAAATGAGCGCTAGGTATATTTTATCTTGAATAATATTTTATCTTGAAGCTAAGATTACGATCGAAGAAATCGTTTCCGATTTATTATCTTTTTTATGAAACTTTTGAATCAAAATTTGGTGGCCAAATTATTAAGAAAAATGGACCCACCATTTGACATTTTAGAGTCATGCGATGTAACTCTCGATTATTTCCTCTGAGGCTACCTGAAGTCACTGGTATCCGCTTATAAGTATGCGGCAATTAATGCCTTGGATGCCAGCTGTTCAGAACCGCATCAGCAATAATAACCGTGGTGGCCATTTGACCGTAATCATTTTCAAACGATTATCTTCAGAATAAAAAATTTTAACTAAGATTGATTCAGCAAAAACATTAAAGAACTCCTGTATATTAAAAGAAGGAGATCAGAAAAGAAAATTAATTGTTGTTTTTTTTTGTGTTATATACATTTTTATACTTCTATCTGTAATGTGTACATCCTAAACACTTTTTAAATAAAATTATATAATTATGCCACTAGTAACAAATAAATCGGAAAAGATTTACATAAAAATTTTGAACTTTCAAATATTTAAACCAAATAGTGACAAATAAAGCCAAAATTAGGTTACTGCCCAAAAAAAAAAACTAGTCAGACTGAGCTAAACCCACACATCAAGCCCGGAGTAATCGGAGGTCCTTTAGAAATCAAACAATTTCTTAATATTTATTAAAGTATAAAACAGTCATGCAGAAGAAGTTGAAGAGCTGATTACGAGTACTAGAATGTTTTGTTAATCTTATATGCAACATGGTCTCCTGGATCAATATAATGAAAGCTGAGAATGGAGAGGATTTTCAAAAGCAAATTTAAAAAAAAAATATTATTTTATATTTCTGTCACGCAGAAAAAAAAAAAACAAAATTTGAAATAAGAAAGCCGGACTTAAGAATCGTATCGTGTGGTTTTACTAAAAAAATTTCTATGAGGTGCAGTTTATCCAACTTTGGATAAAAAATCATGCAAAAAAACCATCGACACTAGAAAATATTATTGAAACCCTAGTAAAATTGTAAAAAAGGCAAATCGTATTCAAATATAATAAACAGCCTGTGAACAAACAAACAAGTAAGCCTCTGTAGGACATAAACAGTGGAATTTAGTTAAAATTATTTGAACAAATTAACAAGTTTATTCTGGGGCCATTTATAGTTAACATAATAAATAATATTTCCTTTACTGTGACATTTACCTTATGTACTTACGTAATCAGGCCCATTCATGAGATCAGATTACTGAAGCCATGAGGTAAAATCATTTAATCTTTTTTTTACAGGTCCAGTTTAAGTGTGTGAAAAATCATTCAGCGAGATCCGCCTAGAAACTCAGACAACTAATAAAATCATTATTGCAATATAGGAATGACTGCAGTGAAAAAAATTTTTTAATACAAAATGTAATTGAACCGGTTCTGTACTTACTGATGGCTTCAAAAGCAATACTACTACATGCGGGTATTAGCTCCTTAATATCTTCATTTACTACAGTAAAACGACTTGCAGTTAAACTTTCGCAACAATATTATATGAATTCGAAAAAATAAAAAAATAAATTGATTTAACACCTTTAAATGCTAAAGTTAATACTAAAATATTTTTTTTTCGCCTAATTTAAACTGAAAAGCGTAGGGTATAAATAACCCTACAGCCACTTAAAATTTACTCATATACTTTCTTTCCATTTTAAAACTTTTATAATTCGTCATAGAAGCTAAAACAAAATCTGCAAAATAAAGTGCATTGATCCCAAAAATTAAGCAAACAATAAACAACAACAACAAAAAAAGACATGCTATCATCCAAAACCAAAACATTCTCTTTAGAATAATGCTTTTCTTAAAATGCTATAGAAAAAAATGTATAATTTTTTTTCGGCTAAATTTAGCAAATGTTGTACACAAAAAATGAATACCTACGAACAACAAGTATGTACAGTTTTGACTTGATCAGCTTTTAAAAACAACAAGTTTTAGAGTTTAAAACAAAGCATAAAAGCAAAATTGCATCTAACGATGGTAGCCAGTTCTAAAAAGGTATTTTAGGCAAGAGAGGGGCTTGAAAAATGACACACACTCTCGCAAAGAGCTGGAATGGTATGAAGCAATGCAATATCATGACCGCAAAAATTACTTGCCAGACTCTTCTACAATTTTACTTGAATTTCTTTAAACACTAATAACAAATTGTGTATACTAACGAATTTGGGATGTAATATTAAAGTGAATAAAAAATAGAGAAGAAAGCACAACGATGTAAAATAGAAAGATTAGTAGTTCGAGTAAAATATCATACTACAACAAAAAGCAGGCCAACGCCCTATTTAAAAAATACATAAATTAAAAAAAGAACCCTTGAAAATTTCACATTTAATTTTCTTTTATTAAAAACTCTGTATTCTAATTAATTTCCTTCGTTTTTTCTATAGTTAAATGAATGTTTAACTTCTAATTTAATTTAAAATTCTCTAACTCTTTCCTTCAAAACATTACTTTATCACCCCTGCTCTATAAGTTTCTTGTATTCTGTTGTATGCTGCTCTCTTCTGCTTACATTTTAGTTTTCTTTTAATCAAAAATAAACAAGTTTGGATGCACACATTTTTGTGACTTGCATAAAAGTTTTAAGTCACTACTAATACTCTTACACATTCCTAAAATTTTGGCAATTCCACACACTTTAACTTTTATTTTCAACTCATTCGAAACTGACTCAAATTTGTATTTTGAAACAAAACAGGAGAAATTTAATGAGTTGAGTTTATAAAATCTTCAAATACAAAATAAGAGAGAAATCAGTCAAAATTTAGACAACTCTGCCCCTAACATTTTTGGCGACCCCCCTTAGCTGAGTTGCATTTTAAAGTATTTTTTGCACTCACTGGGAGATTGATCATTTATACAATGGTTGATTCTCTCTTTAAAACCATGACTAAAAAAAATTTAGACAGCAATTGTTGTTGCTTTGAAGTACTGAATAGAATCATAAAAATTTTTACTTCAGAATTTGAGTTTAATGATCAAAGCTTTAAATATTGTTAGTGTCTTTTTTTCAGTGCATTTAAATAAAGTTTGTATAACCTTTACTACTATTTAAGTTTGCACATTTAATTATGGATCTAAGAACGCTTTTTCTAACGTATAAAAAATATTCCATGGGGAAACTTAGAAACAACAAAACAAGTCTGTTAAGATCATAGCTTTCCTGCTAAAATTATTTTCTTTGTCCATTTAAAATACCTAAATTTTATCAAACAAAATCTACCTCTTTCTGTCTTCTTCTGAAACCATACCATTCCAGTCAGCATAAAGCAGCTAAAATATTTTTAGAATTATTACCCTATTAGTTAAAATTCTACTTAATTTGAAGTACTTTCACAATTTCAAAATACTTCAACAAATCAAATAAAACAACTTTCTCAATTCTCTTTAACCAACCCCAAAAGGGGATCAGTTCATTTTATTATTTTACAATTATCTCTTGCACTCTTCACCTTTATCACCCCCTTTTAAGCTTTGCAGCTCTCTCGCCAATTGCATGCAAAAATATTTCAAATAATAAACGACTGACTATATTTCAATAAAACTTCGTTCATTTTCGGCATCTCGAGAGCTCAAGTGTGCATGTTGTTATTTCTTCATCTCGTTTTTCGGGTAGTGCATTTTAGAAACGATGTTATTTCGGCGTAATTTTGTTGTTTTCTCATATTTCAACTAAGAAAACAATTATAACAAAAACAACAATAGCAGCAGCATTGAGAATTAAAAAAAATGTTGCATTGAAGCCGTTAACCTCGTAGTGCGTTCGACGCCCGAATGTGAGTAAAAAGGAAAACACAGAAAAATAACATAAAATACAAGTTGTAGATAAAAAGCACACAAAAACAACAAAGATGTTTATAATCGTACGTTTATAGGTATGTGCATAAATGTATATTTTTTTATTATTATTTATATGAAGTCATTTGCTAAAATTTGGAACTATCCACACACAAAATGTGTATGACAGTACAAACGGACATACGTACATATATAACGACTATGAATGACAAACGTTGCAGCAAAGGCAAAGATTGACTACTTGCGTATGCACAGTGAAAAAAAGGTTTAATATTCGAAGCTTCATTTGATATTTAGATGTTTAAAATGATTGACCTTAACTGGCCAAAGTTTTGACAATTAATTTCTCATCAGGAAAATTGTGCACTAAAGGCAACACCAATCATAAGGATATGGATAAGGCTTCCTGAGTATTCTGTCAAAATTTCTACTTACACATACTTCTTTTTACACAATTTCTACTTAATTTTTTTCTCCACTAGCAAGCTGACTAACTTAAGTTGAGTGATCTCTGGATGCCTGCTGTGTTGAACCCTGGGTCTGTCGATCTTTGATAAAATCAAACAGAATCATTTGAATCTTACAAGTATTGAAATGAAAGCTTCTCAAAAGATGGAGTAGTGAGTCTCTGAAGTACCTCCAGTTTTTTTGGCCAATAGTTGAGCTCGGGAGAGGTATAAAAAATACCTCTCAAGATGTAGACGATTTAAGCTCCAAAGGTACTGCTGAGGTAAAATTTGTTATCTTGATATAAAAAACTTTATTGCTGAAGACTATTGGAAATATAAAAAATTTGTTGGCCAAAACTAATATCAAAAAAGATTTTACTTGCTATGACCGGCCTTGATATTAAAGACTCTGTGACAAGACGGCTAACAGTGTGAAATTACTACAGCAGAGCATGAAAACTAGTGATACCTGACGTCATGAGACTCAATGAAAGTGAACCGGTAATAAGTTCGTAATCTGTACCAGGAATTATTGACGAGCAAACGGGGTAAAAGACAAAGTCTTCCTCAGTATCTCACCGGTACATATGAATATAGACGACGTCAGAAAAGAATGATTACCATACATTAATATAGTTTAGTCAGTTTCATGCAACGACATCAGTACCGCTAAATTCAAGTAAACTTCAACAAGATTAAGATGTACATTTGATATGTAGGTATCACTTTAATGTCAACGAAATCTAATCTTTCATGCGATACATTTTGTAAAAAAAAAAGATACAAAATAATTTACCATATCTTTAATAATTAAAAATTCTGTATAATTTTTTTTTTTGGCTTGTTGACCCTACTGTGCAATTTTAATTCGTATGTAATATTGTTAACATTTAAACAAAGTATATTCGTACTATATAGCATAGTATATCAAGTAGGTAATTTTCAAAATATAATGCCTAAAAGTTTACAGAGAAGAGTGCATTATTTTTGTGTTTTAAGTAAAACATTTTTTTCTTTATATGCGTTTTTTGGCAATTTCGTTTTTTAACATTTTATTTTTTATTATTTTGTTAAACAAAAAAAAAAAAAATCTAAAACTCTAAAAAAAAGACTAAATCAAATCTTCAGTATTATTAAACCAGTTCTTTGTTGTATTTAATTTTATTTTACTTTTTGGAGAAATCTCAACTGGTTGCTTTACAAAAGTGATCACAGAAACAAAAACGAAGAAAAAAACACAAAAACCTTAGTTTCATTACAGCTCATCATCATCATCAAAATTTAGCTGTTTTTCGTTTATTTGTTTGTTTGTCTGTTAAGAAATAGGGTCCATGGATTTGTATAGTGTTTGTTGTATGCAATAACCCTGTCCGTATTTTTTTGCAATGTTGATCATTAGCCCCCTCAACTCCCAACCGTTTCTCATTCCTTATGCGTTTCGTTTTTGTGTGCAATTATGTGCACTGATGCATCTTTTTAGTTGTTTTTTTTTGTTTTTTTTTGTATTTCACTGCCAGTTTGTTGATATTCTACTACAACTACAAAGTTTTCTTCACATTTAGATTTGATGCGAAAGTATATTCGAAAGCTATTTGGGGCTTCACCTTATATGACTGTGTGTAAAGTTTCACAGTCATTGTCAGTATATAATATTTGTATTTGCTGCCGTTTCACTATGTACAAAAATTTACTTTATGGATGCACACTCAAGATCAATTGTTTCTCGTTGTTGTAGTTGTTTTATGTGTATAAAAAATAATGGTTTTTCATTGTTATTTTTTTATATATGTATACATACATATACATATATACATATACTTACGTACTTAGTACTATTGGACTACTTTATCATAATATATTTTCTTAAAAAATTTTTGAGAAAGTTTGTTGCTGACTGTGTTTATTTTCTTTCTTTTTTTTTTTTGGTATTTGAATTTATAAGTGGTGTAATTTAAACATTCGTGAGTATAAAAAATGAATTTTTGAAAAAAAAAATATAAGGCTGCTGTTCAATTCGTTTTAAGAGATAATTAGTTTTAAATTTAGGTGAATATATCTGGAATAAATCATTTAGTTGATTAGAATAATCAATTATATTGCATTATATTACACCTGTCTACAGTTAGTTAATTCTTTTTTATTTTAAATATCAGCGAGCGAACTTTTTCTGAGCAAGCAATGGTTTGTCTAGTTTTTTATTGGGTTTAATATTTTTCTATATTACGTTCTTCTAAATGTGCTTAACTAAATGATATTTACAGCTGAAAGAAATCTGTATGCCCCTTTCCGGGTAATGTTTTGTTTAAAGATATCTTTAATGACATTGCAGTACTGTGGCTATTAATCGAAAAGACAACCTAAGTGTTTTAATTATTTCCTTAAGTTACAGATTCTCTTTATAACTCATTATTTTTCAGCAAAGCTCAAGTTACCTTTACGTATAATACAACGGTAACAGGGTCATTTCTGTGTATGAAATATTTACTGAAAATTTTGTGGTTTCATAGAATTTTTGTCTGTCTGTCCGTTTGTCTATGTTTATATCACGTAAAAACTACTGGATGGGTTTGAATAAAATTTTGTTTGGATGTCTCTAAGAACCCTGGTTCAAATACTTTTTGTATTTGAATACATTCCGATTCGTAAAAATAAGTTATTTTGTAGAGAAAATAGAAATGCAAATGTGAATTCAACCAATTAAATTGGTATAATGGTACTAAAACAGTTGTCAGCAGATTTATTTTTATAGATGAAAAATTTTTAACACTGTTTTCAGATTTCTACAATAAGTATTTTAAAAAAAAATATGTGTGATATTTCTAAATTTTTGCTTTTAGAAAAATATAAATGACACACAAACGAAGTCGTGGGCACTGCTAGTTAATAATAAAGTAAACAGTGACTTTTGTAGAAAAACTTATGTTTCAAAAACACAATATGAAGGAATAAAAATTTCGTAGGAATTTATATAAGGAGTTTATATAAGATTACTACTTAAAGATAGATGCGAAAAAGGTTGACAAAAGTTGTAGCGAGACAGAAACTTTATTTTATTCCTCTAGTATCTATAATTTTCACAATCAAAAAAGAACTTAAGCCCAGCTAAAAAATAGTTAACTCAAATATTTTATATAAAAATCCACATCAGATTTTTTGCTTTTAAAAATAAATATTTCTAAAATTTTAGAAAGTTCAGATCTCAATTGACAATATATACTTGCCTTGATGTTGTATGATTTTATTCATTTACATTTAAAATTTCCACATTAGATCACATAGCCTGAAAGCTGATTAGCATTAGACCAGCAATAACAAAAGATCCTCATTTAACACAGTGCCCAAGGTACAGCAGGTTTATAGCCCAACAATCCTATACTCAAAATTTATAAATTTTGCTTCAGATAAATATAAGATAATATTTTGTACAACCCCAGATAATGGTTTCCTCTGAAAATATTTGGGATAAGTTCACATATGATTTTGCAGCCTTTAAACTTTTGTATTGAAGGTGATCCTCAAACGAAATTCGGCACAAATAGCAGCCGGACATTACTTTTGTTTTTTGTTTGTTTTGATTCCAACGGAGCAAGAAAAAGAGTTTCCCATAAACAGCGCCAATTTTTTTCACTTGATGTTTTTCCCTTATTTTTTAATTTTCTTTCGCCATTTTTTGGTTTATTCGATTGAAGTTACTTCATTAAACTGGATTTGTTTCAAATGATATAGAAAAATTAGAGGCAGGTGTGGTTTTATGCCCGCTTCTTTGAAGGAGATTGACCGACCATGCTGATTTCTAACAGCAAAATTTGCGAAACTATGTCTAATCGATTGGCGTAATAAATTTTCTCTAGCTGATCTAGTGCTGTGGCAAAGTTGACTTCATCCCAAACACGGACGGGCAGATGGTCAGACGGTCAGACGGAAATCGCTCAGTCGACTTCGCTATGTCTAATGAGATATTGTAGACATTACAAACGGAAAGACAAACTTAGGTATACTCTTCACCACAGGTGGAAAAAACATTTAACAATATATAATTTATTCCTAAAATAAACTGATTTATATTAGGAACAATAGAATTGTTGTTGTTGTTTGGAAAACCATTTCCAATGCCATATATAAAAATCTGATGCATTGCAGATGTCATAGAATGTCACTCATAATGTAAGTCTTGCAGTGTCTAAGCAATTATATTCAAACTCCTGCAAATGAATTTTGTAACCACTTGATATTATTTAAATAACAACTTCAACTCGGTGGATAAAATCAATTGCAGTTATTTTTGCAGCTAAGTTCAAGTTCAGTTTTCGGTACGTCCTTACTTCACATACTTTTTTCTTCACATACAACACACATCTTCTTGCAGTATGATTAAACTAACATCTTTATACAATTATTAAAAATCAAAACATTTTATGACTGATAAAAAGGCTGTTACTCGTAATTATTTACGCAAGATGAGCAAAAACAAAAATGCGCAACGTTTAATTCTACAGTATTAAAGTAGAAATCTCAAATTTTATAGTGGTTTAAGACATTTTAGGATCGCGACTATCTTCATCTCGAAAACCTTTTTAATATTTTTTTTTTTTTTTTGCAAAAAAATTTTTTTTAATTCGAATGAAATTTTTTTTGTTATTAAAATAAAATTTTCCTAAAAAATAATATAAGTAGCTGTATATATAGCCTTTCACTGAAAAAATACCAATTCAAAATCTTTATTCGTTTTGCCACAAAAAAAAATATTTTGCAAACCTCTGAAAAACGTATAAAGTTAAAACAAACGTATGCAATTTACTTAACTTCCCTGATTTTAAAAGTGTGTCCCAAAATGACAAATCGTCAAAGCTGCGTCCTTAAGTTTTTACATTTCTTAAATTTAATTTTTGGTCTAATGTCTGGCTATATTTTCTAAATACATCTCTGTGTGGCAGTCAATTATAACAACAAAATATTTGAAATAGGTCTTTATCATTTTACTACATTTTCGGGTAAGTGTCTAAATCATGTTACAACTCACCTTTATAATAATGTATCGAGTAACTTTATTTTATTTATTGTTTCAATTATCTAACCGAGCCCTTTAATTAGGCCATGTATGGATAAAAATATCTACAAAAGTAAAAAATGTGCAATATAATTTTTTAATAACAGTTGCTAAATAAATCTAAACCGTTTTAATGCTTTTTTCGTATATTAGAGTTATATGGGAAATTTCTAAGTATCCTTAGTTTAGCAGATGTGATTCATAGCTAAAAAAAACTAATAAAACAAAATTTATTTTTTAACCTTAAAACTGTATCCACTTGATTTACTGCAATTAAAAAATATAAAGTAAAGTATACCTAGAACTAGAGATGGACAAAAAACATCGATATTTTAAATACACTCTATTTATTGTGTGGAAACATCGATATAATCCGATGTTTTTTTTTTTTTGCTCGTAAGCGATCTTTTGATGCATCGAAATGACAAATTGTATACAGAACTTGTAGATTGATATATAAACGTGTTGAAGTTGGAAAAGCAATAAGAGTGAAGATATATTGTCTGATGAACTTTCAGTTTATTTGAGGACTCCTGTTGGAAGACTGAACGAAAATCCGTTGGATATTTGGAAAGATTATAAATCGCAGTTTTCTTAGCTTTACAAATTCGCTTTTAAATATCTTACAATGGTGACACCATCGGTTCCGTCTAAAAGACTATTTTCACAAGCGGCGCAGGTGATGACTCAAAAAAGAAACATATTAAAACGTGAAAGACTTGGTAAACTTTTGATTTTTAAACAGTATTAAAGAAAAGTATTGGGTAATGTAAAATAAACTTGAGATTTTTCGAAAATATAAAAATAATAAATAAAAAAACATCAACACTTCAATAATAAATAATTAAAACACATCGATGTATTTAATAAAATATCGATGCAACATCGATGTATGTTTGCGATGCATCGCATGGGAAAAAACATCGATGTTTTTTACACTGTCCATCCCTACCTGGAACTACATTACCCTTTTTACTGCATGGATGTGATAACCAAGGATAAAAATATATTTTTGTCTGCTTTTGTTATGCCAAGTCTGCTGGTCGGGCTTAGTTTTTAACTAACTATGGTTTTATTTTTAACTGCCCTTTCTACAAAATAAAATATGGGTATGAAACTGTTGTTATAACCAAAATATGCTTCTCACTGCATGTACAGTTGTGCAACTGCTTTTCTTAAAGTAACTGCCAGCGACTTCTTGTCTATTCTAAATTTCACGATATTAACAAAACTTTAATTTATTGCAGGTAAATAATGAACACAAAGTAAGGTTCTTTTCCACTTTTCTTTTTATTTATGTGTCAATTACGGCTAAATGACTGAATCAATTAAATAGAATTTAAATCTGATAAATCCTTGTCTTGTGGTTGAAGCAGGTTATGCATAATTTTAGAGTTAAAAAACAGAAGGGTAATTAATGGAAAAATATATATTTTTATGATTCTTACTCAACTTTAATAGAATTTAAAACAAAACCTCACGTGTTACTGGCTGAATTCATGTTATTCTCTGCAAGTGTCCGTCCACTCGATTACAATAAAATTTTGTTGGCGTACCTTGATATATTTGACCAAGAAAATTGCACTATTTCTAACTTCTTAGATGTTTTATAACTAAACTTATCATTTTGGTTAAAAAAATGGTTGCAAGGGTTTTTGATGTGAACCCACAGGATAGGCAAAAATTATAAATGCTTGCCAATTTCAGTAGAGGCCAGAAAGGCCTTATAAATATGCAGAGGTGGTACCAAAACAAATTTAAAAAACAAAACAGTTTCCAGTTAATTGTTCATGATTTCGTGGCAATAGAAAAAACCACTAATAAATTTAATAATTCAAATTGTTTAAATATTTCTAGAAGCCTTTTTCAGTGTCCATATCTTGCAGGCAAATAGTAGAAAATTAAGAAAAAAATCGAATTTAACATTGACTTGCAGTGTTTCAGTGTTTTATTGTTTTTCTATTTTTTTTTCTGCAAAAAAAAAAACGAATTTATTAAAAAAAAGTATGGAAAAGGATTACTAATGGCAGGAGGAAAAATATCATGTACCAAGCAATAGTCCTACACATTCCAATTTCTGTTGGCATTAAAATTTTTTTAACTGCAAGCAATAAAAAAGTATAAATTTCTACCTCCCTCTACATTTCCTTACATCATGAACACGCACGAAATTAACAAAAATAAAAAATTAAGAAAAAAGAAATAAAAGTTTGTCTCACGCATTCCAATAAAACTTGAATACTTTTGGTGGAACAGCAGAGTCATTCAACCTTTTTTCATTTTATTTTTTTTTTTATCTGGGTATTTTAGCAACATTTTTGGTGGCCTTATGTTCGCTGTTTGATATTTAAAGCTGTAAAATGCATCTTTTTTTCAATTATTAATTTTTTTCTTTGGCATTAAAATATTTTCAGGATTTTAAACGTTTAGTTAAAAATGGCTTGTTATTTTTTTCAGTTGCAACAAAATTGCAAAGGTTGTTAATATAACATTGAACTAGTGGGGGTGTAACGATTACGCTGCAGACAACCTGGTTTATTGATTTGAGTTTACACGAATGTTGTTGCCAGGCTTTGTTGGGCAACGAAAAAGAAACAAAAAGAAAACTTTGTTTTTTATTGTCTTTAGTAAATAAATTTATAAAAATTGCAAATAAAATCCTCATACGCACTATAATTTGACTGTTTTCTGCTGTCGCTGTCGAAAACAAAAAAATGCAGATTCAAATTTTGTTTCGCTCATTCTACCACTTTTACGTGCAACTACTTGCCCTGATGCTTTTTATTTATTTATTTTTCTATCACCAACTTCCTTTCCATTCACGCACTTTTGGATTCATATGATTTCTATTTTATTTGGATTTCATTTTTAAAAAAGCAAAATATAATTTGGTCCTGGCTTTGATTACATGAGTGAAAGGAATAAAATATTACTTTTTTCCACAAATATCACAAAAAAGAGGAAAGATGCTCTATCAAACCGGTATGCATGTACTAGACTTTTGTTCTTTGCATTTTGATGCATATAGCTGTTGTTAAAGTTAAGAGCGTGTTGCTGTAGTACCAACTTAACAAATTTTGGTTAATTTGTTGGTGCCGTTGAAGAACCTTAAAAATAACCAAACGAAATTCAGTTTAAATAGTGTGTAAGCGTGTGTTTGTGCGTTGCATGCTTTGTAAAACAGACAGGTGCTGATGGTCGTGGTTATGGTGTTCAAATATTTTATGGCGATTTTTTTTTATTATATCATCATATCGTATGCCTTTTTATCATGGGTACATGTGGGCCATGCAACTTGTTTTTTTTTTTAAGTTTACCGTAGTTAGAGTGACTTTCTTCTTTTGTGAACTTCCGTTGCGTTTTCGCATGTATTTATCTATTTTATTAACAAAGTGCATTGCTATTGTATGTTAATATTTTATGCAGCAAAATTTACAGTGGTTGTAAGCATATTAAGGATAGTTTGATGCTTTTGTTATCAGTCCTTAAGTTTAGCTTTTTTATGAATTCACAAATTTCTGTCCTGCTATTTTGCCAACAAAAAAAACTTCGAGATTTTTCTAAATGTTGTTGGCTATAAAATAAGAGAAAATTTCCGGATATAACACCACAGATAACTATAAAGAAACGTAGTAGATTTAAAGAATAAATTTAAATTTTCAAAATTATTAACAAAAAACGCAATGAGTTTTCTTTTTTCTATTGAAAAAAAATTATAAAACTTTATCTTTAGTTAATAATCTTATTTTTTCTACGTTGCAAAAGTCATGAGATCAAGTTTAAAAACTAGACTAGATCAATATCCTACTAAGATTTAAAAACTCAAGACTTGGCGCAAAAATTTTTTTCATATCAATAACTCTTAGGACCAAATATTTAAAATTATGAGAACCCATCAAATTGTTGCAGCTCTTGCGTTTATAATAAAAAAAAGTTGTTACCATCACGGCAAATAAGCTGGTTTAATTGATAGCATTATATCATGAATGAAATCAAGGTATACTAAATTGATCAAATTAATTTATTTGATTTGCATTCAAAAAGCATTGATTTTTATTAATTCACCTTATTTAAATATGAAGCGATAAAAAAAATTTTCACAAAATTAATCATATTTCCATTAGAATTCAAACAAATGCACCGTACTGGAAAAGATTACAGAACTGTTATTGGTGACGACATTTTTTTTTTTTTTTTTTTTTTTTTTTTTAGTGAGTGGACATTATCTTGTAGACGTATAAGGTCAAAACCATTTTGTACCATCATAAGGTTCTCGTTCATATGAAAAAGAATATTTGAATGCATAATATGGGTTAAAAATTACGTCCAAGACCATAAAGCATGGAGATCACAGCATAATGTTGTGGGAATGCTTTTCATAATGCAGGGTGAGACCAATTCATTTTGCTTTAGCTCACTCAAAAATATAATACAGTAGTATAAAGAAAATAAAATGCCTTTGTTTTTAGTGGTTCAACAAGACAACAAGTGCTCTAACCCAAAGATATGAACAGAAAGAATGCTCGTTAGTTTTTCATAAATTATAATATTAGCATAATGGTCTGTGCATTCGCCTGATCTAAGCCCGCTAGAAAATTCTTGAACTGATGAAAAGAAAACCGTCTATGAATCAAAACCTATTAAAAGCAACCAGATAGGCTGTATTTAAGAAATAATTTTATAAAGACAATTAAGTTTACTCTATAGCAAGGCGCTGCTATATCGTCATGCCCGAAACTGTTATAAAATAATTATTTAGTGGGTATTTTAATTTTTTAAATTTTCTGTTATTAAATCTAAATATTACTATTTATTTTACCATTAAAATTTTAACAACTGACCGTGATTTTTATTTTATTTTAACAAAATTAAAAAAAAGTAATAGACTTATTTCTGAAATGACCTTCATATTTCTCTTATTCCAGTAATGTGTTATTGGATTAATTATATTGCTAATACATAATGATTAGCGTTGCCTTTAATGCTTTTTTTACCGCAATTGAGTGTTTAATACAACTCATTATTTTACACGTTTTTATATTCTCATTTGATTATCATTTTAGTTAAAGATAATAAATTACCCAGATACCAGTTGGCCACACTATAATTTGTATTTTTATGTTTTTTATTTGATTCTGCAAACTAAAAGTATCTGCATATTTTGGTATAAAAGATCAGACAATATTCTTCAAAATGAGATATTCTAGAAAACAAACTTTTATTTTTATTTATTTTTTTCTTCAATAAAGGGTTTACATTGAATGTGAATTGCAAGTGTCTGCTTATAATGGTTTAAAAGGCAATGAAAATTACCTTTAGTTTTCAATTATTTTTCAAATTTGTTATAGTGGAATATTAAATGGTATGTGTTTTTATTTACGCTCCAAAATATGGGACAATATACCTGATGTCTTTTATTTTTTAATATGCCTACATGTACACTTCAAGCGTCTGCTTTAAACTATTAAAAATATGACGCCATATAAGGGAGTACCCTCTTATTTTGTATTACTTTTCTTTGGAACATACTGCTCCATCGTAGAAAAAACAAAAAATTTGTGTCTTCTACAAAAGCCTGATTTCAAACAAGAACCTTTTAGTCGCAGCTTCTTTAATTTCACTACATCGCTGAAAAATATAATAGTTTCCTAGAATAATGCACACAAAAATGTTTATATTAAAACTAAATTAAACAATGTTACTATTTCCAATGCCGCATACTGTAAATGTGGCATAAATTAAAAAAAGATAAAAATAAAAATAAAATTGTGTAAATTTTTTATGAGCATCAATTGAGCATTTTTTTGTACACTTTTTATTTTTGTTTTAAAAAATTAATTTATTTATACATTTATGTACAATAAAGCAACCATTTTTAAAAATTTTTCATACTCTATGCAAAATTTATAATATTTTTATATTTTATTTTTCCAATTAATATGTTAACACATTATGTGTATGTAATATGCATTTTAAAACACACACGCACGCATACATACTCACTCACATACCAATAAATACATATGTAAAAAAGTATTTGTTTATTTGCATGAGTTTATTTAGTGTTTATGTGCGTGTGTGTTCAATGATTTTTATATGATTATATAAAAATGCATTTATTTCGTTTATAAAAGTCATTTATTTTTTTCGGGGCATTTACTAAAAATATTATATTATATAAATACAACAAATACACAGGCACATAGGATATACCAACATATACGCATGTACATCTATTTATGTTCCAACACACACACACACACATATATTTAGCTATGTATAAAAACAAAATCCTTTGGTTTTATTTTTCGTCATTAACTCGATAGTTATATATGTGTTTGTGTAATTTTCATTATTATCAATACGTTATTCCTTTTTTTTAATTCAAAAAAGGAAAGAGTTTGGTCCTCAACTAAAAAATAATTTTCAATTACTTGTGCCTGTAACAACATTGCGAATATTTTCACCAATTTATACTCGCATGTGTTTTTTAAGTGGACTTGTCGTATAAAGTTTTGACTATTAATCTGAATGTATCCAACAAATGAAAAAATACTTTACCTCACAAAAAAACAGCGCTCACCAAAAGGAGCAAAACAACGCAAGGCATCCAGAAGAATGAGTTCAATAAAATCTTGAAATTTCCATGCAAAATTGATATAATTAAAGGAAATATCAAAAACAATAGAACCGCTTTGTTTTAAAAACATTAAGTAGAGTTTAGTTTTATTTTTCCATAAATCAAATGAATTTTGAAGTGTTTCACTTTGCAATTGCTTAAAGTTGCTGCAAAACAAATTATTGCTTTGAATTTACTGATATTCATATGAACGTTCGAGTGTACGAGGCTGAAAAGTAGCACATGCAAAATTTTAATATTATAGACAAATTTTATTATTAATTTATAAAAAAAAAATATTTATTTCTAAGCTGTAAAATCTCAAAGTATCCCTAAAATTAATAATTACCTATAAATATTTGGTGTGAATGCAGGCACAATATTTTCTTTCTTCTCAAATTTCTGTGACTTAGCTTGCGGTCAGGCTTTTTTCTCTTATAATATCGAGTTGTTAAATAATTGAAATAACGGCTTATACGAAAAATTTAACATAAAATTCTCAAAAAAGGGATTTTGAATGCTTAAATATATATAAAAAATATCTCTCTCTTTGTTCCTCAGTGTCTTCTAGTACCCATTTAATAATAAAGGACTACCTTTATATCTTTGAGTCTATTGCTAGCCTTATTTCTAGACAACAGTGGCAGCCGACTGACAGCAACAATCAACCTTCTGCCCTATCACACAATATTTTGTTATTGCCAATATCCGTTTAAATATTAGGTAACCCATACCGTTTACACTTATTATATATTTGCCCATGGTCCTAGGCCTGATATAGAAAACTTCAGGTACACTCTACAAGTCTCATTTTCTTTTGCTTTCAACCTGACCAGACGATACTTTTAGTTTTCATAATAGTTCACAAATGCAATACAGAATATATTTTAAATTGTCTAAATGTGCTGAAATCCCTATACCCTTACAGGTTTAAGGTCTAGAACCTTTGGTCGCACCATATCATTGCCCAATACAACTCAATTTCCACAGCTTTTTAACCGACTTGAGAAAAAGAAAGTTATCAATTCGACTAAATTTTAATTTTTGTTATGTTTGTGCCTGCAGAACTCAGTCATTTCTGAACCGATTTTGAAAATTTTGATTAATTTAATACCTTATGCTTAAAAAAAAGTTCATAATCTTAAAAATTAAAGGGTATCCTAATGCAGCATACATGTTTTTTATAAGTATTAAAAAAATTAAAAAAAATCCATATTAGTTTAGCTCCCAATAGCAAAAAGTAATTCAAAAATAAATCTTAAAATTAAAGGGTGTCCCCATGGATGACGTAAATTGGCTTACATGCGCCTATCTTTTGAATCGTTATAGGCAAACGCTTTAAAATTGGACAGGATGTCGATTACTACGACAAGTATAAACATTCAAAATTAGAAATCAAAGAGTGTCCCAATAATTAATATATATGCTCAAACTTTTAAACTGTTATAGCCAGATAGTTGAAATTTATAAAGAACCTTAAATGCTAAGTTCGCTATAATAATAATAAGTTTATAATTTGTATTTGGAAATTAAAGGGTGTTTCAATGGTTGATGTATATTGATGTATGTGGCCAAACTTTTGATCCATTATAGATAGACAGCAGATACTTACAAAGAATCTGTATTGCTAATTCTGCTATAACAATAAGTATAAAATTTGTATTTAGAAATTAAAGAGTGTTCCCATATTTGAAGTAAATTTGCCTATATGGCCCTATCGTTTAAACCGTTATATACAAACAATTGAAAACCAAATTCCTTTTTTTAATTAGGAACAGCACTCAGGGCATGAGTCCTACTTATGCAATGCATTGTGCCAGAACTAGGAAATTAGGTTGTGGGAAGGGGGATAGAGGGAGTAGTGCTTGTGGACTTTTGATTTGAATCTTTGCACATTGAAAGTGGCAGGTAAGAGCTCTAAAGGGAGTTTATTCTACAAACGAACTGTTCGGCTAAAAAACAAATTTTCTCTATAATGCGTAGTGCTATTCACTGGCCAATCGACCACAAAGGAATGCGCTCTTGATGCAGATCGCGATGCGCGTATAAAATTACGGTTTTCAGGAACAAGTTCCCTGATTTCATAAGAGCACGTTCCGTTGTAGTAACGATAAAACAGTGAAACACACCCCACATTGGGTCGATGCTCCAGTGAGTCAATAGAGCTGGATACCCTACGGTCACCGATGAGCTTCTTCGTTCTCTTCTGCACGCGGTCGATTAACTCCAAAATATACTTTGAAGCACCGGCCCATACAAGAGACTTGTATTCTATTTTCGGTCTGATAAAGGTAACATAGATAGTAAGGAGATCAGATGGAGTGAAGTATTTCTTACACTGTTTCAGAAAACCTTGGCACTTGAGTGCTTCTTTTACGACATGAAAAATTTGCTTGTTCCAACGATCATCGCATTGAATTTTCATGCCAAAAACATCGAGAGCTTCTACAAAAATATAAAAAATTAAAATAATGCAGAGAAATATATTTTTGCATTTATTGATTTTAGATTGAAGGTTTTTTAAGTTTTAATTGATTGAAATTATCAGTTAATTAGAAAATTGATTAAAATAAAGGTTTTATAGAACTGTAAAAACTTTAACTTTCGATCTTTTAATTTGGATTAATAAAGATTATTTCCTTCAGACTTGCATATTTTTATTTTGTATTTGGTTTGATGTTAGGCTTTCAGACATTGGATCTGACAACAACCATCTTCAGTGTAAAAAAAAGGATTTTCCCGGGTGTGAATGCTATTGTGTGTATATTATAACGATAAAAAACAAGAAAAATGCCGAAAAAAATGTTTCTATGAATTTTGAAGAAATAAATACTTATCAAGTTGAAATTATTTATTTATTTATTTATTTATTCAACTTCAATAATATAAAAAAGCCTGTTAAGGCCAAATAACTTATATTATAGACAATTCCTGAATATAATATATATATATATGTGTATATGTATATATAATAATAACAATCTAAACTTAAATATATGCAAATGAATTATATAAAGCTTTACAGATTGGCTCCCCAGCCAAAGAAGTGTTAAATATTAAGTTACAACAAAAAAGTCCCAAATAGTGGTAAAATTAAGATATCATCAGAGAATCAAAACAACAAGTAGCCTCAAGCATATCTAACAGTCAAGGCATGAGTTGAATATTAGGCAAATTAAGTAGAAAAATGAGCAGCGAAATTAGTATTAGGTAAAGGGTAAAATGGAATTTATTAAAAAGGTTCGAAAAAGTTTCAAACGAAACGCATTATTAGAATGCGAACATAAACGAAGTTCAATAGGTAATTTATTCCACCAACGAGCTACTCTAACTAGAAACGACTGTTCAAATATGCTATATCTAATTCTAGGAATAATAATTTGAGGATTCCTAGTAGAACGAGTAAAATTAAATAAGGAACAAAGTTGAGAAGGTTGTCCACTCTTAAGAGTCCTGTAGAAAAACCATAGGTATCTATAGGAAATGAATTGCTTGTAATTACAACCTAGGAAATTCTTTACAAAGTCAGATATATGACTTCTTCTACGAATATTATAAACGTACCGTACAATAGTATTCACAACTCGATTAAGTCTATTTAAAACATAGCCACAACAACCAGATATAACTTCCAGCCCATAAAAAATATGGGGCATTAATATAGCATAAGCCAATTTATGTTTAACGCAACAAGGTAAATATATGTTATTTGAATATATTCTTCGCAAAATTCCAAAAACCCTAAAATGAAAGGAATACCCAAATAGATTAGCCCTCAGAAAAAAGATATTTGCACGGATCCTATATACCTTTCTACTCTTAATAACATTCGCAGCCCAAATAATTATAGTTGCAACAAAGGTTTTATATTAAAATGTATAAAATCCATATTTTTACAGCCTACGCCAACTTAGTATTTTTTCTGTTTCTTTTTTCATTTGAATTGTCAACTTTTGTTTTATAGATACACATAAAATTAAAATACTTTTTACTTTTTTAATATGCTTTTTTTGTATTACGCACCCTTAAAATTTGGCTTAAATATCAACCAAAAAACACAACAACAAAAAAACTATTTGCCGGCCCAAACCAATAAGACAACAACGTCTATGTACAAAATGCCTATGAAAACCCCAAAAACAAAAACTTTGCAATTAGCAAACGAGCATAAAGTGAATGCGTAAAGGATCAATTTGTAGAGAATCTGCCTTCTCACTCACACACAACTAAATAAATGCATAAGCCAGTTTAAGTGCAAGACAATACATCTGCTAAAGCTGTTAGAGGAATTGAAAACAAAATTTTTTAAAACAAAAAATTATTTAATCATTTCGTTTATAAACTTCTTTAGGTTTAAACAAAAAAATCAAATCCTTTTTCAAGTGTTTAATTTCATTGTATTAATAATATTCTAAGCTTTCTTTTGCGCCTGAAAATATACAATATGCATTCATTTTATATTGGTAAACATTCTATTTTACTACTCACACTCTAACTTATTGCTATTTTTATCTCGTTCTTGCTCTCTATTTTATGATTACTATTGTTAATTGCTGCAATGTCCAAAAAAGTATATATTTTGCCGCCACTAATAGCAAAAAGTAAGCCTACTACTACAACAACAATACATTTACTACATGCAATCAAAATATTTTAGTCCCACTTTATCTGCCAACAACAAACAATAACAACCCACGTGGACTTATACATACAAATGCAAACACAAAACTTTACTCTCTCCTTTATGCATGACACACGCATGCAACACATTTGTGTATGTGTGTTTTAAAATACAACTCCTATGTTGCAAGTGCATCCGTCTGTCCGTTCATCCATCTGTCTATCTATTTTATATAAACACGTATGTATGCGTGTGTATGCGTATTTATTATTTTAGCAAAATTGTTATATTTAAATGTTTTATTTTTATTTTTTGAATATTTTTGGTTGTTTTGTCCTTATTTTTTCTGCCTCGTATTCGTCCTTGCGCATCCCTCGGCCACTTGTGGTCACATACAGTTGCTGCTACTGC
Organism: Cistogaster globosa; assembly: GCA_937654795.1. NCBI lineage: Eukaryota > Metazoa > Arthropoda > Insecta > Diptera > Tachinidae > Cistogaster > Cistogaster globosa. Next base: position 69,257,567 of record OW569406.1, read on the forward strand.
AGCTGCCTCGAACACGTTCATTCAAACGTACACAAAAACACAGAAATGGCTATGAAAAAGAGTTAGTATGTGTATTTCCTTTTGTAGTTTTCTACGAACATGAAGGGTGGCTTTAATATTTTGGGGAGCATCTTACTGCTGTTGCAGCTACTATATGCATGCAACAAATCAACATGCGTAAACTGCAGCAGAAATACAAACAGACAAACGTACAGTTTACTTGTAGAAATAATAAAAACAAAACATAACACGTGCATATAAATGCTGCGTTTATTTGAATTTGACGATGGACAACCGTTTTACATCTTCTCCTAATAAAAAAAAAATTGTGTTATTTTTTTTTGTGCACACAAATAAAATAAAAAATAGGTGAACTTTTTCCTTTTTTGTTTGAATTTATTTTCTATTATATGTGCGTATGTTTGTTAGCAAATTTGTGGCCCACGTCGGCGCATCACCTTCATACCACTGGAGTTCATAGGCATCATGTAGTTTTATACCCGCTTAAAATCTTTGTATCCCCTTATTGCTATCAGTTAACTTACGCATAAAGTTGTTATTAAAATAATACATTTTTATTGCTGCCGCTTGTGTTGTTGTTATAATATTATGAATAGTATTTGTAAATGACAGATATGTAAAATATGATTTCTTTAATATTTGCGACAGAAAATTATGCAAAAGTGGAGCTGCCTGGTAATTCTAAAGTTGTCCTAATCACATTATAACTACTGGGATAATTTAAGAATTCCTCATTAAACACATTATAATAGGAAACAATGACATGGCGTCAATATTCTAATAAAAAATTTTATTGATTCTTTGCTATTTGAGATATGTCAAATGTAACCTGATAACATTGAATATATTTTTATAAAAAACGTTAGAAGGATATAGCATTACAGAGAATTTACGTAGAAAATGCATAAAAAATAAATTTGTTGTTCTGTTTAAACTCTGATAAATTGTTCACACTCGAGGTTGCCAATTTTAACGCTCTGTGGAACTACCATGTACTAAAACAAAATACGTCCAAGAAAAATTTTAAATCCTCCTCTGTGAATCGCTATTCGTTTCATGCAAATCGGGCAAGTAGCTTAAAAGCTCAAGATTTTATTCGATACATATTTTTTTATTTGTTTTTGACCCTACTGAAAATTATGTAAATTAAGTGAACTTATGACGCAAAAAACATACTTTTGTGTAAAACAAATATAAATAAGATTAAATGAAATTAATTTAAATTCCAAAAAAAATTATTTAAGAATATTTGATTCTTAATCTATTGTAAATTGTAGATTGTACATGATACAAAGCAGTTGTAAAAACCCTTTTTTAGTTTTCTGAGGTTACAGTTTGCAGAATAATTCAAACTTTTTAAATCTTTACGTAGATTACCGTAAGTTAGCACCAATACAATTAAACAACTGAATTTTCAAAATATAAAAATATATAAAAAAATAATTTTTTTTTTCGTTAATAATTAAAAAAAACAAAGTATTTTTAGCTGAAACTTTAAACTAGACCAAAGAATAATTTATATTATTTTCCGGCAGTACAAAGAGTTATTAAGAAAAGACGAAGCAGCTTCTAGCTGCGGCAAAAAAAGCAATTATGAATCATACATGGGAATTATTAACTATATGAACTAATTAATTGCCAATCTAGTTAGCACTAAATAATAAACAATTTTCGAGACTATATCTCAGACATTAAGTTTTACACCCAACTCCCTTAAACTTAATTTATTCTTAACATCTTTCAGTATAAATCTATCTGTAAAAGGGTGAAGGTGTATTTGTATAAGCAAAGTTCATAAATTTTTCTTTCCTAAAAAATAATTATTTTTTTTCCAATTGTAATTAGTAATTAAACAGTTTCATTAATATTTTACACCCATAGAAAAAAAAAAACAATTGTAATTAAAATAAAATCATTGGCATTAAATGTAGTTAAATTTGTTTTATTGTCATTATTTCACACAATGCCAATGAAATTTTAATGGTAATGAAAAAATCCCAAGCATTTTATCCATGCTAATGCATTCAAAATTAAAAGAAATTATTCTGTTAAACACCATACTGCAACAATGTATGTGCTTTATATTGAGTATCAAAATCTATTGCATGTGCGCTTGTGTATTCAATGTCAACAATGCATTTAACTTTGGTAAAAATAAAAATATGCAAAAGTAACGACAACAACAACACAGGTTTGTTGGTGAATTATTAATAACAAAAAATATTATGGAGTATTCGGAACTGAACTACATCCCACTGTCATATATGAACAAAAATTCTAGAGAGTTTACATGCGTGTATATGCGTGCGCTTTGCATTTCACTGTGTGCGTATGTTTCAAAGTAGGTGAACGATGGATAGTCCAATATAATTATTAATTTTTATCAGTTAGAGCGAGTGAGAATGAGTTGATTTTTATTTTATTTTTGACAGTTTTGTGTTTTATTTTAATTTTTACTTTTATTTATTATTTTTAAACAAAAATATTTTGTTGTATATAATGGTGGGCCTACATTAAAACGATTTGAAAATATTCCATATTATGTTGTTGTTGTTGTTTTAAAATTGTTGTATACAAACAATATATGTTCAAAATTTAATATCATTGTGTTCACACATGCATTTATTGTAGTGCTTGCATTTGTGTGAATGTGCTTACTAAATCGGTGCATTATATGAGATAGAAATACAGTGGATCTAAACAGTACGAATTTCTAAAATGCTCAAAAAAATTTAACAATGATTTCAAAGCGAAGAACTTTAATTTAAATACTTTTTCAGAGTCTTTCGAACTGCAGGCCGTGTACGACAAAGACTTATGTAATAAATATTTAGAAAAAATTTAAGGTAAGATGTAAAAATGTAATTGTTAGTCCTTCAAGGTTTTTGCAACGTTCTCCGCGTAGGTAACCAGGATTGTCAGCATTTGTGAAAAAAATCGCGGTGTTGATCGTTATATGGTTCCATAAAGCGTTTCCCGTTTTTAATTAATTTTGATACTGCAATAAATTAAACTAAAGCTTCCTCAAAAATTAAAGCTTTTTTAAGCAAAAGGCACACTGTGATGCATTTTTACATACTGATTTTTTTTTTTGTTTTTTTTTTTTTTGATTGACAAAAAAATTTACAAAAATACAAAAGAGGCGGAATAAATAGAAAATTCAAAATGTTCACGGTAGGGGCTGTTTTGAAAAAATAGCGTTGTATATTTTTTTCTACACAACTCTACAAACACACACATACACAAGCAGCCATGCAAACGAAAATAACACACACTCTGTATGTGAAAAAGCAAGCAATAAAATCGAATGCATTTAAGCTTCACACTAATAAAAGTGCAACACCAAAATCCAAGCTCAATGCGTATGTGTGCGTGAATGTTAGTTTAAAAACATACCATAATAAAGATTTATATTCACTTTTATGTACATTTGGTGTGATGCATATATAAAAATTCAAATGCAGCCTTTATGCTAAAAAAATTTTATTCTGAACATAAAAAATAAGAAAAATAAAAATGAACCAAAAAAAAAACACAGTAAATGAACGTTAGTTACGCACTCACACATAAACAGACGAATGAAAATAATGCAGAAAAGGACGAACAAAATGTACTTTTATTCACACACGCATACATACACTCATATAATCACATATATGCAGTAGAGACAATATCATGATGATTGTTATGCTCTCTAATATGGCTGAACTCTTTAACGTGTAAAATGCATATATGACAACAACATCAACAACAATAAATAAATTGCACTGCAAAAATAATGTACATCCCAGCAATTGGACAGCAACTAGTGTTTTAATGAAATGTAAAATAATGAAAACATTTTAATGTTATTAACATTTTCATTTCTGCTGTCTAATTGTTTTGTTTTTTAACAATTTGTTTAAACCATAAAATTTATAAGCAAAATATCCAAATATAAAATTTTTGTAGTTTTAAATACATTTATTATCATGGCTTATAAGAAAACCTAAGGAAGTCAATTTAGTGAAGCGTTTAAGAAATCGCTCCTTCTAAAAATTTTATTCCTAACGACATGTGGTTACACGAATTTGGCATTGAACAATTTTGTCAAATTCACTGATTCTAAACAAGTCATATTAAAATTGGATATTTTTACTTAACAGTATAAAATATGTTATATTATATATTATGTTATTTAAATTTATGTTACGTTATGCTATGTAAAGTGCTGTTAGGTTATGTTATGTTAAGTCACCCTACGATATTATGATCTGTTTAATTCTGTTGCTATTATTTCTTATATTATGTAAGTTAAACTATATTATGGCTTTGTTTAGTTCACTTTGTTTTATTTAATGTTTTTTTATGTTATGTTATGTATTATTTTATTATTTAATGTTAAGTTCGCCATGTTATGTTATGTAATTCTTTGACAATGCCAAAGTCTTAAACATTTTTTAACAGAAATAAACGAGCTTAATATCTAGTCAGGCTGATTTCAGAAATAATCCCGTCAAAGCCCTTTGTATTAAAAAAATTATTTTTTTAAAAAGTACAAATATACTCGGGTCTTCGCGATCAGACTCACTTTTTATTAATTTTTTTTTATTTCGCTAAGTAACACTTAATTTGATAAGATTTCTTGGTAAAAGAAGCGAATAATTGGGTAGGATAATCAGTTTTGGCCTTAAGTGAGACTGCTACTCTAGGTTTTTTTACTGTCCAAGTTACAATTTAGCAAAAATTTCGACGTTTTAAATGAGTGCCTTGTGTATTCAAGCATCAAATAAATACACAAGGAGAATCATTGTCCTCATCCAAGGCACTGAATGTCTGTAGACAATAGATCGAATTCAATGCATAAATTATTACTTGCCTCCAAAAATCGCCAGTTTATTTAGGTTTATTATATAAAACATGAATTGACAATAAATTCCTAAGCATCTCTGAGTGCAGTGAATATTTTGCTTTCAATGCCTTTCATAAAATGCATTTTTTGGCGATTCTTATTTTATCTTTTTTTTGTGCAGATTTTTTTTTTTTGTTCCTTTTTTTTAGAAATATTACATATGTAGTGGTATAATGGGACATGCAACATACAACAAAAGCGGCAGAACGTTTGCTCAAACTCTGTTGATAATTTAAAAAAAAAGAAAAAATCAGCAAACATTATTGAACAGAAGCCAGCTGCAAACATCATCATCAAAACTAAAAATTAAAACAAAAAAAAAAACGAAAATAAAAAATAAAATAAAATAAAATAAAATACAAAATAAAATGCATAAAAAATCAATGTGACCGTCTCAGGTCTCTGTCATCAACCAAAACCAGAAGATGCAATCAGAACTGCTCTGCTTTTTGTATTTAATGAATGCGTAAGTTAAGGGCCAGTTATTGAGAGAGGGAAACAGAGAAAATAAGAGCAATCAACATAGAAGTGGTGGAGACTGGCAAAGGAGTTTTATACTCAAATCGGTTGCTGGATTATGTTGTTCTTGGCATTTAGGTTGATTTTTTAACGGTTGTAAGCCCCTTTATTTGCCTCTAATTTTTCTGAAATTAATGAATTATTTAAGATTTGAGCAGAGTATTTTTTAAAATATGAGCACGGTAAGCGAAATTTATTTAATTTGTGATATAATATGAGCAATAAAAACAGCTCAAATAAAAACGCATACATGCCTATCTTGCTAATGGCCATACAAAGTGGTGAAATATTTGGAAATAAAAGAATATAAGCAAATACGTACAAAATCCCTCCAAATATTTTAAAACAAAGGTAAAAAGAAGGAGAAATGCCAAAATAAAAAACTGATCGAAATAAAAAAAGTACAAAACTCAGTTTTTTGTTGTTGTCGTTGCTTTTTTTTTTTTTTTTTTTTTTGGATACACACACTCAATGTGCAACATCGCATTAAATTGACAATACAACAACTAAAGGTAGCAGGAACAACAACATTAGCGTACACATTACAAAAATAAAACTCTGGCCACGGTTAACCTCGGCTTTGAAGCTCCCCTCATTTCAACAAATTTGAGACCAAAATCGTAGCTGCACAGTTAAGCAATTTATAAATTTTATCCATTTTTTAATATTTTTGGCAGAGCACCTCACGCAACTACTACTAACACATGAACACAGAAGCACATACACATGCAACGACAATGCACGTATAGAAATATGAGTGCTTGAATGTTCATGTAAAAACAACTACAACAACACTAAGGAATATAAACAACAACAAAACTCGGATTGAAACTTTTGCCGAAATTATATTTGGAATAGTTCAGATCCGTTTAGATGAACATCAGTAAGCCTACGGTTTGGTTGTGTTAAAAACAATCACACAGCAGCAAACTTTCCGAAATTCATAATTTTAACAATAAAAAATTTCTTACAAAGAAAGAAAGAAACTTAAAAAATATTTTCTAAAAACAAGAAAAAAATGCTGTTAAAAATTTTTACATATAAAAAGATTTCAAAACAATGTTGAATTTTAAAAAGAAAAAAGTGTAAAGTTTTGAAAATAAAAGAACACCCGAATTAAATCAAAATATTTTAAAAATAATTTAAAAAATACATACATTCATACATAAATCCAAAAACACAAGGAATTATATTGTTTGATAAGTGAAGTTAGAAAAAACAAAGGAACAAAAATATTTAAGTTTTGAAACCTTAAAATTTGGATGAAAAACATGACTACTAGCAAATGTACTGAATGAAAATATTAATTTTATAGAGTTTTAAAACAAAATAAAATTATTTAAAAAAACTTTATTCGTGCAATTTTGGAATACAAAACAACAAAAAAAACATTTCCCTGAAAAAAAGAAGTTTTAGAAACTTATTAAAAAAATAGTTAATTAAAAAATTTTGGAAAATTTATTAACCGATGCAACTTTAAAGGTAAGTCTTTAAATTTACAAACAAATTAAAATTCGATAGCGATAACTGTATAGGTAATTAAGTTTTTTCTTTAAGTTCAACCAGTTTAATTACTCAAAAAATTTTAATTATTCGATCACAAGAATAATTGATTAAATTATGAAATTAACTGAAACCCATTAAAATATTGTGATTTTTCTGTTATTTCATATTACGTTTATATTTCAATTATTTCACTATAAATCTGTTTATATAATTAACCATAGAAATTAGAAATTAATTCATTTATAGACTTATTCCCTTATTAACAAAATAATATTAAAAAAAATATAAGAATAACTTGAAGTGAATAAAAAAATTCAGTTAGTAAGATTTCTTATTAAAAAATAATTAAAAAAAAGTAAATATTAGGGAAAGAACTAATTAACGGATGCTTTTTTAATTAAATCAATTGTCTAAATATTGAAACATGCTAAATAATAATTTTTGTTGTAATAGAATTGTTTGTAAAAACACAAGCAGTTAGGTCGAATTTTTTAAAGAGAAAGAGTCCCTTTGTACTTTTTACTTGCTGCCAGATTTTCAGGTTTTATAAGAAGATTGATGTGAACCTCTTTCAGGAAAGCAACCCATTATTTTTATTTGTTAAATAAACATTAAAATAAAAATAGTACGAACAACTATACAAATTTGCAATAGCAATACCATGACCTTTATAATAATTTTCCCAAGCGAAATAAAAAATCTTGACATGTATCATTCTTAAAGCTATCGTTTGCATTCGCAAAATATATTTGGTTTTGTCTAGTTAATATTTTTTCTAATTTATCATTATTAATCAAACCTTGAAGTACTTAGCAAGTGTTAAACATCAAATATATCCAGATATAATTCTAAAAAATTAGTTAATCGCTAGATTTAAAAAAATGTAAGATTTCGAACATTTTATTGACATTATTCTCTTTCTCGAAATTAATTTTAACAGAAAAATTACAAGCTCTTAACAGGAGTTAAAATTTATGCGTTGAGATTTTCGAAATGTTTTCAGTAATAAACATCGGTCTCAGCAATAATTTACATTTATAGAGAATTCCAAAAAGCTTAAGATCTATACGCATTACCTCTGTTCGACCTTTTTTAAATAAGAAAAAAAAACTCTTTTGGAAAATAGTTATAGTAGAAAGTAATTTGAATAACTCAAGAAGAACGATTTTAGGAAAATACATGGCTGATGTGAGGGATATCTATTTTTTATTATTATTATTATTTTTTTTTTTTTTTGTTCTGTAAACAATAACACCAAATACTTAATTATTCTTAGTCTAGGAAGCAAAATGTGGTTAACGAAATTAATGACCTGTCTTGCCGGTTCTTTAAATTGCAAAGATGGGTACTTTGCGATAACAGTAAAACTGCAGTAAAACAAAATTTACACTGATACTGCAATTAAATTCATTACCAATACATTTTTTAACATAAATGAATACACTGCATTATATTTCAACTGCCATTCAAAATTGTAGAAACCAGTAAATGTTTACTGAAAATAAAATTTTACTTATATGATTCAAATTTAAAAAAATCTTAAAAGTGTTAATAATAAAAAAATTCTTAATACTTCAAGACACGTATTCATATGTTTTTTTTTTTCTGTAAGATCTCTTTTCAAATTATAATCACCCTCAATACATTGGGGCTTAAGATTAAATAGATAAATTATTTTTTTGGAAAGTTGTATATACGTATTGTAAATAATACAAAAATTAACTAAAATTTGTATAATTTTATAGAATACAAAAACATTTTTTATTACTTTAAATGGTGTACCATAGTACTTTAAAGATTTCAGTTACGCCAAAAAATACTTTGCCCCGTCTGGTTGTTAAGAAAAATTACAAAGTCAGTCTATTAACGAAAAGTTTAAACACAAAAAAAATAAATAAAGTGATCTTGCATTCATAAAGCGTTCAAAAAGGATTTTATTTTTTAATAGCAGTTATCGAGCGAAAATGTTTGAACAACCGTAAGTGATTTTTTCAAGGGACTGCTATTTTAAATAAATTATTTTTATTTATATAAGAAACACTTACCAAAATACTGACACTGACACTACAATTAAAGAAAATATCAACAAGATTTTTGTCTTACCTTGTGATTATCTTCTAATAAAGATGATGAACGAGCAACGTATAAGTAGATGCATTAAAATCTAAAATTTCAGTTAGCTTTAGCATTTATAAAAAGCAAGATTGTGAACTTTTTAGAAAATGAAATGGCTAGATTGTAAAAAGCAGGCTGAGAACACATTTATATCAGACACTTAAATAATTCAATTTAAACTAAGCATTTTCATATAAATCTATCTGTCAGTAAAATTTTTAAGTAAATATGTATGTAAGAAGAAGAAAGTTAAATATTAAAATAATAAAATGCAAATTCAAATATATGAAAAAAGTTGCTGAAATTTATATATATGTATAGTTTTAAATCAATTAAATTTTTTGGTCTGAAAAAAATAATAAAAGCTAAATTGAAAACTCGATACCGTATTGAAGTGGCTTACTGCATTCTTATACTCAGAAGCTTTTTTCAATTTTCCTACAGTCCCTTTAATACAAATCCTTTCTAATAATTTTTTCTTATTATAATTGGTCAAAAATACTTTCTTTTTTGTCTTCATGGTCACAAAATATAGATTTAAAAAAATATGTTTAAACAAAGATTTTTTGCTGTGGATAAAAATATTACTTAATTAAAAGTTTGTTTATAGCTAGATGAAATAGATATCACTAAGATAAGAAGCAAAATTATAAAAGTTGTATTTGCTTTTGCCATGCTAGTGTCTTGATATAAAAATTTATATATTATTCAGAAAAATAGAATAGTATACAAAAGTACTTTTTAAAATATTTGACCTTACAGGCATTGTACTACTAATATCGGCAACGAAAGTAATTATGAAAACAAAAGCAACTACGGTATAAATCAACAGGAATACAAACTAAAAATCAAAAAATATGTTGTTGTTTTTCTTCGTATAAAGAGTTATGGTAGCGCTTGTAACACACAGTCCAATTTTGTTGAATAATTCGTTCATTAAAAATATATGATACTTACAATTAAAAATATGTTAGAAATACTTAAAATAGTGATTTTTACAACAGTTGTATAAAGGTTATATTTATATTATACTATTTTATTATTATTATTATTATTATTATTATTATTATTATTATTATTGTTATTATTATAATTATTATTATTATTATTATTATTATTATTATTATTATTATTATTGTTATTATTATTATTATTATTATTATTATTATTATTATTATTATTATTATTATTATTATTATTATTGTTATTATTATTATTATTATTATTATTATTATTATTATTATTATTATTATTATTATTATTATTATTATTGTTATTATTATTATTATTATTATTATTATTATTATTATTATTATTATTATTATTATTATTGTTATTATTATTATTATTATTATTATTATTATTATTATTATTATTATTATTATTATTATTGTTATTATTATTATTATTATTATTATTATTATTATTATTATTATTATTATTATTATTATTATTATTATTATTATTATTGTTATTATTATTATTATTATTATTATTATTGTTATTATTATTATTATTGTAATTATTATTATTATTATTATTATTATTATTATTATTACTATTATTAATTTTATTATTATTATTATTATTATTATTATTATTACTATTATTACATTTATAACCGTTTTAATATTAGAGTTATAATTACAATAATAAATTTAATCACAATTATACTTAAAAACAATATTTTTGATTAAAACAAAAATTAATTGAATAAAATTATAATAATAATAATATTATAAAAATAATCATAATGCTATTAATAAAATTATAAATATACTGGAATAATAGTCCTATATTAAATTAAGTTGTAATATTAATACTAATAACAAATATAATTATAACAATAAATTTAAATATAATTGCAATTATTAATAAATATATTTATATTATGTTTTTTTATGAAATTATTAATTGAAATGTCTGATATTATAACAAACGAATAAAATTAATTTTGCCTTAAGTTCATTTTAAGTTTAATTTATTTAAATAAGAATAATTATTTACAAATATGTGCTGATGTTTCCCAAAGAAAACAGAAAAAATTAAACACCAGCCAAATGTAATGCAGCATTTTCTTACCACGTTTAAATAAAATGTCCTTATTCTATTAACTCGCCCTTTGTTAAGGTCTATCGACGTTAATTGCAACATTGAGAAAACAAAATTACAAGACATAAATTCCTTCTGTAATTTAATAGTTATTACTCGTATGTAAACATCAAATATTTGTATTTAAACTTAAAAAAAAACTATTAACAAAAAAAAAAAGCTTTATTAATTTATATGATTGGTCAAATGAGCATTAAATAAATGAAATACAATTAAATTTAATAGAAGTATAAATATTTCAAACTCATGACGATAGATTTATAAACATAGATATATTACAGCTATAAATACGGTAAGTAATAGCTTGGATTAGAACACGATAACGTTTACATAAAAAATTAGTATGTTGTGTTAAGTTTACATGTTTATATGTCCCATTAGAATTTGCAATGAATGCGTCACTTTGCGTCATAATGTAGACAAAAATCCAGCACAATGTGTTGCACGACGACGAAGTATAAAATTAGTTGATATGGTTTCATACCATCCGTAATTCCAAGAATATTGCACAATAAGCCACATAGCTCATTGCTATTAGAAAACCCTTCAGAAAATACAATTCCATGCAACAATAATTTGAGTAACAAATTCAAGATGAAAATTATGTAATAACTTTGGTTTAGCAACATAATAATATTCACATGCAATTTGAGGAAATATTAGACGTAGAAATTTAATTTAGTAGCGTAAAAATTCCATAGTTTTGAAAAATATAGAAAAAATCAAGGCATTTTATATAAAAGCTTAAACTGAATTTTTCGCAAAGTATTTATTTAAAACAAATTGAAACAAAACTAAAACTTTTATTAACAAAAAAAATTTTTTGTTAATTGTTTTATTCACTTAACGAATATGGAAATATAAAATTAAAATTTAATACAAATCACAAGGGGAGCTACAGAAACAAAATCATATTTCTAACGTTATTATATAAATTATTAGAAAAAACATACATAAACACTTACACAAAGGCTCACAAATATAAAATTTTATTTTCCGATCAACATGCGTTTTTGGCTGATCTTTTGAAGTGCTGATGATTATTGATGACGCTTTTCTTGCTGGCTGTTGTCAAGGGCAAAATCAAAAAAAGCACCTGTATACCACTTTTCGGCATTAAGTATCTTATTGTACTGGTTTATTTTCTTCAAAAAGAGTACATGTCGATACTTCTTCTTCTGCTTCTTTTCCTTCTTGTTACTTGCTTTTTAAAAAATTGCGTTCTTCTCATGTTGCTGCTGAATGTAACATCTGTTGTAAAAGATCAACCATAATTTGGCTTTCTTGTACTCGCAAGCTTTTTATGCCTAAAATAAGGTTTGTTGAATTAAGCACACTTTTTTAAATATTACCAAACAATTTTGCAAATCAAATAGTCAGTCTTGTGTTAAAAATGCTCGTAGTTTTGTGAAAAAATACCACGATTCTCTACAAAATGTTTATACATTTTCTTTTTTTGTTTTTATAGCAACTTTTGTTATTATAGATGTTATGTATAAACTACCCGATCTACTCTCTTCTGCTTAAATTAAATAAGCAAGTAAGCTGTTAAGCCTTTTTTAGTTCGCTCCAACCCTTTTTAACCATGGATACTATGCACCGTTAATAAGTCATTGCTTTCCTCATCATTTATGTTTCCTTAATGCTTAGAACAAATTTTTTTTGTTTTATTATGCAGTCGACTATTCACCACCGATTATTATACTCTTCACCACTGGTGGTAAAAAGTATATCTAAGTTTGCTATTACGTTTGTAATTTCTACAATATCTATTCCAACCCCATAAAGTATTCATATATTCTAAATTCGTATGCATAGCAAATTCGATTAAGCGATGTCCGTCTTTCCACCCGTGTTCGTGTTGAAATCAACTTTGTCAAGGCATTAGATTAGCGAGAGAAAATTTAAATACGCCAATCGATCAAATATAGTTTCGAAAAGTTTCCATTGAAAACCAGCAAGTCCGATCTTCGAGACAGCGAACAACATATCAGGCTTGCTGCTTTTTTTCCACATCTTTTTCTCAACTTTTGTATGTATTTGTTTGGGTGGTTGTGTTCTTAATAAAAAAGATAAGAAAAATTGGTGGGCTGTGCACCACTTACTACTCATTCAATATTGAACTATACTAGGATCTTATACAGTAATCTTTTCAATAACTTAATTGGCACAACAGCCCTACGCAAAACTTACAAACATCTGATTATTCATCTATGGTGAAGGATATATAAGATTCAAAGTAGCCAAATGTAGCATTAAAATTTGCTTTTTTTTATTCAAGGCACTGGGATTTGAACTCATGGCCTTATTTTAACTGAAGAATCAGATACCTCCACTAATGCGCATTAACTGTTGCTCTACTTATACACTCGACATCTTGTTACTGTTCCTAAAATCGCGAATAAAAACCGCAACAATTTATGTTTTTGTTCTTTTTGCTCTGTGACCCAGCGAGATTCGACCTCACAATTTTCTTTTTCAAGCCTTAAACTTTCTTGGTGTGCATGTTTTTAGCGTTCTCTAATGATGTGTAAAAACGTAACTCTATTATTTACGCTACAATTGTTATCCGTATGACCTTCTGCTACAGCCCTCTATCTCCGGTGATGCAAAGCTGACGTGACATTCATAAAAATATTGTTAAGAAAAAATATAACTTTAAATTAAAAGAATTGCCAATATCACCGTGATTTTCCAGCACCCGGTCTTCGTTTTAAGCCGCAATAGACAGACGCTATTAAAAATAAAACTAAAGTATAAGGGAAATTTCTATAGCGATGTGATTCGAAGGCATAATACTTAAAATTTTATAACCGTATTATTATATTAAATTAAATGAGGGTACATCGAAAATAATCGTATTTTTACATATTTGACTTTATTTTTCGAGCCATAATAGGCTGTGACTATAAATTTTTGCAAAGTATGTTTTATAGGTTCGTTATAAAAAATAAATTTATAAATTAAAGGTTGCACCACTTCTTGAATTAATTTATTTAGATTTGTACCTTTTCAAAAATTTAACAACCCTGCCTTTAAAACTTTCTTATTTTTTTATTCATTAAATACTATTATTATTAATAATAATAACAATAAAAAATGAGAGCATTTGTAATGTGAAACTATTTATCGGGCAGACAAAATCCTACTTTAACTAACGAAAGGTTTTAATATTGGTCCCATGAGTTGCATTTTACAAAGGTTTTCATTTTTATTGAAAAAAAAAATCTTGTTTTTGTATTCTGGTCTCACAAAAGGTAAATGTAAGTAAATATTTGAAGCTCAAGACAAAATAAAAATTTGTTCATCTTCTAAGATGATAATATTGTATTTTAAAGTAATTAAACAATTTTTGGTAATTATTGATTTAAAATAATTTTTTTACTGACTATATAACAACCATTATTTCGCGTTTTATTTAATATTCTATTGTAATATAATGCCCCGATCTTTATTTCTATTTACCAAACAAGCAATCCCAGCAACTAACGCATCTACACTTGATAATTTTAAGAACTTTCTAAATTCTACTTAACTCTACTGGTCTAAAACATAGGCGAACAGACACAGAATATTTTGTAAATACATAAGAAATTTGTAAGTTAAAGAATACTTAGCACTAAACTGAGGTACATTTTAATTAAAGAAGGTACATTTCCGTACCCTACTTTGGGACCCTATTTGCTCCTGAAAATTGTGGAAAGCTAAAAATTAAAGTTGAATAGTCATTTTCTACCTATTTGAATGTGAAATTTTGTTTCACTTGGTTCAGCTTTTTTAAAATTGCAAGTTTAATTCTAAAATATTTTGTTTTCTGGAATATTGTAGAATGCAACATTTCAGAGGGCAGTAAAATATTTAAACTTTATTGTTACATAGAGTTTTTAATAAACATTTTTATTTATTTTATTTTTTATGAGTTTGATATATTTGATAAATTAAGTTAAGTAATTCAGTTCAGGCATTAGCCACTTACTAAGCGTTTTTTATTTATTTATTTATTTATATATTTTTTTCAAAGCAATCTAACGAAAGTGCATTCTACTTTCCTATCTTTCCAAAAAGTCAAAATACTCTTCCTTATCAAAGGCATGTTTTATTACACATGTATTTTGTATTATATTGAAGAAAATTGACCTCAATAATATTTACACGTAAAAACGTTGGAGAAAATTGAGAAACAATATTTCATGAAACCTATGAATAATTAAAAACACTTGTGAAAAATTATAACTCTCTCAATTTTTATCTACAGGCTCGTATTAAAAGATACAATTAACAAAAAGGAAATATAATAAAATAATATTAATAAATAATTACATACTTTTTTCCATCAATGTGTTTTATTTGTGTATTACACCTCTGGACAAAATCCAAGATAAGACACTGGTTGTCTGTCTTTCTATCTGTATATAACCCAAATTTAGCAAAACCTTATCTTGACTAAGAGGTGCACAAATACAACACAACAAATTAAGTAAAATAATTTTAATAACATAATAATAAGAAGCAAACACTTTGTACTCTAAAAAATATTTTTGTTATCAAGCAATAAGAGCAGAACAGCAAAAATTGTGTCAGTTGCTTAAGAAAAAGCTGTGTGCACATAATATTTTTGCTATAAATTATAATTCTTATACCCTTCACCACAAAAAGTGGAAAAAGGGTATATCTTAGTTTGTCATTTCGTTTGTAATTTCTACGATATCCACTCCCGAACAGATAAAGTATACACATATATTCTAAGTCCTTTGCATTGCTAAGTCGGTTGGGCATTGTCCGTTTGTTTGACGTGTTAGTGTTGACATCAACTTTGTTAGGGCACTAGATGGGCTCAAGAAAATTAAATTACTCCAATCGATCAGACATAGTGTCGAAAGAGACGCTATTGAATATCAGCTAGATCGGTCCATGTCACTCGAGGCAGTGGGTTTAAAAACACACCTGCCTTTAGTTTCTTCATATTAATTGGAACAAATCAAAAAAACAAAATAAATGGAGCGATAGAGAATTAAAAAAAAAACGTAAAGTTTAAAAATTGGCGCTTCCCCATATTTACAGAATTACGGGCGTCTAAAATTTTCACAAAAAAGTTTGATGGTCTTTTAAAAGTTTTTAAAGAGATTTTTAAGAAAATACTAAATTTTTTTAAAAATGCCTAACCTATCAAGATCCGATGACATATTTATGTCACCGCAGTATTTGTTATTTTGATAGGAGCTACTACTTACTTTTTTTTATTAAAAAAAATTTATTTTAAGGAGTTTTGATCAATTGTAAGATGCCTTATAAGAAGCACAAAACAAAAAGCTTAAATAGATTTCAACTGAAAGCAAAAAGAAGCCTTAGTCTTTTAAACGCAGGATTATTAAATCTAATAACAGAAAATCCATTTTTGTATGGCCTAAGCTGGTTTTAGTCAGACGTAGGGGATCCAGAACTTGAGTGAGAAATCATAGGAAGTTTCTAAATTTTTTTAATAAAAGTCATTTTATTGGGACAGTATTTTCTAATTAAATTAAGTTTCAAAAGTATTGGTTTTTATTTCCATTTAGCAGGCGTTTCAGAGGTTGTTATCATTTGCTAACATTTCATATCAAATGTTTTAAACTTTTAAATGTTTAGTTCTTTCAGATTGTATCTATAATAACAGATGACATTTAAATTTATTTGGAAAATATAATCGCCAGTTAAAAAAATTACTAAATTGCAATATTGTAACAAGATGTACCCGTTTACAAAAACAACACTACAATGTACTGATCTAAAGAGCAGGGTATTAATTCAAATATTTTGTGGTTTATTTTCAATACTTGTTTATGACACATTCTTGACTTTTTTTTTCTAAATAACAAAAGTAAAAACGCAAACTTTCTTTTAAAAACTAACGTACGAATGACTTAAAGTGTCTTTTAATATGGTTGTATGTTCATATCGGCGTATGTTTGTGTATGTAACATATATCAGAATTTAATAAATGCACATGCCTTATGTGCAATTTTTAAAACTTGTGATGCGTGTGTGTTTGCTTTAGTGTGTCTTAAAAAAATGTGTATAAATAATTTGCTATTTGATATTTTTGGAGTGTAATATATGATGTCTGCTTGAGTTATTTTTTATTTTTGCTTTTTATAGTTAAGAAACCATTTTGGGTTTAGGTTTTTTTTTTGATGTTGTTGTGCTTTTTTTATTATTATTTGTTTTATTTTTTATTTTTTGGAAATGATCGCAATTTTTTAGCACTGTTTGTTTTGTTTTTGCCAAAAATAATTCAAAGACCCCTTCTACTTTGCTGCAACTTCTTTGTTGATGATAATTTTCGTGTTACTTTTTTTACATTCTTCCCTATTTTTTTTTTCTTTTAATTTTTATATACTTTTTTAAGTGAAGTTCTGCTCGCTAGAGGCACATTTGATTACTTTCATCTAAAGGTTTACAAGTACAGAAATAATTACACTGCACTAAAATTGATTAGGGCTATTTTGCATTTTTTCATTGAGTGCTTTAAAAGTGTTGATGAGAGGGTTACTCTTTGTCTACCCAAGAAACTAGTACGAAATCAGTGAAAAGTAATGTTGTAGAAATTGCATTCTGTTTTTTTGTAAAGCTAAGGAATTTTTCTGGCAGCATATTTCAATTGCAAAATGCATCTGGCAACATTTTTTCAGCCTGTGAAATTATATGAGGTCCATTCATTTCGCATAAAATTCTTAATAACAGCAAACAATTGTGTACTTAAAGAAATTACAAATATTTATTTTCTTTTAAATCGTAGTAAGCTGATTGATAAATTTTTCAAGCAGCAAAAGTAAAGTTGCTAAGCAACTTTCAAAAATTTGAACACAAGGCATGAAATTTAGTAACTTTAAACAAAGGACTGGACCTATGACAATGTTTAAAGAATATTTAATAAGATAGGATCCATCTTTTTATTACTATTTCGTACGATTAGAAAGTTAAACTTAGTTTAACCCCAAGCTGAAAACTAAAGTCAATGAGAGGGTATTTCATGTATTGCGCATTTTTTATTTTATTTTTAACAAATTACTACAACAATAACTTATTTCAAACCATATGCCTTTCCTTATCTTTATTCTCTTCAAAATAAAGGTTTTATCTTAGTTCTCCAAAAATTATAATTTTAAGTCATCCCTTCTTATTCACCCCACACATATTTTTTATTCACGTTTAAAAAAATACAGAGCCACAAGAGGACTTTATGTTAAGAAAATATTAATGTGATTAGAAATTTTTATAATTTTTTAAACGTTTCTAAAAAGGTCAGCATGTTCACTTGTGGCAGTGTGCTGTTGCGCTACAAAAGAACACTGCTTTCTTCACCTAATACGATTGGTACAGATCTTGAGCTTCTTCGGTGATCGCAGAGTTAGAGATGTCCAGTGCTTTGATGGTGGAATATGATTGATGGATTTTTCGATCGCTAAAGACTTTGAAGTGGTCTCGTGCGTTAAAAGATCGCATATACTTGCATTATCAATATGGAATTCGAGTATTTGTTTCCATTTAAGTAAAACTTTCATAATTATTACTTGATTTAACGCAAGTAATAATGTCTTTTTTACCAAGCAATATGTACTTTTTCATTTTGGTTAAAAATAACAAGTGTACTATTTTAATGGATATCATCTAAGCTAAATGAAGCAAGTTTTTTAATGTGTGGAGCAAATTTTCCTTGGCACGTTTGTAGAATTTATGTTTTATTAGACAAATGAAGATTTCAATTAACTCCACAAAAAAATTTGTTAAAGCAATTAGCAAAAAGTACAAACTGTTTTTACAATTCTTTTTTAATAATAATAAGAGCACTGTACTGTCATTAAAAAATTATGAGATCTGGATTTTCCATTTTTTCCCAACCAAACTCAAGTTGAATCACTAAATATTCTTAGAGAAAGTAAAAAAGATTTATTACTAACAAATTTGGCTGAAGTACAACTTTAAAAATACTCTTAAACGAGCACACCCATACTTCCCTATTCTTATGTCGTTCAGTGTTATTAACGCACTGGCATGATGCATAAATAATCTTGAAATATGTGTGCAATTTTTATAAATATTTTTATTTTCGGGTTCGCTGCTGCATCTTGATGTATTTTGTTTTTTTTTTAATATTGTTGTTGTTGTTGCTGTTATTTTACAGCTTTGTTCTAAAAAACCAGAAGATCTTTTGTAGAAAATATATACAAAACAACAAAAAGAACACGATTATAATATATAAAAACAAAACAAACTGCTTTAACAGTTCATTATTATTTTATTCTGGACAAGGGTTATATCTCGTAACGGGGGAAGGTACACACTATTTGATCATTTACGAGTATGTGCGTTTGTGTTATTTGTGTTATTTGTTTTTTTTTTTTTTTTTTTAGCAAAATATATTTATTTGCTTTTGGTTTCTTTATTTATTAAGTTTGTTGTTTTTTAGCTGTGGGGCCATTGACCGCAAGTAAGTGTTGCTGAAAATAAAACATTTTAATCTCTATAACCAAAATATGAACTGAATTACAAAAATATTATATTTGTATAATATTGCATATGTATTTGAATATATTTCATTTTTTTTAAGACATGTGACTCAGTTTGTGAAGCTTTAGTTATAAATTTAAACAAAATCTACTTACATTTTTAGATACGAAATTATCAATTTTTTATTACTGCAACACTCTATAAAGACTGTACAAATTAATGGCGATCACTTAACCTTTTTTTTAAACAAATTATTTATCTACTACTTTTTTTTATTAAGTTAAATAAAAACCAATTGCAGTTTTATAGTTTAAAACAAAAAAATAATACCAAAAAATGTCTTTGTTGTTGGTTATAATTGATGCTGCTCTCTAGGGATAGTAATATATTGGAAATATTCGACACCGAATAAAATTTCTATTTAAGTTCTTTCGAAATTCGATCTTAAGCTGTAGCGAAATAGCGAAAAAATTGTGTGTCTATATCGGGTTTTATTTAAATTTCTTCTCATATCTAACTAAACTTTCGGTTGACCCAATTATTTATTTCATTTGGAAAGTTTCTATTTGTTATTAAACAAATAATTATTTAAGTTAGGACATTTTCAGTTTGTTTTTTAATTAAGAAAATAATTGAATCAACTAAAATATTATTTCTCAATATTCATGTTTAGTTTTATGAGTAATTTTACTAATAAAAAGATGAATTGGGGAGAATAATTTTCATGTGTGATTTTAAAAACAGGTGCAAATAATTGGGCAAGAAAATAATTTCTTTGTCCATATTTCTCATATGATAAATAAAATTTTTAAACACAGAGGCATCTTAAGCCTAAATGTGTTTAAATGTGTTCAAATATGAGTTGAGCTTTGCTATCAATAAAGAATTTTAGAAAATTTATGTAGAAATTCTATATATTAAAATACATAAAGAAAGAGAAATTGATCGTCTAAACAAAAGTAAATATGATCTTTTGAAAAGTGTAACATGCAGACAGCTTAAAATTTTAAGTCCGCTTTAATAACAAGTAAAAAATTAAAAAGATAACTAAATATAAGAAGTATAAAGATAGTGACATGAAGGTAGACAATTAGAATTTACGCAGACAACTTTTTTGGTGACATTTCTTTTAAACTCAAATTTTTAAGAAATGTTCTTGACAGATTTTGACTGACGATGGCATCACCTAGTGTTAGCGATTTTACTTAAAATTAATTAATTCGAAATTAAAGGTTTTTTGCCTTTATGGCAAACTTCAATAAAATAAAACTGATAATAAAAATAATTTTTTGATCTTGTATTTAATGTCATCATTTAATTCATGTTTAACTGACAAAAGATTAAAAATACTAATTAAATATTAGTCTTTTATATTTATAGAAGAAAAAATATATATTCATCTCTATTTACTTTTTCATATTTAAACTTGTCTTAAAATAAACATAAAAAACACATGTTTCTTTTTTGTTTGAAGGTGAGTAACTTACGATTTTTTGTTGTACAAAAAGTAAAAGATCATTGATCTGATGAATTATATTTTTCCTTTTTGTTGCTATAAAAAATAATCTGTTACTAAAAAAATCCAAATAAACAAATATTATATTTTATGTATAATAAAGGAAGTATTACAACAACAACAAAAATATATAAAACAAATATAAAACTCTTGGTCTTCATAGCAATATCAAAAGTAACAAATGATTGTACTAATTCAACTTACTCTTGTAATCTCTTACAGTAAATTAAAGTTAAACAATTAAATGAGTTTAAATTAAATTATCAATTATTGGTTACGATTATTTTGTTTAATATTATACCAACCTGATAAAGATCCGATTGCTATTCTTAACAATTTTTATCAAGTGATTAAGGTTTTTTTTAATGGTTAATTGGCTGCGGAGTGGGCACATGTCTAATCACCCTGTGTTGTGACATTATCAATTTTTTTAGAATAAAATGAGTGTGTGTTTAAATAAGAATGAGTGACAATATTTGCCTTCATACCTTTTGTCCACATTTTCCAGTATTATACTGCACCACTCCGATCATGATCATTTGGTTGACTAACGTCATTATTATTCATACGCGCTTTTTTTTATTGTTTGTGTTTGAAAACTTTGTAGATTGTACAGAATTTTTGGTTGTTCGTTAGCCTTAGTTTTATATAATTTTATGTGAGTATAGACACGACTTGCTGTTTTTGAACATTTTGTGAATAAAGTGTTGCCAACTGAAATATAACTAAAAATATTAAAAACGTTAAAACGCTTTTAATACGTCAAGATAATCATATGAGTGGTTAACAAGGAAGTGAAAAAATTTCTGAATAACTTTAAAAGCCTCTTCAGATTGTCTTATAGATTTCTATTAAAGTTAAAAAAATTTTAAACGAATTTTCAGCAATTCTAAGCAACCTCTGGCAACATGATACATTTTCAGGTTTATTTGTCATTGTAAACTAAAAAGAAATAATAAAACTCCCTTGGAGAATGTATAGAAAGGCTGGCTGATGCTATATTCCATACAAAAAATTATATAAAAAAAATAGATAGAAAAGATTAAAATAGATTTCGATTTTCATACAATGGGGGATTGTTATCAAAATTTGAAGTTGCATATTTCATATATCTCGGACAGCGGTCTACAGAAGCTTATTCTGCAGTAGAACTAACAGACGGTCGAATATTTAATCTGCGCCGAATGAGAAAAAAACTCAGCTTGGCTGGAAAAAATTATATGCAAATAACTCAAACACACAGCTTGTGTTTTTTTTTTTCAATTTTATCATATGAATTGCTCGCTTCTTATATGGACACAGCATATAAAACTTTATTTTTTTACAATTTAGCTAAAAAAAAGGTTAAAAAAACCTCCAAATTAGCATTATTTAAAACTGATAATTTCGGAGATGAATTTTTTCTTGCTAAATTTATTCTCCTGCTATTTTTTATATTGTGCATTAGTATCAGTAGTTGTTTTTGTTTATTTGCTTTCTGGTTCTGTTGCATTTAAAAATTGCTCAATTTTCGCCTTTAAAGGCTCAATGACTGCCAAAAATTGTTTTAGGTTTTCTATGTATGGGTAAAAATTGTTCATTATAAAAAATTTGACTTGACTAAAATAATGGCTTTTGCAGCAGCAAGAGATAAACAAAATAAATAAAGAATATATATTTATATAAGTATGCACGTATGTTATTGTTAATAGCCACCACAAAAGAAAAGCCATTTCTGTTCTTCAAATAAGAGAGCTTGATAACTAGAGAGAACATAGCAACGAAAAAGTATGTCTAACAAAGAGGATGACGTTATACTTATTTTAAATTTCAAATATTTTTATTTATCACGATCACAAGAATGTTATAATTACGTACGTACTTGGCTAAATAAAACAAACAAGAAAAAATTAATAAAATGTAATTCTAGGGTTAATTGAACTGCATTAACGTTTCAGATTCACAGATTTGTGTGAAAATATAAATAATTTTTTAATTTATTAGCTTTCTTTATTTATAGAAATTCTTTTACAAATGACCTCATGTTTAATTTCCCAAAAAAAAAAATAATCATAAACA
Source organism: Cistogaster globosa (assembly GCA_937654795.1). Lineage (NCBI taxonomy): Eukaryota > Metazoa > Arthropoda > Insecta > Diptera > Tachinidae > Cistogaster > Cistogaster globosa. The sequence goes on from OW569406.1 coordinate 69,280,792, forward strand.
AAAGTTACTTTAACTCCCAGTCATTGTCTATTTTAACCGGATGCAAGGTTCACTGCTATTTGTATTCTTGTTAATTTTATTTTTATCAAATTCTGCATTTGGTTTGAATTTTTGGGTTTGTTGTGGCTTTTGTTTAGTCAAGCAATTGCCAAAAAAATGCGAAAACAGAAAATAACTAAAATTTATTTATAAATTACAGTGTTTACGATTTCCTTCCTTATTATGTTGCTTGAAACTTTTGGGTATAATTTTTTTATTTGTTTCTTTTAATGTGGTGCTTTGCATGCTACAAATACAACACCTTGATTATTAGGTAATTTTATGCAACATTTTAGGTTTATTGCATTAAAGGTATTTCATTTATATCAAACTAGCAGAACCCATGACTACGTTCGCGTATCATTTATAATTTTCTTAAAATTTAGATTTAAAATATGTTTTTTTTTTTAATATTTATTGTAGAGATCTGTAAATAGTGTTAAAAATATTCCATCTATAAAAATAAAATGTTCTGACAACCATTATACCGATCAAATTTGGTGACTTCACATTTTTATCTCTTTTTTTCTCTGCGAAATAACTTATTTTTACGAAACAAAAGTTATTCTATATTTGAAACAAAGTTCTAGGGGAGCCCCTTACAAAATTTTATTCAAATCCATCCAGCAGTTTTTACGTGATGCGAACACAGACAGACAAAAATTCCTAAAATAGGTGATTTATATTCCAAATTGATTACTATCTACACCAACGTCAAGATTTGCAAAAAATATTTAAAGTATAGAAATGACCCCGTTATTAATTTATTGTATGTATAGATAATGAACAACAAAATTTGGAATTTACTAGACGAGTTATAATATTTTGTTACTCATTTTTTTAAACCCACAATTGTGGAAAATTTAAATTTAATTTGAACTTTACCTTTAAAAATAATAAAAATAATTATAATATTAATATAACTAATACTTTAGATTTACTTTTAATAAGAAGGTGATTCCTAAAATGATTCCAACAGTTAAAATATGTATGAGTGCCGTTTACGGTTCAATAGGCACGTAAAATTGGCTTGTGCTGCACCCTTGAAATTTTTATATTATGATCTTTTTTTTAGCATCATCATCACCTTTCAATAAAAAATAGTTTTAAAATAGGTTCAGATATAAGTAATTACTTTAAAAATATAAAAAACTTCTGAGTCTGATTAAACATGAAATTTAACAACAAAAAAAAAACAGTTCGAAGAAACTATTATTAAATCAAAATTAAAATTTCTTATTCAAATTAAGTGAATATTAAATGAAATTAATTAAACTTTGAAAATATCATGCTATTAACCCAATCAAAACTATTAACATTACTGATATTGATTATTAACTTGATGGTCGTTTCGCTACCTTACTTAAGATTTTTGTACAAGCTATAAAGTAAAGTCGAAAACTTTATTTTAAGCACAAAACAACAATAATCAACAATGATTTTACTTTTTGGGAGACAAGGGATATTTTTAAAATGCTCAGTGTCAAATGTTACACGTCACATTGCTCAATACAATTGATCAATTCCTAAAGTAAATATTAAAAATGTGACTACTGCCAATTGAACTATAAAAATGTTTCTTCTCGATCGATGCAACCAAGGAGCTTAAAAACATTCAGCTTTTATTTTGGTTTTTACGCTGTCATTTAATATCGCTCCCTTCATTCTTAATGTTTCTTGTGAACTTACAGTTGTTGTCTGACAATATTGTCAGAAAAGCCATAGTTAGATAATTAGCAGACTTCTACCTGTCAATAATACGAGTATTTCAGATACTTTACAATTGTGTGAACACTTGTATTTGCATAGTCAGAACATTGCCAGACATTGTCAGTTCAAAATATGTATATTGTTATATGTTAGAAATTTTAAACATCTGACAACGAAATTATTGTCAGATAAAAGTGACAACTGTTAAAAAAAACTTAAAATAAAAAACTTAAAATAAAAATGGTCGGCGACGGTATTCCACGGGTCGATTTTGAAGGTGGAAAAGAATTCGCCTGTTTACAAGCACTTTGTAAATGGCATATAGTGCTACAGAAACAAAGATCGAATAGTCGAAAGTAGAATACGGAACAAGTATTGCTGTGACTGAAATTTTTCATGTTAATTGACCTATATGATCCTATTTTTTGAGCCGCTATAAACAAACGTTTGAAAACCGAAAAAAATGTTGATAAATACGAGAATTATAACAACAATTATAAATATTTAAAATTATAAATTAAAGGGTGACTCAATAGATTATTTAATTTTATGTATATGATAGTTTGAAAGAGATGATTGATATTAACAGAAAACCTGACCAGGTATACAATTTGAATTTTGCAATTAAAGGGTGTGCTGATGACTGATGTAATTTGATATATATATAGCCCTATTTTTTGAACCGTTATATACAAACACTTGAATAAAAATTAAATAAAATGTAAATAAATAGAAAAAAAAATAAAAAATAAAGGGTATTTCAATAGTTGATGAATGTGGCCAGACATTTGAACATTTATATACAAACAGCTGAAATCTGGTTTCAAAGTGAGGTTTTTGCAAGAATAAATTCTTCTTGATCCCCGCTAAAAACGGAGACTATGATAATCGTTGAATTTTCTTCGTTTTGATTAATATCCATTAATTTTGATTAAGACTTATTGTATTAATTTGTAATTTTTATAATAATTTCCATTAAAAAAGGTAAAAAAAAATTCTCTTGAATTGTTTTAATTCTGACAATACAGCTGTAAGTTCTTGCCACTTGACAAATCTTACTACCGTGTGAACTAACAATTTTTTGTATGACAATGTTGTCAGGTAAAGTTATTTTCAGATAAATGTCTTACAATCGAATTTCCAGTTTTCTGAAAAATACCTTGCAATTGTGTGAGCTGACAATCTAGATTGTGGTGACAAGTTTTATTTGCCTCTTCATTATTAGCACATTGTTAGGTCTGACAATATTGTAAGGTGTGACAATCGTCTATACAGAGCCTTTTTTTTGCGCAAAATGCATCTGCAGCCTAAAAATGAAATAAATGTTTTATTTTAAGCTTTTTTCCGCATAATAAAATTATATATTTTTAGAACAAACAATACTAAAAATATCTCATCAATACAACAGTTTTTATTGCCTATTAAGATCACCAATCGATGGGTGACTCCGTGGCGCAACGGTAGCGCGTCTGACTCCAGATCAGAAGGTTGCGTGTTCAAATCACGTCGGGGTCAAGTGAATTTCTCAGCAATTTTTTTAATAGAAAATAAAATTTTAAATTAAACACGTTATTAAATTTTATTCTTTTCAAAATTTTATAATCACCAACGTACTGGAATTAAATTCAAGTGCTAGGGCGCATATACTTGCTTTTTATACCATAGTGATGTCCGTCTGTCCATTTAAAAGCTATTGAAGAGATCTTTCAGGAAATGGTTAAATTTTTCATAAATTTTTAACTTATTAAGAGCCGTTGACATTTTCAAGTAAGATTATGTATAGTATTTTCTTCTTACTTTTTTTTAATTCTCTGTCACCCCAATATTTGTTTTTTGGTAGGAATTACTTTACTCATTTAAATTTAGCTTAATATAGCATTCTTGCCATCATTTCGAATGCATTTGAAAATTATCTTAATGTTAGTTTTGATTGCAATCATCCTTCTGCATGTAGAAAGAAAAACACTAAATTTATTACTGAAAAATATAAAAATATCATATTATCCCTTGCAAGTTTATTTACAATAGTTAAAATCAACAAATTAATTCAGATATTTTTCAGAAAAGCTTTATTTATGTAAATTGTTTCGCAAAGGCCTTTACTTTAACATATTTTTAACTTCTTAGATGCTCCCAATACGTCTTTAAAATAAATGGTCCACATTCTGTAAATTTTTGAGTCCTCAGGTCCAAGTTTTAGCAGCACTTGTTATTATTCTATACGTTAATAATTTATCATCTGATATCATCTACAAAATGAAAAGTGTATGATCTTCCAGTTTGATGTCCACTCTTGAATGTGTATTATCTTGGTCGTCTAAAAATATATTCTTTTTATATTCCTCTGAAACTAGTACACATTTTGATCAGTAATAATTTGCACAGCAGTATTTTGGCATTAACTTTTTATGTTAGATATACTTTGCAGTATTTTATTTTACTTCTAAACTTATTAGAGCATTCCGAGATCATATTGCTTCTTATGTCAATTTTTTCATAACTTTATGAGTCGTCGTTATTTAGCATTCAGTATTTGTTTTTTTTTTTTTCTCAAATAACTTATACTTTTTTTAAAAAAATTTCGAGCACTGAAAATGAAAAATTAAGCTGTGAGAGGTTGAGTACCTTAAGTCTTCTAAGAAAAACCACATGATGTTAAAGTAGCCCGTGTATGGAATTATTTACGTTTGGATCTTGTTTCTTGTGTATATCCAAACTAAGTCTCTATTATTGATAAATAAAATAATTTATTCACTTATCTTTTAATAATTCAAAATAATATTTTTTTAAATAAGAAATTATCCAAATCTTAAAATTCATTACATTTTTGCAAACTTTTACTTAAGCAACTATAATTTCCCAGAAATTTTTTTTAGAAAATTATTTATTTCTTTTATGCAAATTGTAAAAGTAGAATTTTCGTGTACATAAAGGAAATATCATTTAACCTTTGTTTTAAATTTTAAAACTCTATAAAATTCCTCCCTCTACTTCCTAAAACTTTCAGATTTTCAACCCCATTTAACAAATTTTATTTCTTTCTTATTTTCTAAAATACAAAAAAAAAAACTTTTAACAAAAAAAAAAAAAAAATGTTAATGTGTCTGTGAACAAAGTGTAGAGGAGTAGTTCTTGTATTATTTATTTATTATACACATAATATTGTTTGTATTTTCTATTTGTGTACTCGAAGTTTTTTAATCGATTTTTTTTCATTTGCCCAATTCATCAAAAATAAGTCATTATAAAGTTTTTTCCCAAGAATACAAAAAAGGAGGAATTATTTTTTCTTTTTTAAGAACAAATATGATGCAAAAGAAAGAAATAAAAGAAAGTTAAAACGAAAAAACAAACAACAACAAAATAACCCCGAAAAAAATTGTTAGCTGTAAGCAAAAACTAAGCTTTCTATTCAAATTCTACTTCATCGAATGCAAAACAGTATGAATAACGGGGGAAAAATTATTAACAGTAAAAAAAAACGAAAAGAAAAAAATAAGTTTCCGATTACCAAACATTCGTGATAAGAGCCTGCTGCTGATTTTTTTCTCGTCTTGTATTTTTCGTTTTCTATGTTTTTGTGCTTACAGCATCTTTTTTTAAGGAATGAACAACTATGTACATACCAACTTCCCTTCTTCCCCGTTACAACAGCTTAGCTTTCTTTTAGCTAAAACTAAATCAACAAAAGGAAATAAAATATTTTTTCTTGGTTCTGCTACTTTTACTGCTGCCACTACTTACAACATGTTGTACTCCCGTCAGCAGCAATAACGGCATCTTCCTAACCGTCCTTATCAGTTATTATTTACTAGACAAAAGTTAAAGGTATAAATTCATTTAGGTTTACCATAATTCGATATTTAAAAGGTGATCAAATATTTAAGCAAAAGTTTTTTCTTGCTATAAATATTTTTTATTTGTTGAAGTAAATTCGATGTCGTTATATTTTAATTGTAATTTCTTATACCTTTGCCTGGTCACCTAAATCTGGCTTAATTTTATTGATGCAGTGTTTAATTCAATTGAAATAAAGAAGTATTCTCAAAAGAATCCAACCTTCAAAACTGCAAGAATAAATTGTTTAATACATCAGCTCTTTAAATTTTCGTATTCAAATGAGCTCAGTAGGCAACAGTTGTTAATGATTCACGATTCGGCATAGAAAATAATACTACAAGAAACAAGAACTCACATTTAAGTTATTTAAAGGACACAGAATGTTTCTACCTTTTTTGCTTAAATTGAAATTGATAAATTTTAATGCAGCTTGAAGCGCAACACATTAAAACACAATTTGCATCAGGGATAAAAAATTTTCACTTTCCTTATTTATTAGAAATTTTTTGGTTGAAAACTTACAGTCATAGACTAAGTTAATTGTCAACAAAATTATTTAATAATTACACAGTCATAAAGGTATTATTAATTAAACTAACAATATTTAACAATTCACTCCTTTAAAACTCTCTTCTTTCATTTAAATACACTATATGATTATTGTATTAATAAAAATAAAAAATATTGTATAAAAATATTGTGACTATGAGTCTGAATAAAGCGGCAATGAAAAAATTCTATAAAGAAGCAATAGGCAAACAACAAATCTAAGAAAAAGAACAGCAACAAATACAGCAGCTCAGCATTTTAAGCTAACAATACAATACAAGTAACAAACGGCAAGAAGACAGCAACATTAATGGCAACAGCAGCAACATAAAATATAAATACTGATTAAATTGTGCAGTTCAAATTTTTAACACACAAACAAATGCATATAAACGTCTTAAGCGTGCTCACTAATACTACTATTAATTACAATTTTTTTAATACACATATTTATGAACATCCCTACAGTTCTGGCAACAATTACTATCAGAGATGGTAAATGAAATTTAAGATTGCATCAACACGCTTCTTATACAATACTTTTTGGGATAAATTTGTATTAAATACATACTTCTATAATTAATATCATAAAGGTCTTCATTCATTAACAAAATTCACTATGTTTTGAGTAAATAGTAGCTTCAAATGAAACTTACAACACGCACGGAATATAAGCCCCGCAACTTATCATGTTTTTAAATGATATAATGCCAAAACCTGTGTAAAGTTATGTGTGTCAGAATCTTACACCGCTTTAAGTAAGCAAAATTGCAAGTCTTTAGACGAAAATGTTCGCACACACTCCAAGTAGTTTTCTTTTTTCATAATTTTAGGCTTTACTTTAAATAAAATTATGCAATTATTCGTTTAAAAAGAATGAGAAATTAGGAAACGACAAAATAATTTATTCCAAATAAGTCATTGGTATATCAATGTATCTTTACATTTTAAATTGTATCAGAAAATTAACGGATGTACCTACTTTTCCACTCCTGCTTCCTCTTTAAGTATTGTCATTAAGTAATAACTTAAATATTTTATTGGTCCCATTCTAATATAAAATTTTTAAAACCTTCAGTAAAAATGGAAAAACTAATGAACTCGGTTTTCTAATTACCTTGAGCCAATAAAGTGATAATAGAGTCGCCTACAGACATTTTACATCTCTTCAAAATAATATTTAAACTAAAAGTTATTATATATAAAGGGCCGGTAAAATTAGATATTATGCTTTCAGAACTGCTGGGAAAATATTTTTTAGGATTGTTTATGTTTGATTTTATTACTATCAATGTTTGTGTGTATGTAAATATATAAGAAATAGATCTTTTATATATTTTTAAACCAAGAAAACGCATGTAACATGTGGATATTGAACGACTTTAAAAAGATTTTGAGCACAAAATAAAACATTTGAGATCACAATTTGAGCCGTTTGCTTTAAAAGTAGTATAAGTTTATTTTACGTTATATGAAGATAGAAATAAAAATACATTGGTATTCATATGTAAATGGGATCGTTTAATATTTTTTATTATTATATTTGATTATCAGCGTTATAAAAGCACTTAACACAAAGAAAATAATCAAGAGACAAAAATCCGTACGATATTAGAGGCTAAGAAATGGATTTGTTTCGAGGATTAATATTATTAACAAAATTAAGTTTTTTACTGCTAAAACGGTGGCATATCATAACCTCCGGGGATAAAATGTCCATTGATATTAGTTAGTTACATCATAGAGAACATTTTTTCACCCGGCCGAAGTCCGGTTATGCAGGAAATCTTTGGAAAGCGAAACCGTTGTTGTTTTAAGTGTGGACATTATGACACCTCCAAAAGTGACACTATGTCCACACAAAAACAAAACAATGTCCATGGACACTATCACGTTTTTTACTTTTGATTACGATTTAACAGCCCGTGGACTTTTTGTCCTTGAACACTATGACATGCCACCGTTGAAACTGCAACTTGTTAATCAGAAATTTATTGAGCATATTAATTACTGTAAGGGTCAGACCAGCGCATATCTTTGCATAGGAAATAGGGAACGATTAAGTCCTTGACGGAAAATCTACACTAAACTGATAATTTATTTAAATGCAATAGTAACCTGTTACATGTTTTTCTTTTTGATCTATATTCAGCAATTTACCTCATAAATATATTCATTAAAGTCCAAAACGACCCTCATCGTTTAGCAAAACTTTAAGGTAAAAAAGGAACCAATTTGCACTTGTTCATGGGACGTATCAATAAATCTTTAATACTTGTATAAGCTTAATATCGTATGGAAGCAGTCCATAAAGTCTACTGGAAATATGACGTATAAATTATGATCATCATCAATACTTTGAATGAAACGATAGTTTCCTCGATATGAACATTTTAAAAATTCGCTAAATATTACACTCAGAAGATAAAGTAAGTCCAACCTAAAATTTGCAAAGACTCTTAAAATTTATCAAAAAGAGCATTGTTTATGGTTACGTGTAAACACTAACTAAAAAGAAACGCCAAAATAATTGGCAGCTTAGAGTTTGACAGAAAGTAATTATCGCAATTGAAAAATCGGACAACCTAAACAAATAAACTCAAAATTTCGTAAACTACTTTAATTATTAAAGGCAAAATCGTTAAAGTTTTAAAGAATGTTTTTATTATTTTTTTTAGAATTAAACTTATTGGCTAATAGATGACAGATTTACTTTAGATAATAAATGATAGATAGATAGCTGCAGAATGTATAGGCTGTTATAGCTATTTTCTCTTTAAGAGATCAGTTTTAGGCAGTCAGGTCCAATACTAATTTTTTTATTATATGGACACCAGTAGACTAGCTAAGAAACTAACCAGGACACCAGCGTGTTTCTTACCAGCTAAAAGCCTTCTTAACATTTAATATTTATTTTTAATTTCTTCAAAAAAAGTAACTGCTTCAAATTTGTTCTTAAACTGAAACAACTTTTAACTACTTTATACCGCACTGCAAAGAAAAGAAAAGTAAAATAAAATAAAGAAAAAATTAAGAGAACCATTAATATATCTGGTGGATTAGAAGGGCGCAGTTAAAAATTCATTTCGATTTTGTACGTCACTTTATTTATTTCTTTAAACTAAAATTCTTTTGTGCTTTTGTTACCAAAATCTTTCTATTACTTGTGCATTAAGATTTTTTGTAATATTGTATTATGCAAAATATTATAAAATTTTTGTATGTACAAGTATTATATTAATTTTTTTTTTTTTTAGAAAAAAAAAATTATTTAAGAAGGGAGAAAATTTTATTGTATCGGAACAAAATAGAAAAACTATGAAAAGGAAGAAAAATGTAGAAAATTTCGAAGTGGCAAGAGGTTGTTCAGGAGCCCATAAAATATTGAATTATTATGTCCTTAGTTTTGCCTTCTTAAGTCATTCTTAACAATTTTTTTTTTAATTATAGACTGGGGTTGCTTAACATCTAGATCCACTTTTTTTTCTTTTGTAAAAAAAAAAGTTTAGAGAATATTTTAATGTTGTCTTCTTTTGTTTTGCTATTTTGTGCAACACAAGCCAACTGATTTGGATTTCTAAAAGTTTGCTAAGCAGGAGTTGTTAGCTGTTTGTTGCTAGAAGAAGGTGAAACGAAGAAAAAAAACAAACAAAAATTCCTTTTAAGCTTAAGTATTAATATTTTGTATAATTTATTTTAGTTTCTTTATTATGAACGTTTCCTTTACAGGCGAAGTTACTAATATATTGAAGCCTTCTTTTTGTTTTCTATTGGCATTTTAAGCATTTCCTTTTTCTGCTTTCAGTTTTATCACCCGTATACTTACCAAAATTTTACACACACACTTAAACAGCTTTATAAATGAGGTGGTTAAGGGCATTAGCAAGTTGAAATGATAGATAGATTTTTAGATACGATAGTATCTGTTCTTTGAAAACTTTTGTAAATTAATATTTACGCCCCCGTCTTCATCTTGCTTAAACAGTTTCAGCTAAGCTTATGTAAAATATTTAAATTTTTCTCGATGGAAAACAGGAAGGAAGGGCGTTTTATTAAAACTTGTGTGTTATTTCATTTTTTGTTATGTGTTATTATTGTTTTTTTTTTTTTTTTGTGAACATTTGTAAGAAGACAAACGCATTCTAGTTTATAAAACTGTGTTTTTTTTCATGTTTTCTGATGTTCAAAATAAAGGCCTGGGAGTGTTTTATTGGCATTTTTAGTAGAAAAAAAGGAAATTATAATCAGCATTTTATTGAAGATTTGTTTCTATCTTTCATAGTTTCTCTTCTATTTTCCAAACAACAAACAGTCTTGACTAATACTAAAAGTTTTTTTTTTTGTTTTTGCTTTAGTAAGCAAAATGTGGCAAAAATTTTCTCTTAATTGATTTATTATTAATTTATTTATAAAATGTTTTTTATAGGCTTTTGCATTTGGTAAATCTATTTTTCTTCTAAATTGATTTTTTTCAAGGAAGTTGCCAAGACATCCTGATTTAGTTTAACGAGAAAAAAAAAACGAAAAAAATAGGCAAAAATATAAATATTAAAACATTTTTAAATAAAGGAAATAAGTTTATTTTAAATAAGTAAAAAAAGAAAATAATTTAAAAGCGTATTAAGCTTTTTAAAAATATATAATCTATAAAAAAAAGAAAATTAAAAAGAGATGCAAATTATGCGTAATGTCGACATATATAACGCTCATATTTCAAGAATTAATTTATTAACAGAAATCTTCGATGATAATCTATAATTACTCTGACACATTTCCAGTAATTCCAGAACTGATTTATTGAGCCAACTAAAAGTCGGCTTTTGAAATCTCGGAATTAAATGGAAAGTAACGAGAAGGGATATTATTTGAATTTAAACTCAATCAGAGTGTAAAGTAAGCGTTCAAATAAAGTTACTGGAATTATCAAGCATAGACCGACGTATAGTTTGCCATATAAATATTTAACAGAAAATTGTAGGAATAGATTTTGTATTTTCTTCTCTGCGTTAAGGGGACCATTCCAAATTTGGTCTGGGATATTAATGCTTTGGTTACTCTTTCAGATCATAATTAAGGCAATCTTTTGAGTAGGAATTGAAAAGGTTTTAAAAGAAATCCTAATTTTTTATTTTAGACACAAAATATTCGATATCTTAGCCTTAGATTCCAAATTTTAAGACATAATTTTTATTTGTTCTTTTAATTCAAATATTTTATTAATAACTCATCTCACTGGGTTTAAAATAGATTTATTTCATAATTTTTAAACAGAATTATTTCAATAAAGTTGTGGCATTTTTCCATTACACAAATTACATCGTTTAAGACAAGTCTTAAAAAAAATACTTGATATTTAAAATAATTATTAAGAAACATAAACTAAATTTTTATACAATCTTTAGCACAAGTTATATGCAATGGAAGATATCTAAAGAGTATTATTCAAATATCGTAAAATGTTAAAAGTATCTCGACGATAATATTTCATGCAAACTAAATGAGAGCTGTACAAGTGAGTTTTAAAATATTTAAGACAAAATTTTTCACATAATCTTCGCTGTTTTAATATAAACTTTTTATTCTATTACGTGGTGAAATTCAGCTTTATTAAAAAGCTTAAATGACGCCCACAGATTAAATAGCACTAAAAAAAACGAGTTAATTTCGCTTTTTATCACAGAATAATTAACTTTTTAGAAGTACTATAAAACAACAAAATATCTAAAGAAGATTGTCTGGAAAAATTTTAATCTTTTTATTGGAGATATTTATGCACTTCCGCTTTGATAAACCGCACATAAAATTAGATCATGTTACTTTAAAACAATGTGTGATAGTATAATATGACTAAATGTGAGAGTTTTACTATAGATACGTAACTAAAATACATTTGGAAAAAAACAATGACCCCTTTTTTGGGAAGATTTTGAGGGGAGAGAGCAAATGTAGCTGAAAAAAATTAACGCACAACTTTGATTACATTTTTATAACTCTACTGTCTACAAAAACTAGTTATATAAGGCCGATAAATTTCATTATTTTAACTAAATTAAGCTGTTAGAATAACAAAATAATAAATTATTAGACAAGAAAATAAAATAAATTTTACCGAATTCGTTTAACAGGAATCATCCAATGATTAATAAAATGCCTTACCAATGCAACAGTAATTAAAAAATCAAAAATATTCCTATTTATTATTAAACTAAAAATAAAGCAAATAAATGATGGCGATAATTTATATTTCAAGTCATTGTTGAAAATTCCAAACACATATTTCACAGAAAAATTGAAACGAATTTTACATAGTTCGAGATAAAAAAGACAGCAAAACAAAATACTTAAAACCTGTATTAAAATATGTCTAAAAAATTTATCAATAACAAAAAATTAATAGCACTCATTTGGTAAAAAAAAAATAACCTCCTCTAGCAAATTAAAATATTTTAATATTATTTTTCATATTGGCAAAAAAAAAATCAACCTAAAAAGTATTTTTTAATGAAGCAAGTTAAATTTTGGTCTAACAATTTTTGTTTGCAACATAATACTGAAATATTGCCAGTATTAGGTAGAAGTATTTATTTACAGTGGATGCAATTATAAAAAATTTTTTTAAATGGAACTAAGAATATTCTATTTGTACTTTAAACGGTTAATTTAAACTATGTGATGTTTTGCGTTTATCAGAATAAAAAAAAATCGAAAACAATAAATCTAGATTTATCAAACTGGGCATGCACATGGTGAATATCTAAGACAACAAATCAACAATAATATTTGGCCTTTAATTCCGGAAAAATGGGCCACATAACTGAGCAGTTTCTAGCAAAGAAATTAAACCAGTTGAGGTTTGTTGTTGTAGGTGGTAGCTTACAAGTATTAATTGGTTCGTTAGATTTAGACACTTTAAAATCAATACAAAAACTTGGAGTCAGTTTTAAACAGAAAGAAAATCATTTGGATATTCTCCTCAATAGTGCAGGAATATTAGGGACACCTCACTTCCTAAGTCGTGATGGTATTGACCAACAAGTTGGCATCAGTCGTTCAGGTTATTTTTTTAACTAATTTATTACCGTTCCCGTAGCCACCTTATTCGTCCTATTTGGCTCAAGATAATATTTTTCTGCTTTCAGATTTAAAAAAAAAATTATTCGAATTTTTTATAACGGTTTTTCAACATAAACATCCAATTTCAAAGATTTTTTTAAAGTATTTATTGTTGAAGAGTTTAAAATATTAGCCACTTCTAAGTTGGAAATAATAAATAATCAAAACATTGTATTCCATTCGTTTACCTTTAAGTAACTTCATATTCAAGTCTCTGTTTGACACCATTAGTGGTGCAACAAACGTGAATGTTTATTCTATTAAAAAATGCCACATTATTTTATTAGTGGAAGTAACAACTTATTCATTCATAAAAGTTAAGCCATAACTTTAAAAAAATTTTGCTTCACAAGTCGTATTCCTATTTAAATTTTGAATTTTACTGATTACATTTTTCATTTAAAATAGTTTAAATAAAAAGGAGTGAAATTGTTTAAGCTATTTTATTGTCTTTAAATTCTTACTCCTACCTAATAGTTCAATACAATATGAATATATTATGGTATCAATACCTTCTATAGTTCCACTTGGCTCATGCACTAAATAGACTAAACTTTCGATATTAAATATTTATTAATATTCTCAAAAATAAAGACAGGTTGGCAACTAAGAGCCAAAAATGCAAAATAAAACTGTATACGAGTAAAATGAAATAAAATATTAACAAACTTTAAAAAGTCAATGTTTGCCTTCTCTAATACAAACGGATAAACACTTAATGATAAAACTACTTAGCGTTATGAAAAAAGCATAATTATTACTTGAAAAAAAATAATTTAAATAAAAAATATCCACTCTTATTAAATGAATATTTTTATATTCTACTAGTGTTCAAATGCACTTATTAAGCTACAACTAATAAACAGAAAAAATAAAAAAAATTAAATAGAAAATAGGATAGGGAAGGTTTCAAATGTATGTATTTTTAAAAAGAGTATATGTTTTATTAAATTTATGTTAGTGTGGGTAGGTATTATTATTAAATTTATAAGGGTAAATGGGAAACTGATATATTTGCTTTGTCTATTTGTTTAAACTCAAAAAGGGATGAGGAACTCTTAAAGAAGGCCTTGGACAATCCCATATCCATGTAAAAAAAGTAAGTGGCAGTACAATTATGCATTTAATAATACAATCATTTATAACATTCAGTAAATAGAAGTGGATTTTAAAACTAGTTTTTTTGTGCATTTGACGTCTATACGTGTAATGCAAAGTAGTCTCTAACTCATGGCTTTCATGTATTGTTTTTTTTAAGTAGTGTTTTTTTTATAATATTTTACTTTATTTAATCAAACTAAATGTTTGACTTGTAGTTTATTTATTTATTTTTTTATAAAACAAGTTGCTTTTTTCATTAATAAAAAAGAAAAAGTCTAACATTTTTTTAATATCCAATAGAAAAGAACAAAGAGAAAAGATATAAATAAAACAAAGCGGCAATTGTAGATTAAAAAAAAAACATATGGCAATGAACCGAGAAAGGTTTAAAGCATCGTTGAAAGGTTTTAGAAAATATATTTTTAAATGCTATAATAAGCGAACAACATATGCCTATGTTGCGAAATCTATTCACATGAAATCATGTGCAGCACCTGTGCTGTATTTATTGACCAATAGAAAAAGGTTGTATTTTCTGTTATATCAATCAAGAGGAACTTTACTCTCGCTATTATTAAACGTAAGATATTCAACTTCTGAGTCATCGAACTTGAAAACACCGATTTTAATAAGGTGAAATAGTAGGTCTGTTGAAGTTTGGACTTAAAAGCATAGAGAGAATACAGAAATCTACCATTACGTTCTGCATTCCTAAAATGAAAGTAAGTAAGTAAGAGAACAAAAAAAGGGATCAAAAAACAACCGTGAAAATTTATTATATGCCGTTTTCCTAAAATATATCGCGAAGGAGTAAATTAATTATTTGAGAATGTCATTTAAAGAATTGCATTTGTAATACTAAGGTCACATTAATATGACAGCAATTTAAATTAAGAACCATTAAAGACCTGATTCATAGACAAAAAATAATGTGAACTTTTCAGTGTTTTTGCAAACTTAGACAAGTTTCCAATTTTCTGCGGTATCATATGACCACATGCGAAATCAAGTAACTCAAAGTAATTTTCGGTGATGCAATTAATTAATTTTGTTACCTTAAAGTGAGTATCTACTTTCTAGATTTAATTTCAGTTTATAAAAGAATTAATTATTGGGACAATGGATGTAATATTTTAATCGTTTTCGTAGACATTTATTAGCAGAAATTCGTTTCCGTATTATTATTTTTTATAGCCGTAGAGAACTAGTTTAAAATATCAGCCCTGTTATCAAAATAAAATTAAGTTATATTAAGGATGACAACACTTAAACTGCAAGTCAACTTATCCCAAAATATTTTAATGAAGAATAGATAAATTCTTTTGTTTTTAAATAATTCGTCGTCGACAACAATCTCGGTGGTACCACTCAATAAAATTCCAAAATTGTTTTAGTAATACCTTTCAAACGGGCATAAAATATTTATGCTTTTATATTCGCCTACCTAAGCACTTTTGTGATTTTTAACTTGATTTTTGACTTAAGACTTATCCACTCTCTAATACGCTCAAAGAAATAAATGGACAATTTTTCAACATATTTTGGTAGTTATTTTACAACAAAATATCACCCAAATAATAAAATTTGCTAAATAGCTTTTGGGCGTTGATAGATTCGAATTTTAGGAAATTAATGGTACCACACAGTGATCAAAATATCGTCAATAAAAAAATTTTTAAGGTTTTTTTGTATGTTAAATTTGGCTTTGTTTACAGAGTATTTCCGAGAGTCCGGCCTCAGACAAAATAAATTCTTCCTTAATATTTTTATAAATTTCAAATTATTACAACGTATTTCTTATTAATCAATATTGATTTCTAAATTGGCAACTTGCGAACTCAAACATTTTTAATACAAATTCTATGCCACATTTAGAAGAAATCAAGCAGCGATGTGAATCCTATTCAACTGTTAGCCTTTTATTGCAGATATAAAATTTCATCTCTTAGAACTGTGTATTAAAAATGTTGCTGGGATTTTCTGTTAATTTGAGCCATAATAGAAGATATTTAATAAATAACGTTGAAATATTCATATTCATTTATAAAAATATTACATTACGTTTTTTACATTGTATATCGACATGAAAGAATGCCTGACCATGTGTTAGGAAAACGAGCATTAGTTCAAGTTTTTTTTTTTATTTAGAGCCATTGTTACTAAACAAAAATTATTAAATACTTGTATTGAAAGGGTGACCCAACAAAAAGGTTCTGCTTTTTCCTTAAATTCATAAAGAAGTTTTAAAAATTTATTTGTGATGTTTTTTTATCTGTGACAAGAAAATTATCACATTAATTCGCCTATTATGGAATTTTATATATATAATTATTATATTTTATTGTTTTTTGTTTCAAAAATTAAAGATTTTTAAATCGATGATTGAAGACATCTTTGCTCATCACCAGCTGATATCCTTTTCATTTAGTTTATGTTTAAACTCACCACTTAAACGTGAACTACGTAATGTAAACCAAAATGAAAGCAGCAAATTGAATTTCAATCTAAGAAGTGGTGAGAAAAAATAATTCAACTTGGACCACCTTTTAGTCTTATACCATCCATAAAAAATGCCTATAAATTATAAACCAAAAAGCTCATAAAACACAAAGTTATAGCAACAACACATCATTCAAAACTGCATGAAATGATCTAAATAACAAATACAATGAATGAATGAATAAATGAATGACTCCATCATCGTTTTATAAAAATTGGATTTAGCTGTAAATTTGTTAAAACAAGTATAAAATAGTGGCATAAAAGAATAAAACATACAAAAAATAATGCATAAATTGTATGTTATTATTATTAATATTGTTGTTATTGTTTTCATAGAAATAAAAAGGATTATGTCCATCTAGTTTGTTTATAAAGTTTATGTGGTAACACTAAGTATCGTATAAAATAGTTTTTATCGAAAAAAAAAAAACATTTATTTATACAAGCATTTGAAAAAATAATAGTAATAAAATGGAATATAAAAAAAGAAAAAAAATCAAAATTAAAAAAATGTTTTCTTTAAAATAGAGTTTTAATGACGTTAAAAAATAGTAGTTTAATGGTCTAGAATTCTAACACTTATTTTTAATAAATAAGAGTGTTACTATTAATCATACAGTTTTTAAAACTAAAAGTTTTATATGAAATTGGCATCCAAATTTGTGAGAAAAATTTATATAATAACAGAAAATATGAAAGCAAATGACTTTTAACAAATTCAGAAATTCCCTTGCTTTTAAAAAGTTAAAGCCTCTTTCACATTTAAAATAGTAATGAGATTTTTTTACAATAATTGTTTTTTTCTGCATGAAAATTTATTTTTTCTTTTAAAGAGAAGAAAAATTTTCACAAAATCCACGATTGCTTTAAGGACGACTAATTGAAAGCAACATGTTGTTTTGGTTAAAAACTTCAAAAGCAAAAAAAAAACAAAGAAAGGCGGGATCTCGCAGTGAAAGCTAAAAAAGACTGTATTTTAGGATCATATGCTATTTTTCTAAATAAAGCACAGAAAGCTAATCAGATTCTTACAACAAAGAACGTGTCCGAGCCAAACGATTTATTTAAAGGATTTACTACATGACAGCAAACTTAAATTTATCACAAAGCCAATGCTCGTTCTCATGATGCAGTGTCAGTAAAAATTTTTATTCGTTAAAATAAACGATGTCATACTTTACTACTTCCACCTTCTAGCTTAATTCTCTCACCGTCTTACTACTTTTTTAAACTCATTTTGTAAAAAAACCGTTTCCAAATGTTCTTAAGTATTAGGAAATGAACTGTTTAAAAAATTGAGATTTTGTTTTGACCTGACTGAGATATGATGCACTCCAGCTGAAGGTACTAATTATGGGCTTGATACTTTGGCAGAGAATCAGAAATTGATATAAAAACAACAAAAATTTATGAATAACGAAAAAACAGCGATCTTTTTTGTAGTGGCAAAAATGTTTATATATTTTTATACATTTCACCACAAAAGTGCACAAGGGAATAACTTTTTTGTCATTCCGTTTGTAAATTGTCAATATCCATTTCCGAGCCCATAAATTATATACATTCGATGTCCGTTTGTCTGTCCGTGTTAGTGTTGAAATACTCCAATCGATCAGATATAGTGTCGAAAGATGTGCTATTGGAAATCAACAAGATCGGTCTATGAACTTCGACACAGCGGGCAAACCACCAGTCTGACTCTAATTTTTTATATCATTTGGAACACTGAAGTAACTCCAATAAAAAAAAAACAAATATATGGGGCTATAAAGAAATAAAAAATAAAAAAAACATCAAGTAAAAAATTGGCGCTTGCTTGCCGAATTACGGGCCTCTGAAATTTTTAAAATATCAATATGGGTATCATTTTAAAGCTTATGAAGAAATATGTAAGGAAATACTAAAAATTTTTAAAAATGTTAAGCCCCTTAAAAGCCGATGGCATTTTATGTTAAATTATATATCGTACTTAATTTTTTTCGTATTTTTTTCTCTGTCACCGCAATCTTTGTTTTTTTTTTTTTTTTTGATAGGTGGTGAAGGATATATAAGAATATAGCACTCTTACATGTTTTGGTTTTTTTTTTTTTAGTGTCAATCTTCTATTTGATACATGAACCTGCTGCGTTTCAGTACTCTATTCAGGCGTGCCGACCTCCACAATAGAATATGAGCTGCCTCACCCTTTCAACTAAGTACTTTTTTCTGCTTTCTTGTTTAAACGGATTAATGTTTTTGAAACTTCTGCCCTCAAAACTCTTACGTGATCGGTCTTCCTTTGCATTCGTCGCAACCTTAAAAAAAAAAACTTTCAGTGCTCCTCGGGGAATCATTTTAAGACTTTCATAGTTTCTTTTAGAACAAAGTAAAGCAGAGAGTGTAAAAGTAAAGTCCTGTTGAAGATAAAGCATCTTAAATTTATTTTATCTTGTATTAAATTCGGACTAAACTTTCTTTATGTCATTCTCTTAACCGCTGTAAACTTTACGATAATATATTTAATAAATTCTTTTTTTATTTTATATTTTTAGCATATTTTTGCCCAAGGAAATGCAACAGGTAAGATAGACAAGAAGAACCTAAATTTGTATTTTTTCGTGAAGAATAAAAAAACATAATTTGTATGACTGTCTCAAATAAGAAATTCTTATAGATTTCGTTGTCACTTTCTTATGCGGGGAAAAAATCTATAAACTGCTGAGGCTGCTATTCGATGCTTGGCTGCTCAAGCAACATAACAATAACAGCGTAAGCAACCATCAAAAAGCAACAAAAAATAAATAAATAAATATAAAAACGTAATAGAAAGAAAAAAAATACACTAGACAGACACATACAGCAAAGATTTCCATGGTATAACAACGTTTCGAGTTACATAAAAATATATGTATCACAACTTACAAACACACAAGCACGCACAGACTTGTACTTTTCTGTTCCGAGTCTTTCTAGAGCAAAAAGGAAATTTCTTATTTTTTGCATCACACTTCTGTTAGCAGCGTTGTGTAAAATATATTTTCTTTCGCAGAAAAACACTTTCATTTTCATCACACCTTTTTTTATACCTTTACCTTGGCATTGAAAATGGCCATGACAGTGAAGCACGATTAACACCATTTCTAAATGAAATATATTTACAAAAAGAAGAAAAGTAAGAAATTATGACTTGATAAATATTTAAGTCAGTTGATGCTGTGTGACAATCCTTCAAAGCAGCACGTTGAACATTTTCGAATGTTCTTAGATACAGGTTTTGCTTAATATCGGAAAAACACGTCACTTCTTCATGATATAATAACAAGTAGTTTGTTTCGACACTACTTATTGGGCTTTCCAATTAATGAAGGACTTAAATGAGATTTTGTGGTGGCCATGTTATTTTAACGGCGTCTTCCAGATATTTCGCATATTTTTAAGACAATAATTCTTAATCAGTATTGCTTTCTTGGTTAAATGCGGGGCTAACGTGTTCGCTGTGGCAAAGACCTTGATCGTGGTAAGTGGTCTTTACAAAAAATGTTACTTGAACTGTCGCTCCGAGCTCTAAGGCCGCTAGTGGTCGTATTGTGATCACTCGCTTTTTTAAGCACAATAGAAGTGTGCCATTGTTGAGATTACCCTTATTAGTCTTGTACAAACTTGAACGTTCACGAGTTTCAGTCGTGTTACAGGGCCTCTTTTAAGTTATCAAGTATCAACAGCTCACGGGAAAAATTATAGAAATTTTCATTTGCAATTAGAAACTTCATAATGACTTTGAGCAACCGAATATAGTTTCTCAAGATAAAAGAACAAGACACAGAAGACTGTACAAGTCAAGCTTGTCATTATTTGAAGCACTATTTTGGTGGGAAAATGGCCTTTTATTTTTGCGAGGAAATTAAAAATACAACTGAATGAGTCATTTTAATTCAGCTTGATTTCACTTTTATTTCAATACCAGATAAAGGCAAAGAATGTTAAAGATGACCAGAATTTAAAAACTAATTTTTCTTTTTTAATAAGTTCATATTTCAAAATATACAAGAACTTGAGCCGGATAAAAAAAAGTTTCAATAACAAATCTTGGTCTTTTAACACAATTCCTAAATTCCACTCAAGTCCACTAAATATCGTGATTACATACAAAATATTTAACTTTTTGCCAATTTAAAAGTTAAATGTAGCTGCAAAATATCGGTCAAATACACACTGTATTAAAAAATTAATCCAACTACAGCAGCAAAAAATATAAGTCTTCTATAAAAAATTAAATTTTTTACTCACACTAAACAATATTTTCTGCAAACACAAACTAAAAGTAAATTTTACGTTTTAAAACCACTTTACATCCTGTTATGAATGATGAGCACTTGGCACTATTTCATAACATTTTGAATAGGAAGGAGAACTGTTGTTATTTGTTAATCATAGTGATGACGACCACTTTAGCAAGATTTTCTAAAAACATATAATAAGCAGACATAATCATCACCTTCCTGGCAGCTAAAAAAACAAAAACACAACCATCAATATTACCTGATACATAAACACACACACACATACTCTTTAAGGTTTCGTCATATTTTAGCTCGAACTTTTGTATAGAGATTTCAAATAGCTTCGAGCAGATATAGAGAAAATGCCTTTTGGTTAAAAAAATGTGGAACAAAGCAATAAGCAGTTGGAAATAAAAATTTTTTACACCGAGACATGATATTAAAATATACTGGCTCTTCAGCGATCTGGGTGTGTTAAGTTTTCTATCACTTTTATCTAATTTTTCACTAAACTATTTGTCTGCTTGGCGCTACAATAAAGATCGTTTTTGTTAAATTAATTCTATCATTTAAACATGCTGCTCCATGCTGCAACTTTTCGTCTGCAGTTGCTTTTATTATTCGAATAACAATAAAACAAGATAATATAAATATAACCGCTCCATATCAATATCCCTTTCTATTTTTAAAAATAAAATAAATAATTTCTTCTTCGGTTTTTAAGGTGTCAAGAAAATTATCAAATTTTGTCCTTTGGTATGAAAGTACACCACGACTAAGAATTAAATTATTTTTGACACAAAATGCTTTAATTTTTTGTTGTAATATTTTAACTTCCGGTATTTTATAACGTCCTTGAACATACTTTAACCACAAATACGCAAAAAAAAATCAGCAACAAGTTGTAGGAGTATGGAGGTGGTTGATTTGTTTGGTCATTTGTTTTTTGTTGTTTTTCATCTTGTATTATTAACTTGGCATGTTTTTGTTTGTATTTGCAGAATAAGTTCCTGTGTGCTGTTAGACCTTAATCAACTAATGTTTGTTTGTGCTGGCATCTTAAGCTCGACAAATGGCTGTCTACTGTCCTGACTGGCTGCGTTGTTAAGTTGTTTGGGTTTTTCTTTAACAACATCAAATATTGCCTGGGGTGATAATCCGCATAAAATTACATTCACACCCAGACAAATCCACATACAAACACACACATGTGTAACCTCCACTTTTACTTTACTTTAAGTCTAAGAGACAAACAGTGGGAAATAAACACCAAAACAGAAAAAAATATTTAAGAAAAAAAGGCCAAGGTCGTCTTCGATTTTCCTTTGGTTTTTTTTTTTATTTCTGGCACAATAAAGTCCTTTCGTCTGTTGAAACATACACATGTAGACGCACATGAAGGCAGACAATAATCATATGTGAATATGTGTAGACTACTTGTTGTTAGTTTTTTTTTCCTTATCACATGTATTTATGCATGTGTCCCACATTTTCTTGTTGGGTAGTCAACAAAACTTGTTGTTCTTGTCGTGTTTTTTTTTTTTTTTTTGTTGCTTACTATCACTAGTACACTTACACCTCCTTCCAAATTATTAGACGTTAGTTTGTTTATAAGTGTTACTTTCACCCATGATGTGCAAAGTAGGATTTTTCATGCTCACAGCAATTGCCAGACAGCAGAAAAACTTCATTTGCATTTTGATACTCAATAAATTTGTGTTTTAAAAGGAATTATTTTGTATTTTTTTGCCGCAATTTGTTGAATTTTCTATGGTTAATTTATACACTTAATTAGAATAATTTCAAGACACTTGTTGAAGAAGGAAATTTTTCACCTACATTTTTATTGAACTTATAAAGAGGTTTTAGCTTTAATATTGCAAAATATTTCTTAAAGACTTTAATTAAACATTTTAGAATTGTAAAAATATTAATTTGTAATTTTGAGAAAATAGAGACACACGACGTTAATGATGAGTTACGGTCTTGAATCTTCATATCAACTAGGGCTTCAAGATCTATTTTATGACTTAGCTTTAATATTGCAAAATATTCCTTAAAGGCTTTAATTAAACATTTTAGAATTGTAAAAATATTTATTTGTAATTTTGAGAATGATGAGTCACGGTCTTAAATCTTCTTGTAGAAATGAAAGCAATATTTAAAGAAAATTTGAATTTATTTAAATAACAGGCCATGTGAAGCAAATTGAAAGTACATAGACAACGACAGAATTTACTGAGTAGTCACTAATTATAAATGATAAATAGTATAAAGGAACCTTAAGCTTTGATAGTAAAATAATACACACATTTTTCCAGTATTAAAAGAAACGCCAAAATTTGAAATTTTTATACGTGTAGAAAGTTTTTCTCCGACTCTTTTTTCTATTAACATGCCCTTTATTCAATTATATATAGAAAGCAATTCTGTCATGTGAGCCAGGGCTTTAGGATCTATTTTAAGACTATAAAAACCAGGTATCGAACTCTATTGACTTAATTGAATATTGGTGCATTAAAATTTTTAAGTCACTTCTGTATCAGTACTTCTATTACAATTTGTTCAACATATATTTGTTGAACTCATCCAATTGTTCTCGATTGTTCAGTACACCAAGGAATGCAAAGAAATTTGATATTTTTTCGAAAAGTTCATATCTCAATATCTTTTTATTATTCATACAAGAAAATTAAAATCGTGTTACATTCTAGGAAAAGCTAAAAATGATGTTAATAGATTGTGCGACAATCACAGTTTGTTTTTGTATATTTAATATGGGGTGGCATTTAATTAAGAGCAACATGCATACGTTGTAAGGAAAAACACGTTTTATATAAATTCTTTGCTTTTAAGATTTTACTCACTCACAAAAATGAAAAGTCTGGCAAGAGTTCGCTATTAATTTTAAATGGTTTCGAAATCTCCATACAAAAATGGTTTTGGCTATGCTAGAAACAAAGGTTAAAGCAATAAAAAAAATTATTTATTTTAAAAGCCACATATCTCCTGACTATAGAAAACAACCCATATGTTTGGCATCTAATTTTTAGAGTTTTTAAATCAAAGTAAAACTAAAAATTTGCCGATTAATTTTAATTTTAATGCATCGTGGCGCTATGCATTTAAAAAATATAAGGTCCTAATTTGAAACTCATACTGCCGTCCTTTATTGCAGTCATGCAAGTTCGAACTAGAATTTTAAAACTATAAAATTATTTTTTAATATTTTTTGCCGAAAAATTTTCTTGAAAACCACTGTAAAAAAACAACGAAAATATTTTTAATAAAAATAATGTATTTAAAACATAATTTGACAAGGAGTTATAGTAGAAATAAAATTTAAATCTTTCGGAAGTTTGCAAATCTAATCACAAAAAGCTATTAAATTGTCAATCTACTTTTATACCAATCTTTCCAAAATTCTATTTTTTTTTTCTTTTAATTTACCTTAAGTATCACCTTAATATCAATAAGTTTTAAAAAATTGCAAAACCGAAAAAATTTTGTTATAAGAATTCAAGTAATAGAAATTAAACTGACATTTTCAATCAAATGCAAATATCAAATGCAAAAAGGAATTATAATGCCTGGGTGTCCTTTTAATTGAAAGCTATTAAAATTGATTATTTTTCTTATTTTGAACGTTTTAAAACAATAGTTAAAACTACTGGCAAAATAATGCCAACCAAAGAACCATTTAAACTGCTACTACTACAAATCCTACCTACTTACTTGTAAAACACATCGTTATTCTTATGAACCCATAAGAGTGATACTTATATTTGTTTTTCCTTGGCTGATAATCATCAACTATGTCATTCAATATTCATTTATGCGTCTATAAGTTTTTAGGGCCAAAAACATTTATAAAAGAATTTACAATGAATACATTATCACAAACCATTTCCTTCCTTAGTTTATGTCTTTTTTTCTTTATGTCTGCTTGCATACATAAATAAACAGTTGTAAGTGTATGTATGTGTGTGTGTATGTATGTGTGGCGTTATATTTATGCTTTTTATATATATTTTTTTATTCTCTTTTATAATTTTTACAAGCCACCCAATACTCGTATGTAAGTCCACTTATGTGGCAACAAAAATAGAAAACTACAAGGACGTTTGTTCGTTTCTTTTGCTATTTTTTTTTCTTCTTTATTCTATGAAAAAGTAAACAACTTGTTGCAAATATTGGCTGAATGGTTGGTTGTCTGACTGATGGACTAGCTTTTATTCACCCTGTCAATTTCTCAACACAATAAAAATACGTCTGGTATCTTAAATTCCTTTATTTTCTTTATAAAACTGTTCTTAAATTTTTTTTCCACTTTTGGTGTACAAATTGACACATAGTCTGCGGCTCAACGTAAATTCACATATCCTATGACACATATTAATACTAACCCTCAGACAGACATCTATGTGCGTGTGGCTGCATGTACGAGCATACAATTGTGTTTTCAACTGAATATGTGTTGTAAGATGTGATAATATGAATAATTTTAAGAGATTTTCTGCCCCAAAATAATAACGGAAAATAGTTTAGCCACAAATAAGAAATCATATTGAAATTGAAGATAACAACCTTGGAACAGATACTTAAAAGAGTCTATACATTTATAATTTTATTTATTAATTAAAATCGGTTACTTCAAATGCCATTCTTTCTTAAACATTAAATATTATAAATAAATAAGTTTATGTGTACAAATTTTATTTAATTGCTGTTTCGGTTAAAATTATAGCAAAAAAAATTATTAAAATCGTATCTTCTCAAAACTTATTATGTCGATTTATGAGTATCTGGTTGTTCAATATATTTGCAAAAATCTCTTAGAATTTTCTGCCTATTAGGATCCAGTAAGCATGAAATTGTTGAAAAGTGTATGTTTCCAATTTGAAATAACTTATTATTTTTCTCTCATAAAAAGAAACAGTGAACAATTGAAAATTTAAATGCTCCAAAAATTTATTTCTTAAGTTTTGCTTTTTGTTTTATGAATTTTTAATTATCAAGATTTCTAATAGAAATTTTTAAACTTGATTTAAAAATCCCAAAAAACTATATTTTTCAGTATTTTTCAGTGGCTCACAACCTTTCAATTGGGACACAAACATTGTCGTAAGTAGAAAAATTTTCTGGAGGCGGCTATAGCTGTTAAACAAAGAAAAAATTTCCATGTATTAAGAAGTCTACAGGAACAAAATAAATTTGGGTAGGCAAAATTTTTTCGGAGATGGCTAAGTGCCCAGTACAATTGTATAATTTCAGAAAATTCAGCTAAAAGTTGATATTAAAAAACGGGGATCCAATTGAGATGACTCTCATTTTAGAACGAAAAAACATAATTGTGAACCTTTTTTTTTTTTGCAAAGTGTTCTTTACTGTGTAGCCTTTTAAAAGATCATTTATATATTTAATCAACTTTAAAAGAAAAATATCAAACATTTTGTTTTTTTATAACTCCCAAGTCAGCCTAAAGTAAAAGAATTATTGAAATTGCATAAAAATTAACTTCCTATTTCACTTAATAGGAACCAACAATTCTTAAATATTTTGCTTGTGGAAGTGACCAGCTTTGAGTTCTTCTGACAGCCGTCCTCTTAATTATATACCATTTTAATTCGAAACTTGTACCCAACAGCTTTGTTTAACGAATTTTCATTTACTTTAAAAAAGTGTTTTACAGATCCAATGACTCTTTTACTAACCCAAAATTGTTAGATTTAAAGATGTATAATAATGGCGATAAGTTCTGATTCACTCAACTTAAGCTGAGGATCGAATTCTATATATAATTGCTTTGACGATTTTAAAAAACTACCTTTATAGTTTATTACTAAACGAACTCAAGCCTGACTTAACATTAGTCAAAAAAAAAGTTATTAAGGACTGTTATTAAAGGAAATTTGTTAAAATTGTATTCGTATGCAATATTTTTATTTTTGCAATACGCAGCAATGATTAAGTTCTTTGAAACTCTGACCAAAATAAAGCAAATTCTAATAAATTCAAGTACTACTTATTATTACAACTACAAGCATTTACTAGCTCTCATATAACTTAATAAATATCACTACAAGTTGCTTCATTGAAATCTGTTGATATAAAAAAACACAAAACGAAACAAGACAAAAAGCAGGGGATGGAAGTGGGATAGACTTTATGGCAAAAACAATGGAAAAAATGTAAATAAATGCTAAAAAATGTTTACAATCACATGTTAATATGTGCGTCAATATAAAAGTATGTACATCCTTATAAATGAATATTTCAATAAACATTTGTCTATTCATGTGTGTTTATATGTTTACATGTATTGTGGTATTGTGTTGATATGTGCCGGCTCATATCCATAAAAGGGACATGAAAATAAGGGTTTTTATAACCCAATTGTTAAACGATTACTTAAGTGGCAAGTTGAAATCTTCTTTAAATCTACATGAACATTTATACACATAAATATAAGTATGTGGTTGCACTTAAAAAAGGGTTAGAGGTTAAAGGGTAATTGCTGATTTTATGACTAGCAAAAGTGTCATTTTAACACCAAAATAAAAACACATTTAAATTTATTTAAAGTTTTCATTATAACTCTCTGCAAACTGGACACTTTGATAATTTGTGTTTTTTTTTTTTTTTTTTTTTTTGAAGAATAACCCCCTTCCTGAACCCTCGTTATACCATTGTTAACCTTTAATCTAACCTCTTTAGACATTGTCATTGGATGGGATGTGTTTTATGACTTTAAAAAGAAAAACCAGATTTTTAATTATAAATTCAAGTTTATACTTTTTAAAGTCCCGCAATAACTCTAACCCTTTTCCCACAGTTTTCTAATGGTTTTTTTCTATGTGTGGATGTGTATCCAACCAAGAAAAAACAATGACACATGTGTAAGCTTGTGTGTTACATTGTAGGGGTGTTTATATTTATGAGCATGTGTGTTTCTCAAAAGCTTATGTGTGTTTCTTAATTAGTCATATCAAATCATTTAGATTTTATTTTAATTTATTCCAAAATGGCGTCTAAAAGTTTTTCTTATCAGTTATACGGGAATGCGTGTATGCATGTGTACGTGTGTGTGTTTATATTGCTGTGTAATGTGCGTTTGTGACTATTTAACCCCCATTTGCTTAAAGAAGTTTTTTTATTTAAAACTTTTTCATTTATAAAAAGCCTTAAGGAACTATAGATATATCATACTACGATGGCGAAGAAATTATTTTAAAATGTTAATTAGCGCACACTTACAATTCCATTAAACAGCCACATCAAAATAAAACATATTATAAAAAAATTAATGATGGAAAAAAAACTTATAAATTATAAAAATATTATTACTTAGTTTATGCTTACAGTAGGGTTTAATAAATTAATATAATTTACGTTGTTTTATTAAATTCCAACACTCAACTGTTTACGCTTCATTTCCAATAATTGTAGGTTATAAAAGTGTAGTGAATATACTAAAAAGGAGAATTATTTAAATTTTTAAGATTTTTCAGTTAAGAGGTGCTGAAATTAATTGAACAAACGAAAGTTTGGTTAAGGGTTTCTTCGTACTGATTTGTCTATATATCTCACTACAAACGGAGTTTAGTTTAGGTTTCTTTCGTACTAATTTGTCTATATTTCTCACTACCTACTCTGGGTACACTGTTTTTTTCAATCAGCCAAATTTGTATTTGAGAAAGCATGTATGGAAATTGCACGTACGAAGTTTTATAGCCCTTCCCCTTACAGTTCCCTAGGTAAACAGCAACAACTTTATGCTAATTATTCACTTTTCGTAGTTATAATTGAAAACTAGCAAGTCGTACGCTACATTATCGGTAATACTAAGAGAGTTGTTGGAACGAAATGTAAAGGTGCTACCTGTTACAGCTGCCAAGTAACACGATGATAAATAATTACTTTGTTGTGAAAAGTGCCACGCCTACATGATATATTAAAAAAGGAAGTTATCTATCATACCAAAAGCATATCTGATAACAAACTGTAAAATTCCAGGAAGGTCGGACTGCTTGTGTTGTGAGTTATAGCTCCTCGAGGAACAAACAAACATTCAAACTAACACATTTTGTGCTATGTTATACACATAAATGTAGAGTTTTAAAAAAAATCGAAAAAATTCATAAAATATTGAATTTAAACAAAATAAAATTACCCGAAGATTTGAGATTTTTTAAAAATCACCAACAACGAAGTCTTGTGCAATAAATTTAAATTTTTAAGAAAGGAATCGAATTTCGAAAAAACTCACAATTTGGAACGTTCCAGTCTCTCAAATTTGTAAATTGTTATTTTAATATAAAATGAACAGACTCAAAAACTGAAGTTTGTTTATTTAGATCGCAGAATTAAGTCCAGCTGTCGATTTGCTGCAATATTTCAAGATTTATTATGAATCGATTATCTTTTGAGCTTTTATTTTTCTCCACTGTAACTTCTTGTGTGCGTATAATTTTTTTTTACTTTATCGTATCTAACAAAAAAAAAAAAAAATTAAACCGTTTGTATGGGAAAGTTACAAAGTACGGGTAACAACAATAACATGTTGAAAAAATAAAAAATAAATTATTTAACCGAAAAACTTTTAAATTAATTATTAGAAAAAGTAAAATGTGTATAGTGATGTGCGCTGAGACTCGAAAAACTCATACATTACACTTCATCTATATTTGCACACATTTGAAAAAAATAGCAAAAAAAAATTCCCCTTTCCTTGAACCTTAAGATAAACTACTCCCACCACTTAAAAAGAAATACATAACGCTTATTTTTTAATATTTAAAGTTAAGAAGAGTGAGCTAACGACAAAAAAAAAACAAAAATCTACACTTTACACTCACTAAACTTACTTTTTCTTATCGTTAAAATTTTTTTAATTTTCATATATGCATGTAGTATGTCACCTCCCAAGGCAATTTCCGTTTGCCAAATTGAAAAAGAAGATGAAAATGAATAGAAGTTTTTCACATTTTATACGCTCATTACATAATTTCAAAGTACATGTACTGAATTATTTTTTTTTTAACTTTTTATTTTGTTAGAAAAATTTTTAAATGAAAATGAAAAGAAAAGCAGCAAAAACAAAAACTTTTTCCAGCTCAAGCTCAAGTTTAAGGTGTAGATAGACATAAGTGTGTGTGTGTGTGTGTTTGCATTTATGTATGTGTCTAAATGTTTAAAGTACTAATTTGCTGTTGTTGTTGACTTCCATTACGCCAATGAAAATTAAAATGAAAAATTGCAAATGACATGAGAAGCTATAACATGAATATACATAACAACAACAGCAGCACATAACAGCAATAAAAAACACTAAAGGTTGTCAAAAAATTATTTCTCCAAAAAAACAAACAACAAAAGGAGTATGCCTTCATAAATATGCGTGTGCGTGTGCGTATGCGTATGCGTATGTGTTTGAAATGAGTTGAAAAAAGTCTTTCGTATCCTAAAATCTACCCACCCAAAAGCTATCAAAGACCCTCTTGTAACCTAAATGCGTAGGCTTACATAATATCTAATTTGTTGCTGTAAAAAGTACAGGCGGATTTATACACATGAGGGTAATCTATTAAGTAATTTAGAGTATGAAATAGAACAGTCGTTGTCAAACGAAATCGCCCAAACACACTCAATGCGTTACTTGTCACAAGGGAACAGCAAATGCTTAGAACTGAAAAAGGAAGGAAAAGAAGACAAAAAAAAAAAATTCGTTGGTTTCTTAAAATAAATTTCTCGCTAGAAATATGTAAATTTAAAACTCGAGTTCTAATGAAGCTACGTAGGTGTCTAAAACCAGTAAAGACGATATTTACACTTAAATATAAATTACACTATTTTTTAAAAATATATTAAGTTTGTAGTAAACTGCATTAATTTCCACTAAAATAGTTATTCGTTTATTTGGTGCATCACAGGAAAGCCACCTCGGACTGCCTCGTCTTTTATTCTTCATTAAAGAGTTGCATGATTTGATTGGCTTTTTAAATAAATTGATGTGTGCCAAGGACGCAAAAGCATATCTTAATTACTGAAGAATAACAACATCTCCAAGACGACTTTAATTCATTTTACAATTGGTGCAAAACAAATCTTATGTGAGTGAACCTAAGCAAATGTAAAAATATGCGTTTTCTTAGAACGAACCCAATTCCTCTACGTTGCGATTTAAAATGTTTTCAACTTGAAATTATTGACAAAAATCAAGACTTTGGAATCTTACTGGATTCCAAACTTATTTTATTTATATTTCATGATTAAAATCACCAAAAAATGTTTAAATTATAATAAAGTCAGGATCTTGGCACAAATAATATTGTTGATTCAACCATATTTCATTTTTTATATTAGTGACGAGATAATTGTTATATATAGCCGAAACATTTTTTATCGTGACAAAAGTTATATTGTTAACGAACATAATTAGTTTGACACAATTATAGCTGTCATAGAGACTACATTGTTGTTCTCTTGATCATGATTTGGTCTCTTGTGACAAAAATCGACAAAATAGTATTCATAAACTTTTAATAGCCTAATAAACCTTTTATAAGCCCTTAATAAATATCAGTTTTTTATTGTAGCCTTTACTTTAAACTCAAAATAAAATGAATTTTGTTATTAATATATATTTTTTTAAATAAATGTTTGTCTTGTTGTAGAAAAAGTAATTTTAAGAAAAAAATTTTAAGTGACAAAATCATCGATAACCTATATATTCAAAGATCATTAAAATCGGTTCTAATGGGCTTACAACCCAGCAAAAAATTAGACGTTACCTTAAAAAGTAATTGCTATATAATGACTTACTTTTGTGATTGCCAAATTTTGTTACTCGTTTACAAAACAACTTACATTAGCTCGCAAGTAAAGGAAGTGTAATTGAACTAGTTCTTTAAGTTAAAAAAGAATAGCTTAAAATACATGCTAATGATTATTATTATATCCTGCAATAGTCAATGTTATCAATTCTCAGTAATTGATTATAAAAGTCTCATGCCTTGTTAAAATCATTAGGTTGGTAATCCAGTTGGAAGCTCCTTCCACTAAAAATGCTTAATTCCACACTAGATTACCTTTTTTAAAATTGTTTGCTGGGAATGTTTGAACATAATTTTGTAGGGATCCTGATAGTTTATTTAAAAAGCTTTTCTACGATACCCATATTGCTCCATTGCGCCATTCAATATCTGTAATTTCATAAAGAAACTTTAGGGGTTCGTAACTCTGAAAATATGAGGTTACGCTGGACTTAACACACAATATTTTCTACTTAAAATTGATTTTTCTGAGCCCCGGGCAACTCTTTATTTCATTTGGAGCTACTGGAATAAACTAGATTTGTTTCATGAAATAAAAATAAATAAAACAAATTTATTTAAATAATAAAGTATAGAAAACGTAAACAGATCACTATGCTTGTCGTTATTCGAATACTTTTAATTTTATCTATTACCAAAATAAACAAAACACATTTATTTATAATTATTTTTATTACATTTCTTGTATAGGTATTTTGCTATAACCCAAAACATTTATTTTTACTAAAAAAAAAAAATATAAGAAGAAATAAAGAGAGAAAGAGAAATAAATGTAAAGAGAAAACCACATTCGGTTTTTGGGTTAATTGAAAATTGGCCTTTAAAAGCACTAAGTAATAAATGATTATAGGTATTTCCAGCTTAAAAGTAAAAGTGTAGATTATTTATAGAACTATTATTATTATGTCTGTTTCTTTACTCCGCTTAGGGATCCCGGGAGATCCCAATTTGCACGAAAAGCGTACCCGTACTTAAAAATTGGATAAATGAAAACGGTTTTGAGAGAATAAAGTTCTTCTGCGTCTTTCACGAAACAGCTCAAACTTGTGAAACAGCTGTAAAACATAAACAATATAAAAGCAAATAAAAAAGTCATTAACAAAATTTAAAAAGTGTAAAAAACTTATTCTAATATAAAAGATAATTTGTAATAGCAAATGAAGACGAGTTAGAAAATATTGATGTAGATTTGGTTATTGAATATGTTTTCGGCTCAGAAGAATTACACTTGTTGGATCTTTTTGAAGATTTTGGATGCCAAGAGACGAACGGCATTCCAAAATATTTGAGTGAAATCGTATCACCATATTTAAATTTATCCACAATATTTGCAGAAAGTCTCACATATGCTTCTTTGCGAGCTGATAAACGCAACTATTGTTCCCCTTTGGTCTTTTAAAATTTTTTTAATTGTTCTTATTTTATTAAAACAGTCAAAACACTTTGACTTTTTATTTTGTGTTTAAAATTTAAATTTTTTGTTCCAGTACTTTGATTGTATATCTTGTGTCTTTATAAGAGAAAATTATACTTGCTCTCATTTTCACGAACATTAAATGAAAAGTAAAGAAACAGACCTATTGCATGTGGTTTTTATACAAATTTTTAAAAACAATTTATTAAACGAAAAGTGTTTAATAACAATAGTAAACTTTAAACCTAAAATGGGAAATTTTTATGAATTATACCGTTAGATTTTGTGCACTTTCCGTTTGTCAATTGATTAAATTTTTTTTATATATTAACGATTGGTACAGTCAGCAGCTGAACTAAAGAAGCAGTATGAAAACGGTCTTACTAAAATACTTCCTCCATCGTACTCTATTGTGCTGCTTTTTCTTCTATTGAAGGATATTTTTTGAGAGTACCACAAAATGTTTGTTGTTAGAAGTTAATTTTTTTGAAAGGAACGAAGCTAATTATTTTTTGTACTATTTTTGGTTTGCAAATAAATATTACGTCTCTCCCTTCAAGCTCGGCTAGCTTCATCCAGGTCTTTTTATTTCTTTTTTTTGGCCGTTACCAATTACTTTATGACATAAATGATTACGCACATAAAAACGAAGTACTTTTTTCTGTCCATGTTTCATTAGTTCCTTATAACAACTTTTCTTCTTTTTTAACGGACTGATCCTTATAAATCCATAAGCGAATTTTTGACAATAAAGTGGAAATTTGCATAGATAGATGCAGGTAGCCACACTTTTAAGGTAAAATGAAACAAAATTATTTTGAAAAGTCTGTCGTAACAGCTGAAAGTTTGAGAGAAGATCGAACGCCTTTGATCTTTAAATAAATTCTTAAGTCTGCTCTCATACTTTTGCGGTTTTGTATGCAGATGTACTTGCTGTCATGTGTGTTTTAGTATCAGAATGTTTGTGCTTAGTTTAGGAAACAGAAAATACTTTAAAAAAAAATTAATGCAAAAACAACATCATCTTAAAAAATATAAAGTACACACATTCTTTAAGTAAAACAAAAAAGTCTTATTGTAATACCATTATATCCAACACAAATACAAACAAACCAACAAGTACACACCATCAAACAGATGCATCCAATGTGAGTTAGGAGTTTAATGTTGTTATTGTTTTTTAGTTACTGTTATTATAGTGGGAGCCTGTTTCGTAAAAGTGTGTAAATATTAACACACACAGAATTTTTATTTATATTCATATATTTTGCTGCTGCTGGTTTTTGTATTTTTTTTTTTTCATTTTCATTTAACATTTTTCTATTTTACGCAACTTTTCTTGCTGTTTTACTTTTTTACAATATTGCTATTTTGTCTAAATAATTTTTTTTTTTTCAAATAAATTTTAATTTTTCTTTTAGTTTGTTCTTTTGTTTGTTTTATTTTATTATTATTTTTTTTTTTTTTTTTAGTTTAAGTCTCTTTCCCCCTTCCTTTGTATATATATGAATATTAGTGTATAAAACACTAGAAGAACTACCCTTTTTAAATTCTTCTTTTTTCATCTTAAACACCAAATAGTACTGTGTGACACAGACAGCATCCTTAAGGTACATTTTTAACAAAATTGTAATTTAATTGTACAAGAATTTGTTTTTCTTTACCTTTAATTTTTTAACTAAATATGTTTTATTTTGAAGTTGATATAAGGGATGAAAAAAACATAAGTTCGCATTTTAATAAAAAAATTATTTAAATTTCGGTAACTTTGAAATTTGTGAAAATTCTTAATTTTTTTATCCTACATTTAAATATTGTGATCTCCCTTGTCTTGAATCTCAGTAAAAATAGTTTTTGAAATGTGCAGCTGTTATTTCAATTTTAACATGAGCCTTTCTTACGCTAGCCTTGTTGCTTGCATACCACAATCAACAGCAGTTAGAAATACTAAACATCATCTATTAAACGAAATGATGAGAGAAGAAAGTTAGCAGCATGAAAAAAAGTTAAAGTGTTGATCTAAGTCTTACCATTTTTAATCCCACAAAAAGATTAATTTCATAATATTTACATCAGATCCTTTAATTCTTAGTTAAATAAATGCACTAAGTCTTATAGTCTCCAATTAGAAATTATTTATTCCTCTCGAGAAATGTCAAATAATATGCCTTGAAAACATATCGCACCATTATTCACTTGTAATATTTTTAAAATAAATTTAAATCGAAAACTGACAGCCGGAAAGAAGCTCATAGTTAAAATGGCTTCTCTGTGGAATACACTGACACTTTAGAAAATAATTGTACGAAGGAGTAAAAAATATAAATTCAATTTTTCTCTTTAAATATATTCGGTAGTAATTTAAAAATCTGGCAGCCTAAGAGTTATATTTTTTTAAATAAAAAATTGTTTCCTAATAAATGTTTAATGATTTCTTGAGTTTTTTTATGTATTTAAAATGAAAAATTATTTTTTTTTTTTTCATTTCCATTTATCGCTTTACAAATATTTTTTTATAGCTTAAATTAAAATTAGTGTATCGATTTGAATTTTATTCTTAAGGTAATTATTATCATTTTTGATTAATCGTTAATTAATTTACAAAAAAGAGTATATTTTTTGACTGAACATAAATTCATACTTTTTCATTTTATGTCTACTATATTCTGTAGTAAAACAATGTATCTCCAAGTCAGAGTTTCTTCTAAGAACCCCTATTTTTTTAATAAAGAGTTCTATATTTATTACCACTATTTATATATCATGCCATATATTGATTAGTAGTAACTGAAAAAAAAAATAATGCCATAAAATTTGTTTCCGAAAAAAATATTTAAATATAAACTACAGATGTTCTGTTTAAAATTATTATGTTGGTCTACTCTCTTTCAGTAAAACTTCATTTCATATGAAAATCTTGAAATCATGACATGGACATTATGTCCTACTAAGATGTGACTTAGAGTCATAACGTCCATGGATATTATAAGTATTCTATGTAAGAAAACTGCAACGATTCTGTAAGCTGGCTTGAAGAAAATCATTAATAAGCGTAGCCGGTCTTGGTTATACCATAGAGTACAAAGTCTTTGCGCCCGGTGCTATGGTGCAAATCTTTGGAATGCGAAGCCGTTGTTGATTATATAATAGAGGAGAAAACCCATACTAAAAATGACAAAATGTTCATAAACATTATGAAGTTTTTCAAAGCGTTTTATGTATCTTTTGAGTGCTACATGGCCATTATATCCTTGGACACTATGACAAGCCACCTTTTTAGTTAGTTGCTGTTGTTTCTGGTCAACATCAGTTACGAAAACAAACATGTTATATAATATGAAAAATACCTGACAGCATAAAATAAAACTTTTCTATTTTTTAAAATTTGAGGTTGTCAGCTTCTTTGAACATATTTTTCAATTAGGTTTTAAAAATACCTGCAACCTTATAATAAGTCTTTAAAAATGTCTATCAACTTTTTATAGACTCAAAAATATTAAATGTTTCCTAAATTTTATGATTTTTCACACCTCTTGGTGTAGAATCTATGCTCACAAATCTCTCTCGTGTATTTTCTTCAAGCCTACTTGTTGAAAAATCTTAAAAAAATGTTAAAAGTTTTTAAGGATAAATTTTAAGCAAATAAAATTAAACAAATGGATTTATTAAAATATATATTTTTTATTAACTTTAAGATAATTTTTTATGCCAAATTTGAAATTCCTGAATTTTTTAGTTCGAAAAATTGAAATAATAATTTTTTTACTATCTACAAAATTCAGAGTGAACAAAGCAAAAATATATTTTAAGTTAAACGTCTTCTAAAATGAATAACTCCTCTAAATTCGCATATATCTAATAATAAGACAAATTATAAAGTAAACATCTCTTCAAATTTTAATTATTGAATGCTTTGTTACTTACGAACATTTCATGTTTCCAGCATACATACGTACCAAAACAGTAGTTTAGAAGTTATATAATTAATATCATTAATTTTGTGATCAACCCCACTGTGCCGTATTGTATTGACAAGTGTATGCGTATGCAAAATAGAATTAGAGGTACACACACTTTATAGTGGCATGGTAATTTTTATATATTTTATGTTAGATATTATTCATTAATCATGTACATTAAACACACACACACATGCAAATATGTATTAACAAAAAAAATATTAACTACGTGTATACGCACTATGTACTTAAACATTAGTACTTACACTTACGCAGCCGCTGGTTGCTACCACCAACAACAGCAACAACAAAAGACAAAATAAAATATAACTACAACCACCATTACTACTTACTTCCAACACTAACACTATAAGTAACAACTACACCAACTGCTACCACCGGCAACATCATCGTCATCTTTTACTCTATATTTTTTTTTAATTCGTACTACACACATACACACACAAGCAAACGAAAGCTACATTGTACCGCATTATATTACAAAACAATCTAAAAACATTTTCTTAAAAATTTTATTTTATGTTTGGTAAATTCTACTACTTGTATGCAAAACAGGCAAACACACATACATACATATGTACGTATGTATATAGGTAAGTACGTTAGTATGTAAATTTATTTTTTTACAACACATACGCGATTTTTCCATAATATGCCTTTATTTTATTTTATTTATTATTGTTGTTTTTTTTCCTTTGTTCTGTGTTCTTCTTGTGCTTCATCATCTTCTGGAATAACGCATAACATTAGCTGCTTCTGAGCTACACAAACTCAACAGACACACACTCCTACACAAAATAAAACCGGAAACACCCTTCTAGTTCCTATTACACAACATTTTCTAAAAGTGTGTAAGAGTATGTGTGAAATTTTCTTTTTTCCTTTTTTTTCTTGGAAAAAATTTTAAAATCCCAAATTACAACAAATTCTATGGAAAAAACAAAAAAAAAAAACGCAGAAGAAATAAAATATAAATATATAGGCACACATACGCACAAACATATACGTATTATATGACTCTAAAAGCAACAACAACAACATTAACGACGTCGCTAACATTTTCGAGTACATAAAAAATGCCATTAGCGTTTAGCGAAAAAAATTATATGTTTGTTTGTGTATGTGTGCCTAACTAAGGCCAACAACAACATTTGAAGCAGCCACAAAAACCTTCAAAAAATCCTACTGCTACTTCATACTTCCTTTTCTACTTTGTGCTTTCCTTTCCTCCCACAAAAGGCAAAAGCTTTAAAAATGTACAAGGACGACTGATTTACATTTTTAATTGTATATACAAAACAACAACAACAACAACAATAAGAACAGTAACAATAATAGTGTGGTGTAGAAGTTGTAGTTAAAATTTGTTTTAAAAATAGAAAAAAATCTATTGAGAAGATTTTGAAATATTTTAGACAATCATTTTCTTGCTTCCTCTTTTTTCGGCAAACAATAATTCTTTCAAGTATGCAAAACTTAAGAGAATTTATTAAAACTTTATGTATTTAGAACTATTTCTAACATTTAGAATCCTCGTCGCAAATAGTATTACTGCAGCTTAAGTCGAAATAATCACATTTGGATAAAACAATTTCAACAATCCGGCTATTATAGCCTTGAATTTTATTTAAAAGGGTTACAGGTTATAATATAAAATAAGAAATATAAATAATATAACATAAGAAATTAAGTTTTATGTCAAAAATATATCACATTCAAATCGCTTGTTTCATTTAAAACGAAATCAAATAGTGGCAATGCTAAATTATATGAAGTGAAGAAGGTAACAGAAGCAGCTACAATTTTTAAAATATATTTGTTATTGTTGATATCTCGCTACTGCTTACGCTAGGCATTACAAAAATCACATGTCCAGGAGTTTTATTTATTTTATTTATTTATTTATTTATTTATTTATTTATTTATTTCATCATCTTGTAATACAGAAAGCCTACAAGGCCAAAGTCGTATTACTAAATTACAGCTGTAATTATTAAATAAAGTACAATATAAAA
Organism: Cistogaster globosa; assembly: GCA_937654795.1. Classification (NCBI taxonomy): domain Eukaryota; kingdom Metazoa; phylum Arthropoda; class Insecta; order Diptera; family Tachinidae; genus Cistogaster; species Cistogaster globosa. Next base: position 69,320,149 of record OW569406.1, read on the forward strand.
AATACATGAGTTTTGAATGAATTTGATCAAATTGATCAGAATAAAAAAATAAAAATACGTGGATAAGATAATGTCGGTATATTCTTGAGAGAGGGAGGGTGATTAAAGTGTTAATAAGGTATAAAGCCCCAATCGGTGAAAATACAATTTTTTTTTATTTTTTTTATTAGTTTACAGCTAAAATATGACTAAAAATTCGTACTTTAAATGTGTGGCAAGAGCAGTCAAATGACCGCAGAGAGCATGGCAAAGAGTTCCAAAGTCTAGCAGCTCTGACCACAAAAGATCTTTCAAAAATGGAATTCATAATTACCGATACAATGATTTGGGGTGATCTCCGTGATTGAGAGAACGAAAATTTGTTAAAAAGATAATTTTGAATTCCATATTTGATTACTTTGAAAAAATATATCAGAGTCTTAGCTTGAAGGTATTGTCAGAAACTGCAGCCCAAGAAATCTTTTACAAAATCAGTTACATCATCACGATATGAAACATTGTAAACGAATCTTACAATGCGTTTAACATTACGTTCGATAGCGCGAATGTTATACCCAAGAGTACCAGAGTATACCTCGATGCAATAGTTCAGATGTGACATTAGTAAAGTACTTGCAAGTATATGCCTAACCCTGGTTGGAAGATACAAGCCTCAATGATAGAGTTTCCTGAGCCCGAAGGTAATGCGAGAGGAGAGAGTGTCAATATGTTCGCCAAAATTTAAATGCTGATCAATTACAACTCCAAGACATTTGATGGAACGGACATAGGAAGCGTTAGTATTATTAATTCTTATGCTGGGGTAAACAGGTTGTCGATGCATAGTACGAAACATTATAGTCTTTGTCTTGTTAGCATTAAGTAAAAAAGAATTAGTGATCGTCCATTTATGGAGGTTATGAAGGGTAAAGTTTATTGCTGCTTCCAAGACATCGGGAAAATCTCTTTGGTTGCTGAACAATAACTGAATATCGTCGGCAAAAATAAATGGTTTTACTAAAGTCGAGTCTAAAATCTCGACGCAATCGTTAAAATACAGCAGAAATAAAATAGGGCCCAAAGAAGATCCTTGAGGCACCCCGTAATTTTATTTAAAATGTTTATTTAAAATGTTCTTTAATTTTTGCCTTAAAAACATTATTGCACTGCCTAGTGTACCACAGCAGCATATTTCTTGCTGACTTAACCCTTGATAGTTATTCATTCTGCGTGATGGTTCAGTAAAAAGAAGAAAAGAATGTTGCGATATTACAGAAACCAAAAAATACTTTTACGAAATATATGAAGATTTGCAACCTTTTACTTCTCTACAACAAGAAATAAAAAAACAAGAAGAGTTCAGCTAAAAGTTGTTACTTCCTATCTGTGCTGGTAGTTGTTTTAACCGCTCTGCCGGATGACTTGTATACTTCCAGAATGATCTAATTGCCGTTGAAACGTTGCTCGGCAGAGATGCCTGCTTATTTTGAAACAGAAGATCAAGAGTTATGAGTTCAATTCCCATCAACACCACGAAAAAGATAAAATTATTAATTTTTAATGAAAAAATTGTTTGAAAACGACGAATTGGAATGCAGCAGTTCAGTTGTCCCGCAGTCTCTAAATTAAAAAAAGGGGCAACAATTGGTCACCTTCAGAACAGCAGATGAGATATTTCAGACTTTTGTAAAGAAAACCAAAACATTCGAAATCCAAACGTTAACTAGCATTAGTAAGTAAAAAAAGCAAAAACATAAAATAAGTTTGTGGCATTCGTGGCTGAGTTGGTCGAGAAAGGCCTGGTTGAGTTAAACAGGAACCTGTGCCGAAGTGACTGATTATTATAGTCCATATGACTGCGCGGCTAAAGGACGCAAGAGGTGTTCGATTCAGGGAATAACAACATAATAAAAACAAAAAAAGTTCCATGAAAGAACAAAATAAATATTTACGTGCCGAACCCTTGACCATGAAAAAAGTTAACAATATTTAAATTAATTTGTTGATTGACAAAAGCTGGAAATTTACTTATGAAGGGTAGGCATCATAGGTTTGCTACTTAAATGCTTTCAATACCAACACACCTTTCATCCTCTTGCGAAAAAAAATTATCCTTTAGAATCTTAACAGTGGATATCAGTGACCAACTTTCAAAGAATCAAATTAAATCAAGTGCGACAATAATAATAAATAAAAGCTATGACAAGCAGAAGCCTAGCGACTTCCTGTTAATTTGACACACTTAACTATAAATTTTGTCATGTCCTTGACCTTGTAAGGAGATGTTAAATATTAAAATAATAATAATCATTAACTCAAATATATTATTACCATCTAGTCAAAGGAAAATTGCCGAAAACTGATAAAACAAAAGGTTTTTCAATGCGGATGGTTATCTTTAAGATATCGTTTTGGGGAAAACAAAGAGCCACCACCGCATTAAGACCGGTATCGATCAAAGATTATTATCAAAATTAATGTTCTTAATTTTCACCAGCCTGTGTGCATCAACGAAACATAGCCTACGCCGATCAATGCATATTATTTTAGAAACTGTCCGTAAGATCGTTCGTAATTTTTGCAGGTTTCTTTTTGTTGCAAAGCTTATAAACGTCAAATCTTTATATCTAACAATTCCTATTTAAGTTAAAAGTTACATGTTGTGTGTTACTGCATTAAAATTGCGAAAACTTCTAATTTGCAAATCCCACATTTTGAACATAGTCTTTCATTATTTTGTATCCATTCATATCACTTCGAAATCCATCAACTTATAATTTTTTGTTTTCGAAAAGCTTTATTTCAAAATTAATTTTTACCCATTTTCTTATTTTATCTAAAATATTTTTTTATATTCAGGTTATACTTTTTACATCATTTTCATTTCATATTTGGCATTTCATTTCATTTTATATTATTATCCCGTCAATTTTTATGTTTTAAATGCTAAATTCTATCATGATGAACCAGACGGTGGTGAAGAAACAAAACATAAAAACAAAAATACCAACACAAGGACGCAAAATCACTGTAACTATTTGAGAAAAGTATTAACAGATTTTGGGTATTTGATGGTATTTGCAGTGAACAGAATTTGGTAATAATATGATACAATCAAATGGAAATTACTAAAAGAAAGATCTCGCAATAACCCATACATGGTTTGCATCATATTTCTTGTGAGATTTTACTTGTAAACTTTAAAAAAATTTAAATTACTTAATTTTAAATTCAACTTTTTTTTTGTCAAAAAAGGAGTTTTAAATTTATGGCAACGCTTAGAAATTACTAAAATTTATGCTAAAGACAATAGGGAGTTCTTTACTCAACCTTTAGTTTTCCAAGGGCAAATTTATCTCCAAGAAATAAACTCTTCTTTAGTGAAAAAAAATTTATGGTCGCTTTAATCACATAACAGTAGCACCTTCTCGCAATTGATTGAAAGTTTGTTTTAACCGACTTAAAAAAAAGGGTTATCAATACGACTGAATGTTGTTTTTCTTATGTTTGTGTTTGCAGAACTCAGTCATTTCTAAACCGATTTTGGAAATATTTTGTAATTTGATATATTATGCTTACAGATTAATCCCGTTTTTAAAACAGTTCACAATCATAAAAATAAAAGGCTGTCCCCTTAAAAACATACATATTTTTCAAGTGTATTGTGAACTGTAAAGAGCACTTCTTTAAAATTTATAAAAATGCGTATTACTATAGGTCCTTGCAGCAAAAATTTATATAAAAATAAATCTAAAAAGTAAATGGTGTCCCCATAGGTGACGTTAATTGACCTACATGCGCCTATATTTTGAACCGTTATAGACAAACGCCTTAAAATTAGAATTGATGTCGATTACTATAACAAGTATAAGCATTCAAAATTAGATATTAAAGGGTATCCCAATAGTTAATGTAAATGGATTTATGTGGCCAAACTTTTGACCTGTTATAGCCAGATTGCTAAATTTTACAAAAAACCCTTATTGCTCCGCTATAACAGCAAATATAACATTTGAATTAAAAAAAATTAAAGAGTGAAAAATCAACAGAATGTCCACTGCTTTGTGTGGTATATTAAGAAGTATAAATATTTAAAATTATAAATTATAGGGTGTTACAATAGTTGCTGTTATTTGATGTATGTAACCAAATATTTGAACAGTAGTAGACAGTTGATTGAAATTTGCACAGAACATTTATTGCTAAGTCCGCTATAACAAGTAGCAAACTTGAAATTAGAAATTAAAGGGCGTCCCTATAACTAATGTTTTTGACCGATATGGCCCTATCTTCAAAACCTTTACCGACAAGCTCTTAGAAATTAGACAGAAGAATTTGGTTGTGCGTAAATTGTGGTTAAAATTATTTCTTTTAGCCAACCATTGTGTTATTTTTTTTTATAATAACCATTTAACAATAAAATGCCAAAAATAATTGTTTACCTTGACTAAAGTATTGTTCAAAGCAACTATAATTTTTGCTTCACAACTATATATCCTTACAAATTTTGTAACATGATTCCTGATTGTGAAAAAGTATTAGAAACGTTTAAATAAAACTGTTACTTTGTTTTCTAGCTTTACTTCATTGATGTATAATGCTGTCCAGAAAAATTATTTTAATTTTAAAAATATTCTTCTTATTCCTTCTCTCTTTTGAAAACGTACAGAACAACAATAAATTGCAAATAATAACCGCCATTTTTTTTTTAATTTTTCTATTATAACAAAAAAGAATTATGTGCTAAGCCTTTTTATTATGTTTTTTTTAGAAATTAAATACAAAGATAAAATAGAGAATTCATTGAAATTGAATTGGTAACAAAACATAAGATTTGATAAGAGTTAACAGGTAGAAGAGATATTTTAAGCGTATGCAGTATTACCTTAGAACTATCGTTATTAAAAAAACATTTTTAATCGGTTACATACGATGAGAATATCACAATGAAAACTTTAAAGATATTCAAAAAAATAGTATAATTTTTTATGAATACATTAGTTAAAAGTATAAAATTTCTCAGAGTTATTTTAGTGGCTCTTTAAGATTCTTCCTTCTTTTCCTTGCTCGTACCCTTTCTTTAGACTCCAATTCAATTTATTTTTAAAATAAAATGTTTTTAGTCATTGTTAAGTGTTTTGTAGGAGTTAGAAACGGCTGTCTTAGAGTTAAAATGCGAATAGAAACCAAATTCTATAAACTTTGTATTCCCATCTATAAAGGCAACATTATACGAAACAACAACGACAAACAATATAAAATATGTTACAATATGGGAGCTAACGGAAATAACAATTATAACAATAGCAACAAATTATTTGAATGAATAAACAGAAATCTTAAAGAATGAGGTCTTTTTATAAGGCAGCAAATTAAACACAAAATACTCGTCTTACTTTTAGTGATGTTAGTTATGCATTTTCCCTTAAAAGATAATTAATGTGTCGTCAGTTGTTTGAGACATTAAACAATTTAATTAGAACCACAAGTCGTTGACATCAATTTGAAGCGTTATTTATTTAAAAAAAAAAAAAAACTCTTTGTTAACTACCAATTTTCAGTTGGTGAAAGAAGTTTTGAACATAAAATCTTGAATCTAGTGATAATAACGGTCCATTAAAATAAAAAGTACCCAAAAATTAAAAAAAAAAAAACTTTCTTTTTATTTTATTCATTCTTTTCTTATATACAGGCGTATTCACCAATTTATTTATTCTGGCTACACAACTTTTTACTTCTTTTAAGAACTTATCCATCACGGCTACTAAAAAACTATAAATATTAATTCTATTTAAAATACTCTTGATTTAAGTCTGATCCTCGGTTTTAACAACATGCAGCCATATGTAGCAACTCCGCAAATTAAGTTAATTAATTCTGTTATGAAAACATCTTACCAACAATCGGCCTCAGTACACTAATTTTCAAATTCGGTTGACAATGTTTTAGTTATTTTTTTTTTAATTAATTTTTGAGAAGAATGGCATAGATAAATTAGTAAATAATCAGTTTTTTCCTTCATCATGATTATAGCACTAAACTTTGCTTTTTAAATGGTTGACGAAACTAGCATTTTACAAACTGTTTAACATACATATAGCAAATTTATTAGAAAACATTTTCCATTTCTTTTGCATATTTATTTATTTGTATTTGTTGTAATCGCTTTTGCTTCTTGCTTTTTTTTTAACATTCTACTCCATTGCTTAAGACTACTGCTTATCAGTGTTGCTACTATTTAGCCCACCAATTGAACAACTTGCCTCTCTTAGCAAACTAGCGTTTCTAAGAAAGATTTTAATACTTTTGGCGGCAATGAAGAGCAGCCACCTCTTTACGGCTGGTGAATAAACAGGGGAACAGCCAAAATGGTACCTTCAAGAGCTTTACTTTTCCTCCTTACCGTTACAATACTTACATCTTCCCCCTCATTGCCAACATCGTCATAGAATAAGAAAGAATTATTACCGAAGTAACTAAATCCCAGATGGCGCACTATATAAGTTATGATATAATTTGCGTTTTTTGTTTTTTTTTTGTTCTCCTATTTATTTCTTCAGTTTTACTTCCCTCAAAGTTGCAGCTTTTCATTTTCGCACAAAAATTTTCTAGCAATAAGTAAAAGAATGCCATAAAAATTTAAAAGAATTTAGAAAATAAAAAATTTATAATACACAAGATGAGAATAACAACAAAATATTATAAAAAAAAAAACTACTAAAGAATTATGCCATGTTCGGCAGTAAGATAAAAAAGTATTTAGCAGGCAAAAACTGAAAAGAAGTTAAAATAATGTAAAGATGTAGTGTAAAAAGAAGTACTCCTAGATTGTAGAAGAATGTATTGCAACATTTGTGGCACTTTTAAAAAGTAGTTATGTTATAAATTCAAATTCAAATATAAACAAAATTACCCAGCCAAATATAAATAAAAAGAAAATCGAAGGTTCTAGTTGGTGTCTTAGATGGGTGGATTTGGGCGTATATAAATAGTAAATATTAAGCTTTCTGTGCTGTAAGGAGAACGTTTACAAAAAAATCTAATCCAACAATTTTAATTTATAACCCAGTACTGCTACTTATAATAAATCATGGGAATTAATGTTTTAGTTTAACTTAAGCAGCTGGTAGTGTACTTAATAAAAGTTGAGGATTTCGTATACAATTTATTTTATTGCAAACTAACTTGAGTTGTATACAAAAGAAAATGAAACGATTGCTAATAAAAACTAAATTGCTTAAGAGAAATTTATTTAAAAAGAAACGATTTGAACATCTTTTCTCTAAGCACAAATCTAAATAATTCAAATAAAAATTCTGAATAATTCAATTTAAATTTAAAGGAAAAGTTATTTAGAACATAATAAAAAACATAATAACAGTCACTAACAGAATACAATAATGTTACGAAAACCAACTCTTTACTAGTCTGTAGAAACAAAAGTTATTGTGGTTATTGCCCCCGCTTAAAAGCTGGTACTTCCATCACTAACATAGTGTTGTGTGTATGACTAATTTAAAGGGATATGTTAACGATATTTTTCATGTCTCTTAATGTTGCACAAGATTGGTCCCAAACCCTAACCACATCTTGCATCAAGCACAGTAAAATAAAAACAAAAACTATAGAAAACCAAATGACAACTCTTTTTAGAGAGGCAAATCAGGTAACCGAGTTCTCCACTTGCCCGCTCATGTGATGTGATATGTGATGATTAATAATGACAACAACGAAAAACGCCTCGGTTTCTGTGTGAGATTCAGTGAACTAAATTAATACAGATTGAATATTCTTCGTATACGTAGACAACGTAAGGTAAACAGATGCAGAGAATACTGATGATAAATGTAGCGATCGCGAAAATACTAAACAACATTCTGGTAGTTTCTTTATTTTCCTATTTTTCTTAAAAATAAGCACAATAAATATTTTTACTATTTTTACATATATAATAATAAAAATGTACGCCATCCAAAGCCAGATTTACAGTTTTTAATTTTTTTCAACAAAAAGGATGGGACATTTCTTACAAATCATAACATAATCTTGTTGAACAGAAAATAAAAAATTTATAAAAAAAAATTTAAAAATTTAAATTGGTGTAAAATTATATTAAGAGCTTTTAAATTAATTTGTAGATTCTAATGTTTTCGGCTCTAACTCTTTCTCTTTAATAAAATAAATGAAAAACAATAAATAAAAATAAAAAAAAACCCATTATTGTAGTTTTTTATCTAAAACCATGGCCATTTTAAAAGGAGGAACTAAAGAAAATGCAAAAAAAAAAAACTAAAACAACAATAAAAAATATAATGAAAATTTTGATAATGAGAGAAAGCACCAAAACAACAAAAAAAACAGTAACCTTAAAACTAACGAAAAAGAATAATTTTATTTAAAGACTTCCAGCAGGGTTAAGCCTTTTTTTATTTATTTTATTAAGGAATCGAAGCTAAATTGAAACTAAACCTGTAAAAGCAAGGAATAGAAATGAATAATAAAAGCACTGGCAAGAAAATTTAGAAATAATCACCAACATAAATCTAAAAAATGTACTAAGATTGGCCTTGATGGTTGGTTGCATGCAAACTCTGTTTTGTTAGTTCTTTTATTAATATTTTTGTTGCTATTTTTCGTATAAAACCAGCAAGAAGTACAGCATATAAAAGAATCAAAAGGGAACACAAAGTAGCCGAATGTTTTAATAAATTTATCAAAATAAAACTCAACAAAAACAAATAATAGGAAACAAACAATACTTAAAAAATAAAAATAAAAGGAGAACATTAGGTAAAAGTAGAAGTTGGTATCACACTTCTTTGATACAGTGTGTGGTAGGACGGGCTTGACTTGAAACACGGCAGCAGCATCGTATTGGTTCAGCTAATTAATCACCTAAATAAAGACTCTGCGTTATCGCCTTCTAGACAAATTTTAAAAAGTCTTTTTTAACTGTTATTAAAATTTGAAGAGACTTGAAAAAAATTTGTTAAAAGTGGACTCTAAAAGAACATTCACAGTATGCATGGGACGCATAAAAGTGAAAACTTTTACTGTTTCACCAAGCGGTCAATTAATTATTGAAGTTAATTAGTTTTCAAAATTTCGGGGCTTAGAAAAAATCAGGAATCTTAGGGTCGGAATTTTTACAAATCAATCTCGATCGACATCTCTAGCTAAAGCCAAGTTGGAGTTTTAGTTATTTAATGAATTAAATTTATTTTTATTGCTATCAAATACTTAAATATCTTTATTTTTTATTTAACAGAAATATAAATAATTTAAAAAAAATAAAATTCTACAATTCCACAAAAGTTACAAAAATTTCCAATAAGGGCTGCTATATATATTTCTGGCCTGGCAACACTGAGTGCTGCCAAGTGCAATCTGACATTTCCATTGGATAGTTTGCCATTTTTAAGCATAATCGTACTCGAAACGTTTTGACGTACGACCATTATTTGTGTTGTTTACAGTGACTTGAAAAAATTAATATAGAAAAAAATGGAATTAACTCGTGAACAGACCGTGCAAGATCGACATGCGACATACCGAGAGATAGAGACATCCTTGGACATTTCTTCCACCAGCATACATTCGATAATGCATGAACACCTGGCCGTAAAAAAGGTTTGTTCTCGTTTGATCGCGCACAATTTGAAAGTCGCTCAAAAGTCGTTAAAAAAAAGGCTTGTGTCGATTGGTGCAAAGAAATGTTGCAAAAATACGATTGCGGTGCTTCAAAAGACGTTTATAAGAGCGTCACAGGTGACGAATCATATATCTATGCGTATGAACCCGTAACGAAACAACAATCGACCGTGTGGGTCTTCAAAGACGAGCAAAATCTAGCGAAAGTTGTTCGTGGAAGAAGCACTTCGAAGCAAATGGTCGCCTGTTTCTTCGGCAAAACTGGTCATGTGGCGACTGTTTCGCTTGAGCAACGTAGGACGGTCACTTCTGAGTGGTACACTACAATTTGTTTGACTGAAGTCATCGGAGAAATTCGAAAAACCAACAAGAGAAGACGAATCATTGTTCACCATGACATTGTGAGTTCTCACACATCGGCTCAAACCAGAGCGTTTTTGACCGGCCAAAACGTCGAATTAATGGGTCATCCGCCGTACAGCCCTGACTTGGCACCTAATGACGGTCATCGATTTTCGTCGCCAGAAGAAGCTGTTGAAGTGTTCAAAAACCATGTTTTAGAGGTGTCTCAATCGGAGTGAAAAAAGTGCTTCGACAACTGGTTTGAGCGCATGCAAAAGTGTATAAATCATGCTGGAGAATACTTTGAAAAACAATAAAACCATTTTTGATTATAAATATTCGCATTTTCACTATTAGGCCAGAAATATATATTGCAGCCATTCCCATTTTGACTCCTTTTTTTGTTGTTTATTTTTACCTGCCTTACTTTAAGAAGAGGTAAAGGAAAAAAATTTAATTACACAATAGTAAGGTCAGCTCTAGTATGAATTTTTGTATATTAAAAAATTCTTCTAGAAAAATTCGAAAATTTGTATATTTTCTTCTCAAAAAAATACAAAAAGTTTTTTTCTTTAATTTCTTAATTCATATTTGTTTTGTAGAGCTCGACAAGAGTTATCGATAGCTATTTTCAAATGCAAATGATCGGTTTTAATTTTTTACATCAGTAGTGTATACTTTCGGTCATCGTTGAGCCATCGAAATAAGCAAACTAAAACGTTATTTAGACTTCACCTATGTAGCACCCATTTTAGAGGTGGTACTCTGACTGCCTACTTAGTCGAGACATTGCTGTAAACCGCAGAAGTACGAAAAGATGCAATTAATTTTTTTAATAAAGCTTTGATTCATTGTTCATTTGTAATTCATTCTATAAAACTTAATTTAAATCAGAAACGCGCCCTAAATTCACTTGCATTACTTAATGACAAGTAATTACTTCCCTCATCATAAATCAGACACAATTTACAATTAGACCTCAAAATCAAAGCAAAAGGCACTCCAGTTTATAGAAAAGATGCACTCCAGTTTATAGTTCCGATAGCCAAAATCATTATTTAATTCAAGAAATGTTTTCCCACCAGCTATAGCCTGTTTAAATTCTAAGAAATGGCTGACGGAAAACATCCTTTTGAAATCTTTTTAAGGGAGGATTAAGAAAACTACAAGTTATTAAGCCTAAAAATATATATATTGTAAAAGTTTTCTGGTGTAAAATTTTAAAATTACAAATTTTTATTTTAGAAATGCTGTATCTTAAAGACTTATTTTCAAACGTCATAAATAAATATTTTCCCAACTAGTATTTTCTTTAAGTACGAATTCAAAAAGAAGCTAAAACATTAGAAAAGCTTTTAGTATCCACCTGCAACAGTGGTTTTGAGAGACTTTGGAGGGCCATACAAATAAATTGAAAAATATTATGACTTTATTTAGGAAAAAAAAAAAACTTGTTTAAAGTCGTATAGTTGCAGCCAAAAGTATAAATTTTATTGCCTGCCTACTAAAACCATTGTAATATAAATGAATGTAAAATTTAAAATGTTGCCTATAAACACACGCACAAATGTAACAAGAAGATGGTTACTGCTTTACAACAAAATTTTTATTGCTGTTTAAAATTAAAAAAACGTAAGAAAACGAATTGGTTTTTTTTTTTTTGTTTCTAATACAAGAACTGTAAAATTTTATTTTAATGCCCCATAAAATGTTGCTTTATAGTTTAAAATTTATTACATCCACCTCAGCTTAGCAAAACAGCTAACCAACCCCACACTTCTGTGCTAAAACAACAACAATATAAACAGTATTGTACTACTGCCACGAAATAATATTTTACTACTTTTTCCACAACGCCAAACTACTCCACCACCTCAGCAGCAAAGTCTTAGCAACTTTAAAATGAAGCGGATAAATTTCTTTAAAAAAAATATCTAAACTAACGCAACCTTTTGTAAATCGTTTCTTTTTATTACAACTAAAAGTATCTACAACCCTGCTACTGCTTAGTTATTTATTTATTATTTTTTTTTTTTTTTTTTCTTATTTTCAATGTGCTCGCTCACCTATCGAAGGCAGCATTTTTTTCTTTCTGCTTTCTGTTTTTAATTTTTTCGTTTAATGCTTTTTTTTGGAAATAAACCTTAGGCAACACTATAGTCTAACGTTTTGATACTTACTCTAAATTTGATTTTATACAATACGAAAATTTACAAACGTAGATATACAATAACATAGAACAACATCTTAGAATCAGCCTGCCAGCCAGCCAGCCAGCCAGCTAGCGAGCACATCATCAGCGACGTCTGAGCGGCTGTGCTGCTATAGTCGTAACTTACCCCTAACGAACTGTACATAAATCGTCTTTTTAAAATAAAAAAATATAAACACTAATGCCAGCCAAAGTAAAAAAGAACACACACTCAAACATACAAAAAAAAAGATATAAGAACTAGAAAATTTAGTATCTACACAAAAATTTTTTATTACAGCGAAAAAAAAATTGTTTGAAAAAACTTTTTTAATGGCTGTAGTGAGAGTAGTGTTTAAAATATAAATTATACTAGAAGAAATTAGGGGGAGGGGGCGGCAAGATGTAGACAGAAGTTTAAAGTATTTAATCACTTGATAGATTATTTTAGTTGCCATATGCTACAGATGAATCCAGGTCCATCAAAGTGTGATCACTTTATTATCGTTCAAGATTTTGTTTCGTTTATGCTTCCAACTGTATTAAAGTAAGATTTGTAATGTAAATAAATTCTATTTTTAATTTAAAAAATGCAGTCAGACAGGTGTTGTATACTTTCCAAGAGCTACATTTCTTTGAAGGAAACAAGGGAGTAATTAATTGGATGTACTTTTTGTATTTTACCATTGTTTAATGAAAAGGTTTCATTGATAATTAGTTAAAAAACAAAGTCATAATCATTGACTAATGATTAAATAGTTTTAAAGCATTACGCCTTTAATTATAAATAAAAAAGCATAATTTCAAAATGGCATTTTCATTCTTAGGAAAAATAGAACGATATGAGAGCATATTTTTGTTTTGCTATAAGTAACAATAACCGCTAGCTGGACTGTTAGTTACTTTAAATCTCAGACATCAAGTTATACAGATATCTCACCTAAATTCATCTACAAAAAGCTGAAGGTTTATTCGACGTATGCTAAGATTTATTTAACCTTGTGTGATTATCAATTTCACTTTCATAAAAACACTTATTTTAACCTTGACAACAGGTAGAAAAAGGGTATATTTAAGTTTGTCATTCCATTTGTGATTTCCACAATATCCATAGCGAAGTCGAATGAGTGCTTTCCGTCTAAACTACTGAAGATCAGCTAGATTTTTTCATGTTCCTTGAGTTAGCGGGCACGACACCACGCCTGCCTCTAATTTTTCCATATCATTTTGAACAATGAAGTAACTCCAATCAAAAACAAAAACAAAAAAAAAAAATATATGGAGCGATAGAAAATTAAAAAATTAGAAGAAAACATCAAATGAAAAAATTGGCGCTAGCCTACATTTTCCAAATTACGGACTTTCCAACTTTTCATAGAAAAGTACGATTGTTCACCATATTTATTAAGACATTAATTTCGGTATCATTTCAAAGCTTTTAAAAAAATACTCAAAATTTTTTTAAAAATGCATAACCCATTAAGAGTCGATGACATTTTTATGTAATATTAAATATATAACTTAATTTTTTCCCTTTTTATTTTTAATTCTCTGATGAATTGATTAGAGTTACTTCAATAAACTAGCTTAACGTATGTGGTAAAGTGTATATAAAATTTGGCATAGTTAAATTTATAACTCCTACTTGTTTTTCATTCAATTGTAATTAGTAATTTAACGATTCAATTAAAATTTCATTGTCATTAGTAAAATCATTTTAGTTAAGAAAAATCATTAGCATTAATTGGTAGTTCAATTTTTGCATTGCTCTTCATTATTATTCTAAACATTGCCAATGAAATACAGGGACCAAATTAAAACATGACATTGTTTCCAATTCTTAAATCTAGTGTTTAAAATTTATTTTGTTTCTAAAATTATATCTAATTATTTAATTCAATCTTCCACTGTATTGAATTATTATTGGTAAAGTTTTTTAGCTTGTTTTTTTTTTTACTTGCCTATTTATTTATATCCATACTGTTATGAGCTCACTTATAATTAATCTGTGCAAGATCTGAGTGCCATCAGCAAATATTGAAGTATAGAGGTCATGCAGAGGGATGTATACGGTTTAATATCTTTAAAACATAGAAAAACATGGGAACATTGTGCTTCCAATAATAAATTTTTTATTTTTATTCAAGTGTAAGGGCTGCTTGGCTCCTTTCGAATGAAAATTTTTTCGATTAATTAAATATCCTTTTAGGTCTTTGCTTTCGGGTAAATTATGTTTCACAATTATGTGTTTTTGATCATTAGTAAGCTTAATTACAAAATTACTTTGTGATAATTAATAATATTATTGAAAAATATAATGTAAATAACGCAAAATACATTATAAAAAATGCCATTTAATTGTTGTTTGAAAAACCTGGTTGCTTAAGCCAATCCATCAGGAAACTTTTATTCAAATTTTTGATAGTCCCAGAACATATTTCGTTAGGTAAAGAAACTTCACAAGCAGCATTTAAATTGATTTCGTATCCCATACAAAAGTATTTAAGCTTTAACAAAACCACGTTTTAAATGTTTAAGCTTTAACAAAATCAAATTTTAATTTTTTTCTACATTCCTTTCGTTCGTTCGTTACAAGTAATTGCTAATTTTCTAACTTGTAGCTGGTTTTAGTTGCATTTACTTAACCGAGTTACATTAAACCATCGTGTGAATTTCTAAAATGATTATTAAGGTCCCTGCAAATTACTTAAAAACATAAGTTTTTCAAAAAAGCGCTATAACAGAAGAAAACGTTAAAACATTTAATTCAATATTTTCACCAAAAAAAAAAAAAAAAAACTGAAATAAAAATTCTTCCAGTAAATTTCACTAAATTGTCAAAGCTTTGATGTTTCAATTGTCTGTAGTTAAAATAAGAGTGTTATATTTAGCTCATCATATACCCTTCACCATGTGTGTATAACTACATTTACCCTACTGCAGATTTCCTATTGAATAGCCTTTTTCGGAAATTGTGAGTTTTGCTACAGGTTTTTGTCCCAGCTTATTAAATCTTAAGGTTACTGTAGCAGATCCTAGTAAAATTTAGTGAATAAAAGTAGTGAAAAGCTCGCCAGTTGTTCTTGTCTTTTACATTAATGTTTTAATCATTAACTGCAGGAATAGAAACGAAAGTTGAAAAAAGATGCAGAAGCAGGCACGGTGTTGTGCCCGCTGCGCATTGAAATTTTCTGTAGCTCATTTAGTGCCTTGGCAATGGAATGATAATTTTTTCACCTGTGGTGTAGGATATTAAAAGGAGTTGCCTCATTTATTGCAGCTAAAAACGACAAAATCAAAAATTTTGCTAATCTGGCAGCTCAGGCTTAATATATGCATATAATACAATAGTAACGGGTTCATTTCTGTACAAGAAATATTTCTTAAAAATTTTAATGTTGGTGTAGACACTAATCGATATGGAATACAAAACAATTATTTATCTGTCTATCTTCCTGTGTTCGCAGTACGTAAAAACTGCTGGATGGATTTGAATAAAATTTAGTGAGGAGGTCCTTTAGTTCCTATAACCTTGTGTCATGAAAATAAGTCATTTCGTAGAGAAAATAAAAATACAAATGTGAAAGGACCCAATTTTACCGATATAATGATACTAGAATAGTTGTCGGTACATTTTATTTTTGTGGATGGAAATTTTTTTACACTGTTTACAGAACTCTACAAAAAAATGCTTAAAAACACATTTTTCGAAATTTTAATTAAAAAAAAACGTGGATGAAGTTGTTAAAACTGCTAGTTTAGATTAAAGACTACAGACAATTCAAAATTAAGCGTTAGCGCCGACATAGAAAAAAGCCAAAGGATATCGAATATACGGAATTGAAAATTAAGAAGTGGCTCTGAAGCGCTTATCAGATATCTCAGAATGACGTGTCTAAAATTTTCAACAGAAAATGTGAAATTCTAAATTCATGAGTCTTTTAAATAACTCTCTAAAATTTTCTACATTAATTCTGATTAAAGAAGACATAGGATTTAGGTTAGAACTTCATTAAAAAATAACGCATTTTGGCATTTAAGTCACAATATAGGTATGGGACACTATTTTTTATAACCCGGAAAAATTAATAATTCTGCTGGTAACACATCGATCCAGAACCCACCTCTAAATATGAAGTGTTTAAATCCATTACTTTTTTGTGCATTGCACAGTATTTTCAACAAAATAAAATTAATTTTTACGGAAGTTAACACAAATTTATTATTAATAAAAGAGTTCAAATTTGCAAAGCCGTAAACATTTAATTACCCAACACCTTTAAAACTCTGATAAAATAAAGATAATCAACAGTAGGGAAATGATATCCTGCAGGAAAACTAAACGGCAGTTATAATAATTTCAAATAAAGGCAGAGAGTATGAGTAGATGAGTAAACCGCCTCAACCTAAGAATTTCCCAAACTCTATGACACTAAACATTTTGTAAAGAAATACAGTGTAAACTTTCTATAAGAAAGTTAAAAAAAAATAGAAAATACCCACTCCCAACCAAAGAATGAAACCGAACTTCTTAGCTAAAAATCGTAAATTTGAATTTTTCAAACAATGTTGGTTCTTATAATATTTTTCCCTCTATACCGCTATCGCTAATGAAGCTTTGTGTTTATTTTAGTTTTTTTTATGCAACGTAATGTGTTTGTGTGTGTATGGGCAAATGTTTTGTACGAATAATACCATTAAAATAGTCGTAGTAACACTAACATAAACTAATGCCTTAAAGCAGAATTTGAATTGTTTCCTTCAAGAAGAAAAGAGGAGACCCAAACCACTGGGTTCTTAATAAGTTTTTTGGTTTATAAAACGTTATTAGAAAAGTGTTGTATGTTTGTTTGTGTAGTGATGCAGAACAATAGCAGTTGTAACATTAGCAGCACATTAATCTGTTATAGCTGCAAAAAAGCGCCATTATTGTACATTTTATTTAAAATTATTTAATGTTAATTCGTGTATTTGTGTTTTCAACTATAAGTTTATCTTAATAAACATTAGTAAAATTTTAAAGGGACTTAGATACGAGAACCGTTATTTTTAATATTTAGAAATCGTAAATGTTTCTTTACAATTTTCCCTAACATTAATTTTTCTAATCAAGGTCAAAAATGCGAACGCAGATATAAATTTTTTAAAAGACACAATTATGATATGTAGAGCAGATACTCTATTGGACTGTTGCCATTTAGGTCGCTCCCTACCAGTGATTTGAGACTTGTATATTTGCCAGTTTTGTCATCGACTAATAATTGAAATAATTGACAACTTTCTCTATTATAGGATTTTCCCGCATTCGCTTTAGACTTAACTCACTAAGTAATCCAAAATGCTACCGTTCTAGAAAGAATCGTCATTTTAAGGCTAACCACTGTACAAAAGAAAAATTATACATTGCCAAACACTATGTAGTATGCCGTTCAAAAGGTTATAAGCAAACAGCTAAAAACTCTTAATTCTATGATTATCAAAAATAAGTGCTGTACCGAATCTTATATACCCTTCACCATATATGTATAACCACATATATACCATAAAGATCTTATTTTCCAAAAAGGCTTTTTTCGAAAACTGCACGTTGTGCTTAGGGCTGTTGCCCCAGCTTAATAAATGAAAAGGTTTCTGCATCACCAAATTTTCTTAAATTTTTTATTAATTTTCATTCTAAACTGCAGGAATACAGACGAAAGTTGAAAAAAAGATGTGTAAAAATAAAAGGCAGGGTGGTATTTTGCACGCTGCATCGAACACATCAACCGACCTTGCTGATTTTTAAAAGCAAAATTTTCGAATCTATGTCTGATCGATTGGCGTATTCAAATTTTCTCTAGCTCATCTAGTGCCCTGGTAATGTTGATTTCAACCCGCTAAATCGGCTAGGCTGTGCATTAGAACTCAGAATATATATATATTGTTGGTGTAGAAAATGGATATTGTAGAAATTACAAGTGGAATGACACCTGTAGTGAAGGGTTAAAAAAAGATTCAAACAAATTAAAAATAATTTTAATTATTTAAAATTTCTTTTAGTTTTCTTTTTTATGCGCATTTTGATAATAAGGCTATATTTTGAAATGTTAAATTCACTTAAAAAACCGGACTACAGAAATTCAGCGTCACAAAAACCCTTCGAAATAACACTTTTTTATTTGAAAAAGAACAAAATTAGATATTAAATACGAAATACTAAAGAATCTTAAGAAATAGTAATTTCAAAGGGCAATTCGGTTGTTAATAAAACGAGATTTCGGCTCAATGATATTCATTTAAACAAAAAGTTAACAAAAAACAAAAAAGCTTTTCTTATTGTCTTAACAAACTTATATAATTTTTTAACATCTGACATGTTTAACAAAAAATTATTCAACTAAAGTTGCTACCTGTCTTTTTTCATATAAGAAATCTAATTGATATAACTACAACATTTGTTTATAGAAAAACATTGAATCCGCCACCAATTCATAAACTAAAATAATATTTTATTAAAATAAATAAGAAGATTATATTCGGTTATTATAAATGTTATATACCCTTCACTGAAAGATTTGTGTATTTATTTAATTTTTAATAAAGGTTTTTAGGGTGAACTTGAGTTGCTTTTTTGGCACCTTGGGGTTTGCTATGCGTGCTTTAGAATCCGCCTGGGTTACCCCTCTTATTGTGTCGGGTTTTTATGCAAATAAAACACACCAAACAGAAAACAGTCAGCCCCTTTGCTGCTTGGGGTCTATTGATCCCCTACTTCCATATAGATTATCCTTATAAGTTTATTGAATTCTCTTTGGTTTCTACGGTATGTGCCTTAAGGTCCATTATCCACTACAAAGGGCCTTTGTGTGGCCACTGTGGTCCAACAGATGGCCACTTACCGTCTTTCATACAAACCAGAGGAAAGGAAACGACGGTCTTTAATTGTCGAAGTTGATTCCACACTGGTTGACTTGCTTCTTATGTTTTGCATGAAATTTCAAATATTTTAGTGCAAATAATTTCTTAAAAGAATTTAAATTTACCTTTTTGTTTAGGTTCAAAAAATGTTTGAAGATTAAATTAAAAACGAACCTAAGCCGAAATAGATAAATTTTTATTCATTTGTAAAAAAATTGTATTAAAATTAATTTTGGATAAATTTTCGTGAAAGTGAATAGTTTGGTTTAATTTTAATCGTCTAGTGAAATTCCATTTTCTTCTATAATCCAAAGTTTTGTTGAAGGGTATTAAAAATTCTCAAATACTTTATTTGGAAATAATAATTTTTATTGTAACAAGAAAATAAAGTATATAATTAAAAAAATTAAGTTTAAATTTTATTGTTAACAAGTTTTGATAAAATAAATCTTTTTCATAAAAATTCTAATGTGTTTGTAAATATATTTATGTATATTTAAATATAAATACTACTTGTTCCGAAATATCAAAAATTAATGATTAAAAAATTATTACATTGATGAATTTTGCATTTATTGATTACGACATGTATTAATAATGGATGCGAATTAAAAATATAAAATAAAATACAGTTTGAAAATTTTTGACCCCGACGTGATTTGAACACGCAACCTTCTGATCTGGAGTCAGACGCGCTACCGTTGCGCCACGGAGTCGTATATTTTGAATAGTAGTATTCACTTACTAGAGTTGTTGAATATAATGTAATAAATTGTTGGATTGCTAAATGAAATCGAGTAGTGATGCTCTGGAATAAGTTTCCTAATATCTAAAAACTTTCCTTAAACCGGCTTAGTTTTTTATGATGCAGCTTTAAATTCATTTAATATTTTTTTTTTAGTTTGCTAAAAAATTTTAATCAAAATAAATCACTTATTTTCTATTTATTAATATAAAAAAATCTATATAATTATGAAAAAGAACAAAGAAAAGAAAATATACGTAAAAGAAAACAGAAACTCTAAAAGCCATTATAATTTTTCTAATATTTTAGTTTATTGATTTTTGTTTTGTGTGCATTCACAGCCTCTTGCCTTCTCTAGCAAGAACTCAACACAAAATATATGAATCGCTTTTTTTGTACGTTTTTTTCCAAAAAATTTTTAAACTTATTATCGACAAAACTAATACATAAGCAAGTTTTTCTTTTTTATTCTTTTAAAGAAAATAAATAAAAGCAACAACAAACGAACAACAGAAAACTGAATTAGTAGCAAAATATAATACAAAGGAAAAAATTACAACAGGAACAAATAAAACTAAAAAAAAAAAAAACTTAAGAAAAATTTTGAGAAATAAATACATAAATAAAAAAAATAAATATAAGAAAAGAAAAAATTACAAGAAGCACTTTAACATGCTTGTTCATGCTCTTACAATATAATCTTGAATAAGCGTGTATTGGCGTCATCATATTGTTTGATTAGTTGTATAAAAATATTTTCCCAGAATATATTCCTGTAAGCAGACACTACAAAAAGCTTTTTTAACATCTACTAACACCATAAACAAAACCCAAAACTATGTAATATCACAAGGACATCGAAATACACCCAGCATGCACTCAAGATCCTTAACTAATAAAAATCGTAAGAAATACTTTTTCTTCTGTTACTTATTAATTAGAAATTTTATAAAGTTTTTTCTCCTTCTTTTGTGTTTTTTTTTTTTTTTTTTACATTTTAACTGTACAATTTTGTGTGCTGGTCTTTACTGACTACTACTACTACTGCAACAACTTTTAATTGTGTTAGAGATAAATATTTATTTCCTTTTTATAAAAACTTTTTTACCAATACTAAACCACTATTATATTATTACAGTTTAGAAATTTTTTGCACAAAAAGTATTTATTTGTGTATTGATGTAAGCGTTGGATAGTAGTGAATGGTAGCTTGAGCAGCACCATGGGTTATGTAACTGTTAAAGAACATTTCTCAAATATATGAACATTATTACAGCACAACTTTTACAATTTGAATGCCTTAGTAGCCATTAGGTCCTGGTTAAATTAAATCAATTGTTATCAATGTTTTACAATTACAGGTTTAAAGTTACAAATAAATTACTAGAGTCATATTGATAATAACAGTCAAAGTCATAGTAACAGCTTCAAATGCTAGTTAATGTTCATTAGCTATCACAGTCACAATCAGAGCCTCCCTCAGAGTCACACCGTTATATTTGAAAACTTTTAAATATTTTCTCGATGTCAGCTCTATATGAAAAAAAGTCATAATCTAACAATTGCCACAATCTAAAAGCTTAAGATTCTTTTTAGAATTATAGTTGCAATTATAAACAAACAAAATTTAAATAATTTTAATTTAACGTTCATTTGTTGTTCACGTTAAGTGCCCACGACATCGTCCACGTGTCATTTATAATTTTATTAAAATTCAAATTTAGAAAAATTTGTTTTTAAATATTTATTGTAGAGGTCTGTAATATGTGCTGATACCTGTTTTAATACATGAAATATTTTTTGAAAATATCGATGTTGGTGTTGATAGTAATCGATATAGAATGAAAAACGCCTATTTTTGAAATATTTTTTCTGACTTTCCGTCTGTCTGTGTTCGATCGCGTAACAACTGCTGGATGGATTTGAATAAAATATGAAAGGTTCAAGTAAAGAATACTTTTTATTTCATAAAAATATGTCATTTCGTAGAGAAACTGGAGGTACAAATGTGAAAGCACCCAAATCTACCGGTATAATGGTAATAAAACAGTTGTCAGAACATTTTACTTTTGTAGATGAAAAATTTTGAAGACTGTTTACAGATTTCTACAACAAAAACACACATTTTTTAAAATTTTAATTTTAAGAAAATTAGAAATAATATGCGGAGGAAGTCGTGGGCACTTCTAGTTATATCTATAATTTTTCAAAGTTACAGTCACAGTCTTACACGCAGTTATTTTGTCAAAATTATAGCCACTTGCAGTCACAGTTATACCTGAAAAATTAAAGAATTATTTATGTTGTCTTTTTTTCAATATCATAATCGCAATGAAATCAATAACACATACTGTCATACTGATAGATTTAATAACAGTCTTAAAAGCCAAAACTTTAACAAAGTTGTTGTAGCCACATTCGTATTTTTGGTCAGAGCAATATTATCAGTTATAAAGTTAGATATAATCCCAGTCCAGAAATCAAAAATTTTTTCCATATATATTCTATCTCAAAACTCTTGTCACAGCAATATTCTCCCTTTAAGTGAAATAAAATTGCAGTGAGCATCATGCAACTTTATAGCAAAAGTATCAGTGATAGATATAGTTACAGCTGCAAGTGTTTTTGAGATTTAGGTAGTTATCCATCATAAATGCATTATTCCACGGTGCTCTAAACATCATCTGTAATCAATCTATCCATCAGCGCTTTTAGAGCTCACAGCAACACTCTATGTAGCAACTTTTGGTATCACGGTTGGCAAGACTATGCTATTAATCTTACTAACAGCCATTTTCACAGCCATTAACAATATTTTGGCCACAGTTTTAAATAATTTTAAATTCTAATAATTACATCCCGTTAAACTCTTTGTTTTAGTAGCAGGTACACAGACATAATCAACATTCATAGACACGTTAACTGCTGTCGTAGTAATCGTTTGTTCGAATTCGAATCATAGTCAAAAGTTGACATTTTATTAAAACTAATTTTCATACAAATTCTTTTACAAAATTTAATTTATTATGGACGTAAAAACCAACTAAATATTTTGTGCCTAATTCGCTCAGAATTCTTTAAAACAGTCTGTAAAAGATACCGAATTCGTATCTACAGTTTCCAGAAAACATCGTTTGGTATTTTGACAAGAAAGCCTCACACAAGATTTTAGGAAATTCGGAAGTCTTTAAGAATAGTCATATAAAATTCCGCATCAATAATTAAGAAATTTGCGATAATTCTGAATAACTTCTGGCAAGAAAAACACTGCCAAAAATACCGGAAACTGCTCTACTAATTGCCTGTCGGAATTATTAATAACTCGAATGACTGTTTAGCAAAATATTGTATTTTTTTTAACATCAGACATGTGGGAAAGAAATGTTTAAAGTATAATTTTACACTTTGACAGTTAAAGTCAAAGTTATGATTGCAGCCGTAATCACAGCCTTGAAGACTCATAATAATTAATTATTAATTATGTCTTGTTTCGATTATATATTCCCCAATATCTACTGGCCATAATCCAGGACTATTTTCGTAATAGACTCCTGTTATATGACACAGACACTGGTGCAAGGAGATACTAAATCACAGGTGAAGTCCCCCAAGGTTCAGTGCTTGGGCCATTAATATGGAATGCGTTGTACTATTGTGTATTAAGGTTGGTTTTACCGGCAAATGTGAAGATAAATGGTTTTGCGGATGGCATATCATTTGTTTGTGTGGCCAAAGAACTCTCAGATGTCGAAACGGTTACTAATGCTACCATACAGATTGTTCGATCCTGGCTCAAGGCGATGGGATTAAATCTCGCGGATGATAAGAAGGAAGCGGTATCAATAAGCAGCCGAAAAAAATGAGGGAGACCATTAAGTTGAGCATAGGCACGTGTTGCATTCAAGCTAAGCCATATCATAAATATTTTGGTGTAATGATTGATACTCGTCTATCCTTCTTTGATCACCTAGAATACATAAGTGCTAAGGCATGAAAAACGTGCCCTGCGATATCGCGTGCCACTTTAGAGGTCCTTAATACCTCTAGAGAAAGTTGATTACCGGCGTTGTAAGGAGCAATATATTATATGCTTCCTCTGTTTAGGCAATTGAGTTGCGGTAAGAATCATATGCGAATGTGATTACTCCTGTATACAGACTTGCAGCTCTCCGTGTGTGTGGTGCGTTTAGAACAGTATCGGATGAGGAAGCTTTCGTTATCGCTGGTATGTTGCCGATTGATTTGGATACGGTTGTGGAGATGGTCATATTCTTTGATACCAGAGGACATGGTGATCTGAATTATTACATTACTAAACTGTTGAACAGACATGGTTGCTTTAGGACGTACTTGTGCCGCTTTTGTTTGTCCACGGTTTCGAAATTGGAGGATAAATTTTGAGCAGGAATAGGTCTTAGTGTTAGGTCCAAGAACATAGTTCAAGCTATGTTGTCTTCGTTGAGCAGTTGAGAGTATGTGTATAACTTCGTAGATTAGAAAGGATTCAAAGAAGAATTGACATAGTTTAGAGCAGGGTTTATATCTTTCCCACCTTGTGATGGAAAGTAGTAGTTTCAGTGGTTAATGTATCGTGGTGTTTTAGCATATTAGGCTCCTGCACTCCTGGCAGTTCGGGGGCTAGGGAATTTCGATACTTTCATCTCGTTAAATAAAAAAAAAAGTAAAAATAAAGAACATAGTCACAATCATCGCTGAAGCCACAGCTTTACTAAAAGCATTGTGACAGATAAAGTATTAGAGAAAGGATATTTTCATTGAAGATAACAAAGTCAAATTGAAGCCCAAATCTTGTTAATTATCACAGCTGTAATCGTAGACAAACTGACAATAGTCAAGATCAAATACAAGATTTCAAAATTGTAGATTGTTTACAGTAACATTTTACTTAAATTTAAATATACTAATTTATGTAAATTTTCAACCCATAGTGTTACTAGGTAACTAGTTCAGTATGAAGCTTTAGAATGCAGCGATGTTTTAAATTAATTCTATTCTATATTATCTTTTAGAAACCTTATCAACATCTAAACTCCCGCATATTGTTATGCGCTTACAACTACTTCTTTTCAATTTTTATTTTGTTGCTCATAAGATTGGATTTCTTTCCACTTGTTTTTCTGTTTACACATCTAGACAAGAAAAAATTATTTTATTCTTTATTAAATGCAAAACAAAACAACAAGTAAAATTAAAAAGAAAGAAAAAGTTTTATGTTTAGTGTACCTTCAACTATATTTATATAGTTAAATATACAAACATGTACCAAACCCATATACTTGGATATATATTTCTTCAAACACATTCATACACTTCCATACAAAAATGCGTACGCAAAGTATTAAAAGTAATAATAAGTAGTACCTTTATAGCTCAAACTACGTTTTGAATTCATTTATTTAATTTTTTTCAAAACAGTAAAAAAAGTAGGTTTTGCATAGACATTGAAAATGGGAAATATTTACATACATAAAGTAATTTTTTATTAAAAAAAAGGATGCCTTTGCTACGCACATACACATGCTAACAATGATTTAAACTTTTTTTAATGTTTTTTTTTCAAATATACACGCAGACGTTTACAATTATTTACTACTTGAATACTACACACTACTACTCTGTTCAAGTCGTAAAGTTTAGTCATAACCCCCTAATATTTCTATACAATTTCATTTCGCTTTTTTCCACTGCGGCGTCAGTGTTAAAATTCGGTTTTATTTTATTTTTATTTTAAAGCAGCATTAGAGCAGCAGCAAAAACTACAACTGTGTCGCCGTTTATTGTAAAATAAAATA
The DNA here is from genome assembly GCA_937654795.1 of Cistogaster globosa. Lineage (NCBI taxonomy): Eukaryota > Metazoa > Arthropoda > Insecta > Diptera > Tachinidae > Cistogaster > Cistogaster globosa. The sequence continues at coordinate 69,345,767 of OW569406.1, forward strand.
ACAGCAACAAAATATAGAAAACAAAAAAACAAAATTATTGTTGTAAAAAAATCAACCCTCAAACGCGCTTTTTTACTGGTTTGAGTGTCATCTATTCACTCAAATCTCTCTAAACATAAAAATTTTTTAAAAATGTTAAAACAAACATAGCCACACATACAACAAGACTTCAAAATTACAGTGATAGAAATTTAAATAATTCTTTTAATGAATAAGGCAGAAGGTAACAAGTGCATATTGTTTAAATAGATTGCAATGAATATCACTGTATATTTGAATGTATGTAACAAAATCTTTATTCAGTGATTCCCTAAAAATCAAACTTATGGCTTCATACCCGGCGTGACTGCTGTAGCCTTGAAGTATCAAGTTTTCATCACTTTTCATTTCTGATAGATATTTAAATAGTTATGACACTTTTCTATCAGTGTAACATAAAAAGCAAAAAAATTATATTGTAGATATAAATTTTTTCCAAATATATCAGACTTTACACACCAACAACAAAAACAACTAAAGTAACTACACAATTACAAAAGGCACGCATACCAGCATCTAAATAAAAAATAAGTTCAGATTTTTAACTGCGAACACGTAGTTAAATTTTTATTTTATTTTTTATTTTGAAACCTGTAAACTTAGAATACAAAAATAACAACAACAAGATAAAACAACGTGCATAAGTAGAGATGTAGTAGACGCAGTAACAGTTGACGTCAACATCATGAAAGCGTTCAGCATAAGAAGGCTACGGGAATTAAAAAATATATAAAAATCATGTAATAGATGTAGTAAATGATGAAAAATAATGAAAAAAAGACTGAAAATAAAAATAATAGAATAACATACAACTGAACACATGCACAAACTTGTAGACATATTGAAAACTCTAGCTTTGCAAAAGAGATCCTGATTTTTACAATAAAGACAAACTTACACTGTAATACACACAAACACACGCACACACTATAAAAAAAATAATTCAACTAAACAGATCTACTTTTTTTTATTTAACAGTGATTCGCATTAAAACTTTTCTAAGAGTTGTAGCGAACACTGCAGCCAAAGTAAACGTACATAAACCACCCTTGTGCTGCTGAAGTATTTTTTTTCTATGTTTGCGTTTTAAAGTGCAAAAAGGAAAAGTTTTTGCCTTTGCTTTATTTTTTGTTTAGCGTTTGTGTTCGCTCAAATTTTTGTATTGTTTGTATTTTTTTAGCTGTTGTAGTAGTGTTTAGTTTCCTTTTTAGCTAATGCTTATTTTAATATTTTCAAAACTTATTACCGTTCTCTGCCTTCTCACCCACCTTCTTAATCATTCCCTGCAAATCAATAGTTTCTTTATTTTTATTATATTGAGAGACTTTAGATTTTGGCTGAGTCTGCTACTGCTTAATGTTTTTTATGTTCATGAATATCAACAACAAACCGCGCGCAATAATTTCACTTTAATTCTATTGCCAGTGTACAAAATATTCGACTTTTAGTTTTTTTTTTTTTTTTGGATTATTTATAGATGGGTTTTTAAAGAAAGGATTAGTACTAAAGATGTTGTTAGTTTAATAGGAGTATTGGCAAAAATGATTGTGAATTTGCTATAATAAATATAAAAATAGTTTGCTTGCTTATCACTTACGTATATTAATTTCTCAGTGTATACATTTGGTACTAATTTTTAATTAAAAAAATTTATTACCTCAATTTTAGCTCTTAAATAGTCAATCAGTTTGCTATATTAGTTCTTAAATTTAGTAATAATTTAAAATAGTCCCTCAAATTTAGTTCTTATTTAGTACTAAATTTATTTTTCCATTTTGGACTAATATAAAAATTAGTTAGAAAATTAGTGTAATAACAACTTACTTAAAGCAAAATAGTCTGCAAATGTATCTGTTACATTTAGTACTAAATATAGTTTTCACATTTTATACTAATATATAAATTAAAACTTAGTACCACAATAACGAATTTTTTACACCAAAATAGTTTGTAAATTTACCTGTTTCATTTCGTACTAAATTTAGTTTTACATTTTATACAAATATATAAATTAAAACTAAGTACTGCAATAATGACTTTTTAAAAAGAAAAAAATCTGCAAATTTATCTGTTTTGTTTAGTACTAAATTTAGTTTTTACATTTTGTACTAAATTATAAATTCAAACTTAGTTCTTTAATAGCAACTTTTTAAACAAAATAGTCGACATATTTATGTGTTGTATTTAGTAATAAATTTATTTTTTAAATTTTAAACTTATATATAAATTAAAACTAAGTAACGCAATAACGGCTTTCTAAAACTAAATTTTTTTTAATTTATCTGTTATATTTAGTACTAAATTTAATACTTTTTTGCACTTATTTTTAAATGTATTCATAGGGACCCAATAACAATTTTTTTTAAAAGAATATAGTATGCGAATTTGTCGGTTGCATTTGGTACTAAATTTAGTTTTTACATTTTGGACTTGTTTACAGTTTTAAAATTTAGTCACTTTAATTTTGGTTTTTTATTAACTGATAACGATAACATTTGAGGCTCTGTATGGTACTAATTTTGTTGCAGAATCGTATTTTTATTTTTTATTTTTTAAATACGTTATTTTGTTAACTAAAATAAAAATTAATAACATAAAACCTTGAGCAATAAAAATAGTTATCATTGGAAAAATTTAATAAATATAATTTCTTCTCATAACTTTTTGTAATAGGAAAGATTTTTTTATTGAGCATTGCCGACATGTTAGAAAGAGATGAGCGTTATTAGCACAAACATTAGATGGCATAAAAAATTATAATAGAAACAAACCATAATGAAAAATATAAAAATTTGTATTTTTATAAGATGATTACAATAAACTGTTATTATTGCAATTGTTGGTATTGTTTGTTATTGCTTTTCCTTTTTTAAGAGAATTATATGTAGTAGCAAATTATAATGAAAATAGTAGTAGAAGCTGTTAAATGTCACAGATCTCAAACAGAAATGGATGTTTGATGAAAAAGTTAAAAAACAGCTGCTTGACGTTAGCAGCGCCAATACGTCTTAGTCGACGTTGTTTTAATTTGTATTTTTTAGTTCTTTAAATATCTTTTTATAAATATTTTGTTTATATTTGGTAAATGTTTTAACAAAAAAAATGTTAAACAAAAAAAAAGAGATATTAATTTCTTTACATTTTTTGTTGTAATTTTAAAGAACTGCGGGCAAGACACTTAAGAAAAGAAACAAAAGCTTTACGATCATGAAAAAAAATTATTTGAAATATATAAAACAATTTATCAAATTATATAAAATTATATTATTATAAAGTAATTAATAAATAGTTTTTATTTTTCATTTTCCTAAAGCTGTGAAATATTTCAAGTAGGTTCATGTGGAATTTTTTAAACAAGAAGTAATAATCTGTCTATGCGAGGTATTGGTGCTTAAACAAATTGGAAGTTGTCAATACTTTAAAATATCTAATTGTAAATACTTAAAAAATTTATATGACTAAGTTTATTAATTTCGTCTTTCGTTTATTTTATTTTTTATTTTATTTATTTTAACTTTCAAAGAATTTTAAGAACGAAAAATTATGTTAAAATATCTGCAACCTTTTTTTTAAGAAAACAGAACATTTTTGACACCAGCAAAACTAAAATGTGTAAACAGCTAAAAATATTGCATACTATTAGGCAAATGCAGACAATTCTCCTTTAAATCGCATCACTACTTTTAAGGGAAATAAATAAAATTGCTTAGACGATACTATTCATGTTTGTTTTAGTAAAAGTAGTATATTTTAGAATTATATTCATAGTTCTTTTTTTAAAGTAGAGGCAAAATACCTTAAAAAACGTTTATATAATCACAAATACCAAGCAAAACTAATTTGGTTCCAATCATGTTTGTCACTTAAAGTGTTTATTAGAATTAAACTGCAACCATATTGCACAATGTCCCCTATGAACTCTTCCAAGAATTAAATAAAAACATAGAGACTACTTTAACTGATACAATCTATTTATTCCTCCCCGATGCTACTTTAGCATAACATGACTTTTTTTAATTTTGTTGCAAGTGTTAAAAAATTAATGACTACTGCATTATGACCATTTGATATTTCAACAAAATTTTAATTTTTTTTTCACAGGCATGTGATCTGGCTTTCATACAAAATTCGTTATGTTTTTTTTTTTTTTCTTAATACATGCGACGATTGTCTGCAGCATTTAAACTAAATATTTTGCCGATTATATTGGCATTTAGGCATCTGTTATATCAATTAAAATTTTACAAATTTTCTGCATTGCAAATAGAGATATTTTTTCTACATATTTTAATGATTTTTTATTTATTTATTTTTTTTTTTGCTACGAGTATTTTTAGCAAATGTAAATGTTAGTTTTATTTTGCATATAAAAACGCTGAAATAAAAGAAAAAAACTCAAACATTTTTTTTTTATTTTTGTATGTATTTGCCTTTTTTAATTGTGTGTCTAATGAAGGTATACAACAAAATTATTTTTATAATATTCATTCAATGTGTGTGAAGATAAATTTTAAAATTTATAACCCTAGCCACATTCTGTTACGATAACAGAGCTCTGTTAATCAGTTAACATAACCAATGTTAATATTAAAAATTTATTATAAGAGTTTCAAAACAATATTTAAATATAATTTAACGTGGATAGAACAAAAAAAAGTATTTTAAAACACTTCCACTAGTGTCGTTATTAAACTCCAATGGTCAAATATATTAACATTGTGTTTTTTCAGAAATTTTAGCGGTTTTTCCAAAAACACCACTTTTGAAATTTGAAAAAGGACTTTGGTCCTTTTCTCGAAAACGAAAGAGAGTGGGCGAAAAAAATTTATTGGAGAAGACTTCTAGTAGTGTCTTTATTAAACTCTAATGGTCAAATATATTAACATTGTGTTTTTTCAGAAATTTTAGCGGTTTTTCCAAAAACACCACTTTTGAAATTTGAAAAAGGACTTTGGTCCTTTTCTCGTAAACGAAAGAGAGTGGGCGAAAAAAATTTATTGGAGAAGACTTCTAGTAGTGTCTTTATTAAACTCTAATGGTCAAATATATTAACATTGTGTTTTTTCAGAAATTTTAGCGGTTTTTCCAAAAACACCACTTTTGAAATTTGAAAAGGGACTTTGGTCCTTTTTTCGTAAACGAAAGAGAGTGGGCGAAAAAAATTTATTGGAGAAGACTTCTAGTAGTGTCTTTATTAAACTCTAATGGTCAAATATATTAACATTGTGTTTTTTCAGAAATTTTAGCGGTTTTTCCAAAAACACCACTTTTGAAATTTGAAAAAGGACTTTGGTCCTTTTCTCGAAAACGAAAGAGAGTGGGCGAAAAAAATTTATTGGAGAAGACTTCTAGTAGTGTCTTTATTAAACTCTAATGGTCAAATATATTAACATTGTGTTTTTTCAGAAATTTTAGCGGTTTTTCCAAAAACACCACTTTTGAAATTTGAAAAAGGACTTTGGTCCTTTTCTCGTAAACGAAAGAGAGTGGGCGAAAAAAATTTATTGGAGAAGACTTCTAGTAGTGTCTTTATTAAACTCTAATGGTCAAATATATTAACATTGTGTTTTTTCAGAAATTTTAGCGGTTTTTCCAAAAACACCACTTTTGAAATTTGAAAAGGGACTTTGGTCCTTTTCTCGTAAACGAAAGAGAGTGGGCGAAAAAAAATTATTGGAGAAGACTTCTAGTAGTGTCTTTATTAAACTCTAATGGTCAAATATATTAACATTGTGTTTTTTCAGAAATTTTAGCGGTTTTTCCAAAAACACCACTTTTGAAATTTGAAAAAGGACTTTGGTCCTTTTCTCGAAAACGAAAGAGAGTGGGCGAAAAAAATTTATTGGAGAAGACTTCTAGTAGTGTCTTTATTAAACTCTAATGGTCAAATATATTAACATTGTGTTTTTTCAGAAATTTTAGCGGTTTTTCCAAAAACACCACTTTTGAAATTTGAAAAAGGACTTTGGTCCTTTTCTCGTAAACGAAAGAGAGTGGGCGAAAAAAATTTATTGGAGAAGACTTCTAGTAGTGTCTTTATTAAACTCTAATGGTCAAATATATTAACATTGTGTTTTTTCAGAAATTTTAGCGGTTTTTCCAAAAACACCACTTTTGAAATTTGAAAAAGGACTTTGGTCCTTTTCTCGTAAACGAAAGAGAGTGGGCGAAAAAAATTTATTGGAGAAGACTTCTAGTAGTGTCTTTATTAAACTCTAATGGTCAAATATATTAACATTGTGTTTTTTCAGAAATTTTAGCGGTTTTTCCAAAAACACCACTTTTGAAATTTGAAAAGGGACTTTGGTCCTTTTCTCGTAAACGAAAGAGAGTGGGCGAAAAAAATTTATTGGAGAAGACTTCTAGTAGTGTCTTTATTAAACTCTAATGGTCAAATATATTAACATTGTGTTTTTTCAGAAATTTTAGCGGTTTTTCCAAAAACACCACTTTTGAAATTTGAAAAAGGACTTTGGTCCTTTTCTCGAAAACGAAAGAGAGTGGGCGAAAAAAATTTATTGAAGAAGACTTCTAGTAGTGTCTTTATTAAACTCTAATGGTCAAATATATTAACATTGTGTTTTTTCAGAAATTTTAGCGGTTTTTCCAAAAACACCACTTTTGAAATTTGAAAAAGGACTTTGGTCCTTTTCTCGTAAACGAAAGAGAGTGGGCGAAAAAAATTTATTGGAGAAGACTTCTAGTAGTGTCTTTATTAAACTCTAATGGTCAAATATATTAACATTGTGTTTTTTCAGAAATTTTAGCGGTTTTTCCAAAAACACCACTTTTGAAATTTGAAAAGGGACTTTGGTCCTTTTCTCGTAAACGAAAGAGAGTGGGCGAAAAAAATTTATTGGAGAAGACTTCTAGTAGTGTCTTTATTAAACTCTAATGGTCAAATATATTAACATTGTGTTTTTTCAGAAATTTTAGCGGTTTTTCCAAAAACACCACTTTTGAAATTTGAAAAAGGACTTTGGTCCTTTTCTCGAAAACGAAAGAGAGTGGGCGAAAAAAATTTATTGGAGAAGACTTCTAGTAGTGTCTTTATTAAACTCTAATGGTCAAATATATTAACATTGTGTTTTTTCAGAAATTTTAGCGGTTTTTCCAAAAACACCACTTTTGAAATTTGAAAAAGGACTTTGGTCCTTTTCTCGTAAACGAAAGAGAGTGGGCGAAAAAAATTTATTGGAGAAGACTTCTAGTAGTGTCTTTATTAAACTCTAATGTTCAAATATATTAACATTGTGTTTTTTCAGAAATTTTAGCGGTTTTTCCAAAAACACCACTTTTGAAATTTGAAAAGGGACTTTGGTCCTTTTCTCGTAAACGAAAGAGAGTGGGCGAAAAAAATTTATTGGAGAAGACTTCTAGTAGTGTCTTTATTAAACTCTAATGGTCAAATATATTAACATTGTGTTTTTTCAGAAATTTTAGCGGTTTTTCCAAAAACACCACTTTTGAAATTTGAAAAAGGACTTTGGTCCTTTTCTCGAAAACGAAAGAGAGTGGGCGAAAAAAATTTATTGGAGAAGACTTCTAGTAGTGTCTTTATTAAACTCTAATGGTCAAATATATTAACATTGTGTTTTTTCAGAAATTTTAGCGGTTTTTCCAAAAACACCACTTTTGAAATTTGAAAAAGGACTTTGGTCCTTTTCTCGTAAACGAAAGAGAGTGGGCGAAAAAAATTTATTGGAGAAGACTTCTAGTAGTGTCTTTATTAAACTCTAATGGTCAAATATATTAACATTGTGTTTTTTCAGAAATTTTAGCGGTTTTTCCAAAAACACCACTTTTGAAATTTGAAAAGGGACTTTGGTCCTTTTCTCGTAAACGAAAGAGAGTGGGCGAAAAAAATTTATTGGAGAAGACTTCTAGTAGTGTCTTTATTAAACTCTATTGGTCAAATATATTAACATTGTGTTTTTTCAGAAATTTTAGCGGTTTTTCCAAAAACACCACTTTTGAAATTTGAAAAAGGACTTTGGTCCTTTTCTCGAAAACGAAAGAGAGTGGGCGAAAAAAATTTATTGGAGAAGACTTCTAGTAGTGTCTTTATTAAACTCTAATGGTCAAATATATTAACATTGTGTTTTTTCAGAAATTTTAGCGGTTTTTCCAAAAACACCACTTTTGAAATTTGAAAAAGGACTTTGGTCCTTTTCTCGTAAACGAAAGAGAGTGGGCGAAAAAAATTTATTGGAGAAGACTTCTAGTAGTGTCTTTATTAAACTCTAATGGTCAAATATATTAACATTGTGTTTTTTCAGAAATTTTAGCGGTTTTTCCAAAAACACCACTTTTAAAATTTGAAAAGGGACTTTGGTCCTTTTCTCGTAAACGAAAGAGAGTGGGCGAAAAAAATTTATTGGAGAAGACTTCTAGTAGTGTCTTTATTAAACTCTAATGGTCAAATATATTAACATTGTGTTTTTTCAGAAATTTTAGCGGTTTTTCCAAAAACACCACTTTTGAAATTTGAAAAAGGACTTTGGTCCTTTTCTCGAAAACGAAAGAGAGTGGGCGAAAAAAATTTATTGGAGAAGACTTCTAGTAGTGTCTTTATTAAACTCTTATGGTCAAATATATTAACATTGTGTTTTTTCAGAAATTTTAGCGGTTTTTCCTAAAACACCACTTTTGAAATTTGAAAAAGGACTTTGGTCCTTTTCTCGTAAACGAAAGAGAGTGGGCGAAAAAAATTTATTGGAGAAGACTTCTAGTAGTGTCTTCATTAAACTCTAATGGTCAAATATATTAACATTGTGTTTTTTCAGAAATTTTAGCGGTTTTTCCAAAAACACCACTTTTGAAATTTGAAAAAGGACTTTGGTCCTTTTCTCGTAAACGAAAGAGAGTGGGCGAAAAAAATTTATTGGAGAAGACTTCTAGTAGTGTCTTTATTAAACTCTAATGGTCAAATATATTAACATTGTGTTTTTTCAGAAATTTTAGCGGTTTTTCCAAAAACACCACTTTTGAAATTTGAAAAAGGACTTTGGTCCTTTTCTCGTAAACGAAAGAGAGTGGGCGAAAAAAATTTATTGGAGAAGACTTCTAGTAGTGTCTTTATTAAACTCTAATGGTCAAATATATTAACATTGTGTTTTTTCAGAAATTTTAGCGGTTTTTCCAAAAACACCACTTTTGAAATTTGAAAAAGGACTTTGGTCCTTTTCTCGTAAACGAAAGAGAGTGGGCGAAAAAAATTTATTGGAGAAGACTTCTAGTAGTGTCTTTATTAAACTCTAATGGTCAAATATATTAACATTGTGTTTTTTCAGAAATTTTAGCGGTTTTTTCCAAAAACACCACTTTTGAAATTTGAAAAAGGACTTTGGTCCTTTTCTCGTAAACGAAAGAGAGTGGGCGAAAAAAATTTATTGGAGAAGACTTCTAGTAGTGTCTTTATTAAACTCTAATGGTCAAATATTTTAACATTGTGTTTTTTCAGAAATTTTAGCGGTTTTTCCAAAAACACCACTTTTGAAATTTGAAAAAGGACTTTGGTCCTTTTCTCGTAAACGAAAGAGAGTGGGCGAAAAAAATTTATTGGAGAAGACTTCTAGTAGTGTCTTTATTAAACTCTAATGGTCAAATATATTAACATTGTGTTTTTTCAGAAATTTTATCGGTTTTTCCAAAAACACCACTTTTGGAATTTGAAAAAGGACTTTGGTCCTTTTCTCGAAAACGAAAGAGAGTGGGCGAAAAAAATTTATTGGAGAAGACTTCTAGTAGTGTCTTTATTAAACTCTAATGGTCAAAAATATTAACATTGTGTTTTTTCAGAAATTTTAGCGGTTTTTCCAAAAACACCACTTTTGAAATTTGAAAAAGGACTTTGGTCCTTTTCTCGTAAACGAAAGAGAGTGGGCGAAAAAAATTTATTGGAGAAGACTTCTAGTAGTGTCTTTATTAAACTCTAATGGTCAAATATATTAACATTGTGTTTTTTCAGAAATTTTAGCGGTTTTTCCAAAAACACCACTTTTGAAATTTGAAAAGGGACTTTGGTCCTTTTCTCGTAAACGAAAGAGAGTGGGCGAAAAAAATTTATTGGAGAAGACTTCTAGTAGTGTCTTTATTAAACTCTATTGGTCAAATATATTAACATTGTGTTTTTTCAGAAATTTTAGCGGTTTTTCCAAAAACACCACTTTTGAAATTTGAAAAAGGACTTTGGTCCTTTTCTCGAAAACGAAAGAGAGTGGGCGAAAAAAATTTATTGGAGAAGACTTCTAGTAGTGTCTTTATTAAACTCTAATGGTCAAATATATTAACATTGTGTTTTTTCAGAAATTTTAGCGGTTTTTCCAAAAACACCACTTTTGAAATTTGAAAAAGGACTTTGGTCCTTTTCTCGTAAACGAAAGAGAGTGGGCGAAAAAAATTTATTGGAGAAGACTTCTAGTAGTGTCTTTATTAAACTCTAATGGTCAAATATATTAACATTGTGTTTTTTCAGAAATTTTAGCGGTTTTTCCAAAAACACCACTTTTGAAATTTGAAAAGGGACTTTGGTCCTTTTCTCGTAAACGAAAGAGAGTGGGCGAAAAAAATTTATTGGAGAAGACTTCTAGTAGTGTCTTTATTAAACTCTTATGGTCAAATATATTAACATTGTGTTTTTTCAGAAATTTTAGCGGTTTTTCCAAAAACACCACTTTTGAAATTTGAAAAAGGACTTTGGTCCTTTTCTCGAAAACGAAAGAGAGTGGGCGAAAAAAATTTATTGGAGAAGACTTCTAGTAGTGTCTTTATTAAACTCTTATGGTCAAATATATTAACATTGTGTTTTTTCAGAAATTTTAGCGGTTTTTCCAAAAACACCACTTTTGAAATTTGAAAAAGGACTTTGGTCCTTTTCTCGAAAACGAAAGAGAGTGGGCGAAAAAAATTTATTGGAGAAGACTTCTAGTAGTGTCTTTATTAAACTCTAATGGTCAAATATATTAACATTGTGTTTTTTCAGAAATTTTAGCGGTTTTTCCAAAAACACCACTTTTGAAATTTGAAAAAGGACTTTGGTCCTTTTCTCGTAAACGAAAGAGAGTGGGCGAAAAAAATTTATTGGAGAAGACTTCTAGTAGTGTCTTTATTAAACTCTAATGGTCAAATATATTAACATTGTGTTTTTTCAGAAATTTTAGCGGTTTTTCCAAAAACACCACTTTTGAAATTTGAAAAGGGACTTTGGTCCTTTTCTCGTAAACGAAAGAGAGTGGGCGAAAAAAATTTATTGGAGAAGACTTCTAGTAGTGTCTTTATTAAACTCTATTGGTCAAATATATTAACATTGTGTTTTTTCAGAAATTTTAGCGGTTTTTCCAAAAACACCACTTTTGAAATTTGAAAAAGGACTTTGGTCCTTTTCTCGAAAACGAAAGAGAGTGGGCGAAAAAAATTTATTGGAGAAGACTTCTAGTAGTGTCTTTAGTAAACTCTAATGGTCAAATATATTAACATTGTGTTTTTTCAGAAATTTTAGCGGTTTTTCCAAAAACACCACTTTTGAAATTTGAAAAAGGACTTTGGTCCTTTTCTCGTAAACGAAAGAGAGTGGGCGAAAAAAATTTATTGGAGAAGACTTCTAGTAGTGTCTTTATTAAACTCTAATGGTCAAATATATTAACATTGTGTTTTTTCAGAAATTTTAGCGGTTTTTCCAAAAACACCACTTTTGAAATTTGAAAAGGGACTTTGGTCCTTTTCTCGTAAACGAAAGAGAGTGGGCGAAAAAAATTTATTGGAGAAGACTTCTAGTAGTGTCTTTATTAAACTCTAATGGTCAAATATATTAACATTGTGTTTTTTCAGAAATTTTAGCGGTTTTTCCAAAAACACCACTTTTGAAATTTGAAAAAGGACTTTGGTCCTTTTCTCGAAAACGAAAGAGAGTGGGCGAAAAAAATTTATTGGAGAAGACTTCTAGTAGTGTCTTTATTAAACTCTAATGGTCAAATATATTAACATTGTGTTTTTTCAGAAATTTTAGCGGTTTTTCCAAAAACACCACTTTTGAAATTTGAAAAAGGACTTTGGTCCTTTTCTCGTAAACGAAAGAGAGTGGGCGAAAAAAATTTATTGGAGAAGACTTCTAGTAGTGTCTTTATTAAACTCTAATGGTCAAATATATTAACATTGTGTTTTTTCAGAAATTTTAGCGGTTTTTCCAAAAACACCACTTTTGAAATTTGAAAAAGGACTTTGGTCCTTTTCTCGTAAACGAAAGAGAGTGGGCGAAAAAAATTTATTGGAGAAGACTTCTAGTAGTGTCTTTATTAAACTCTAATGGTCAAATATATTAACATTGTGTTTTTTCAGAAATTTTAGCGGTTTTTCCAAAAACACCACTTTTGAAATTTGAAAAAGGACGTTGGTCCTTTTCTCGTAAACGAAAGAGAGTGGGCGAAAAAAATTTATTGGAGAAGACTTCTAGTAGTGTCTTTATTAAACTCTAATGGTCAAATATATTAACATTGTGTTTTTTCAGAAATTTTAGCGGTTTTTCCAAAAACACCACTTTTGAAATTTGAAAAAGGGCTTTGGTCCTTTTCTCGAGAACGAAAGAGAGTGGGCGAAAACAAATTTATTGGAGAAGACTTCTAGTAGTGTCTTTATTAAACTCTAATGGTCAAATATATTAACATTGTGTTTTTTCAGAAATTTTAGCGGTTTTTCCAAAAACACCACTTTTGAAATTTGAAAAGGGACTTTGGTCCTTTTCTCGTAAACGAAAGAGAGTGGGCGAAAAAAATTTATTGGAGAAGACTTCTAGTAGTGTCTTTATTAAACTCTAATGGTCAAATATATTAACATTGTGTTTTTTCATAAATTTTAGCGGTTTTTCCAAAAACACCACTTTTGAAATTTGAAAAAGGACTTTGGTCCTTTTCTCGAAAACGAAAGAGAGTGGGCGAAAAAAATTTATTGGAGAAGACTTCTAGTAGTGTCTTTATTAAACTCTAATGGTCAAATATATTAACATTGTGTTTTTTCAGAAATTTTAGCGGTTTTTCCAAAAACACCACTTTTGAAATTTGAAAAAGGACTTTGGTCCTTTTCTCGTAAACGAAAGAGAGTGGGCGAAAAAAATTTATTGGAGAAGACTTCTAGTAGTGTCTTTATTAAACTCTAATGGTCAAATATATTAACATTGTGTTTTTTCAGAAATTTTAGCGGTTTTTCCAAAAACACCACTTTTGAAATTTGAAAAAGGACTTTGGTCCTTTTCTCGAAAACGAAAGAGAGTGGGCGAAAAAAATTTATTGGAGAAGACTTCTAGTAGTGTCTTTATTAAACTCTAATGGTCAAATATATTAACATTGTGTTTTTTCAGAAATTTTAGCGGTTTTTTCAAAAACACTACTTTTGAAATTTGAAAAAGGACTTTGGTCCTTTTCTCGTAAACGAAAGAGAGTGGGCGAAAAAAATTTATTGGAGAAGACTTCTAGTAGTGTCTTTATTAAACTCTAATGGTAAAATATATTAACATTGTGTTTTTTCAGAAATTTTAGCGGTTTTTCCAAAAACACCACTTTTGAAATTTGAAAAGGGACTTTGGTCCTTTTCTCGTAAACGAAAGAGAGTGGGCGAAAAAAATTTATTGGAGAAGATTTCTAGTAGTGTCTTTATTAAACTCTAATGGTCAAATATATTAACATTGTGTTTTTTCAGAAATTTTAGCGGTTTTTCCAAAAACACCACTTTTGAAATTTGAAAAAGGACTTTGGTCCTTTTCTCGAAAACGAAAGAGAGTGGGCGAAAAAAAATTATTGGAGAAGACTTCTAGTAGTGTCTTTATTAAACTCTAATGGTCAAATATATTAACATTGTGTTTTTTCAGAAATGTTAGCGGTTTTTCCAAAAACACCACTTTTGAAATTTGAAAAAGGACTTTGGTCCTTTTCTCGAAAACGAAAGAGAGTGGGCGAAAAAAATTTATTGGAGAAGACTTCTAGTAGTGTCTTTATTAAACTCTAATGGTCAAATATATTAACATTGTGTTTTTTCAGAAATTTTAGCGGTTTTTCCAAAAACACCACTTTTGAAATTTGAAAAAGGACTTTGGTCCTTTTCTCGAAAACGAAAGAGAGTGGGCGAAAAAAATTTATTGGAGAAGACTTCTAGTAGTGTCTTTATTAAACTCTAATGGTCAAATATATTAACATTGTGTTTTTTCAGAAATTTTAGCGGTTTTTCCAAAAACACCACTTTTGAAATTTGAAAAAGGACTTTGGTCCTTTTCTCGTAAACGAAAGAGAGTGGGCGAAAAAAATTTATTGGAGAAGACTTCTAGTAGTGTCTTTATTAAACTCTAATGGTCAAATATATTAACATTGTGTTTTTTCAGAAATTTTAGCGGTTTTTCCAAAAACACCACTTTTGAAATTTGAAAAAGGACTTTGGTCCTTTTCTCGTAAACGAAAGAGAGTGGGCGAAAAAAATTTATTGGAGAAGACTTCTAGTAGTGTCTTTATTAAACTCTAATGGTCAAATATATTAACATTGTGTTTTTTCAGAAATTTTAGCGGTTTTTCCAAAAAAACCAATTTTGAAATTTGAAAAAGGACTTTGGTCCTTTTCTCGAAAACGAAAGAGAGTGGGCGAAAAAAATTTATTGGAGAAGACTTCTAGTAGTGTCTTTATTAAACTCTAATGGTCAAATATATTAACATTGTGTTTTTTCAGAAATTTTAGCGGTTTTTCCAAAAACACCACTTTTGAAATTTGAAAAAGGTCTTTGGTCCTTTTCTCGTAAACGAAAGAGAGTGGGCGAAAAAAATTTATTGGAGAAGACTTCTAGTAGTGTCTTTATTAAACTCTAATGGTCAAATATATTAACATTGTGTTTTTTCAGAAATTTTAGCGGTTTTTCCAAAAACACCACTTTTGAAATTTGAAAAGGGACTTTGGTCCTTTTCTCGTAAACGAAAGAGAGTGGGCGAAAAAAATTTATTGGAGAAGACTTCTAGTAGTGTCTTTATTAAACTCTAATGGTCAAATATATTAACATTGTGTTTTTTCAGAAATTTTAGCGGTTTTTCCAAAAACACCACTTTTGAAATTTGAAAAAGGACTTTGGTCCTTTTCTCGAAAACGAAAGAGAGTGGGCGAAAAAAATTTATTGGAGAAGACTTCTAGTAGTGTCTTTATTAAACTTTAATGGTCAAATATATTAACATTGTGTTTTTTCAGAAATTTTAGCGGTTTTTCGAAAAACACCACTTTTGAAATTTGAAAAAGGACTTTGGTCCTTTTCTCGTAAACGAAAGAGAGTGGGCGAAAAAAATTTATTGGAGAAGACTTCTAGTAGTGTCTTTATTAAACTCTAATGGTCAAATATATTAACATTGTGTTTTTTCAGAAATTTTAGCGGTTTTTCCAAAAACACCACTTTTGAAATTTGAAAAGGGACTTTGGTCCTTTTCTCGTAAACGAAAGAGAGTGGGCGAAAAAAATTTATTGGAGAAGACTTCTAGTAGTGTCTTTATTAAACTCTAATGGTCAAATATATTAACATTGTGTTTTTTCAGAAATTTTAGCGGTTTTTCCAAAAACACCACTTTTGAAATTTGAAAAAGGACTTTGGTCCTTTTCTCGAAAACGAAAGAGAGTGGGCGAAAAAAATTTATTGGAGAAGACTTCTAGTAGTGTCTTTATTAAACTCTAATGGTCAAATATATTAACATTGTGTTTTTTCAGAAATTTTAGCGGTTTTTCCAAAAACACCACTTTTGAAATTTGAAAAAGGACTTTGGTCCTTTTCTCGTAAACGAAAGAGAGTGGGCGAAAAAAATTTATTGGAGAAGACTTCTAGTAGTGTCTTTATTAAACTCTAATGGTCAAATATATTAACATTGTTTTTTTTCAGAAATTTTAGCGGTTTTTCCAAAAACACCACTTTTGAAATTTGAAAAAGGACTTTGGTCCTTTTCTCGTAAACGAAAGAGAGTGGGCGAAAAAAATTTATTGGAGAAGACTTCTAGTAGTGTCTTTATTAAACTCTAATGGTCAAATATATTAACATTGTGTTTTTTCAGAAATTTTAGCGGTTTTTCCAAAAACACCACTTTTGAAATTTGAAAAAGGACTTTGGTCCTTTTCTCGTAAACGAAAGAGAGTGGGCGAAAAAAATTTATTGGAGAAGACTTCTAGTAGTGTCTTTATTAAACTCTAATGGTCAAATATATTAACATTGTGTTTTTTCAGAAATTTTAGCGGTTTTTCCAAAAACACCACTTTTGAAATTTGAAAAAGGACTTTGGTCCTTTTCTCGTAAACGAAAGAGAGTGGGCGAAAAAAATTTATTGGAGAAGACTTCTAGTAGTGTCTTTATTAAACTCTAATGGTCAAATATATTAACATTGTGTTTTTTCAGAAATTTTAGCGGTTTTTCCAAAAACACCACTTTTGAAATTTGAAAAAGGACGTTGGTCCTTTTCTCGTAAACGAAAGAGAGTGGGCGAAAAAAATTTATTGGAGAAGACTTCTAGTAGTGTCTTTATTAAACTCTAATGGTCAAATATATTAACATTGTGTTTTTTCAGAAATTTTAGCGGTTTTTCCAAAAACACCACTTTTGAAATTTGAAAAAGGGCTTTGGTCCTTTTCTCGAGAACGAAAGAGAGTGGGCGAAAACAAATTTATTGGAGAAGACTTCTAGTAGTGTCTTTATTAAACTCTAATGGTCAAATATATTAACATTGTGTTTTTTCAGAAATTTTAGCGGTTTTTCCAAAAACACCACTTTTGAAATTTGAAAAGGGACTTTGGTCCTTTTCTCGTAAACGAAAGAGAGTGGGCGAAAAAAATTTATTGGAGAAGACTTCTAGTAGTGTCTTTATTAAACTCTAATGGTCAAATATATTAACATTGTGTTTTTTCATAAATTTTAGCGGTTTTTCCAAAAACACCACTTTTGAAATTTGAAAAAGGACTTTGGTCCTTTTCTCGAAAACGAAAGAGAGTGGGCGAAAAAAATTTATTGGAGAAGACTTCTAGTAGTGTCTTTATTAAACTCTAATGGTCAAATATATTAACATTGTGTTTTTTCAGAAATTTTAGCGGTTTTTCCAAAAACACCACTTTTGAAATTTGAAAAAGGACTTTGGTCCTTTTCTCGTAAACGAAAGAGAGTGGGCGAAAAAAATTTATTGGAGAAGACTTCTAGTAGTGTCTTTATTAAACTCTAATGGTCAAATATATTAACATTGTGTTTTTTCAGAAATTTTAGCGGTTTTTCCAAAAACACCACTTTTGAAATTTGAAAAAGGACTTTGGTCCTTTTCTCGAAAACGAAAGAGAGTGGGCGAAAAAAATTTATTGGAGAAGACTTCTAGTAGTGTCTTTATTAAACTCTAATGGTCAAATATATTAACATTGTGTTTTTTCAGAAATTTTAGCGGTTTTTTCAAAAACACTACTTTTGAAATTTGAAAAAGGACTTTGGTCCTTTTCTCGTAAACGAAAGAGAGTGGGCGAAAAAAATTTATTGGAGAAGACTTCTAGTAGTGTCTTTATTAAACTCTAATGGTAAAATATATTAACATTGTGTTTTTTCAGAAATTTTAGCGGTTTTTCCAAAAACACCACTTTTGAAATTTGAAAAGGGACTTTGGTCCTTTTCTCGTAAACGAAAGAGAGTGGGCGAAAAAAATTTATTGGAGAAGATTTCTAGTAGTGTCTTTATTAAACTCTAATGGTCAAATATATTAACATTGTGTTTTTTCAGAAATTTTAGCGGTTTTTTCAAAAACACTACTTTTGAAATTTGAAAAAGGACTTTGGTCCTTTTCTCGTAAACGAAAGAGAGTGGGCGAAAAAAATTTATTGGAGAAGACTTCTAGTAGTGTCTTTATTAAACTCTAATGGTAAAATATATTAACATTGTGTTTTTTCAGAAATTTTAGCGGTTTTTCCAAAAACACCACTTTTGAAATTTGAAAAAGGACTTTGGTCCTTTTCTCGAAAACGAAAGAGAGTGGGCGAAAAAAAATTATTGGAGAAGACTTCTAGTAGTGTCTTTATTAAACTCTAATGGTCAAATATATTAACATTGTGTTTTTTCAGAAATGTTAGCGGTTTTTCCAAAAACACCACTTTTGAAATTTGAAAAGGGACTTTGGTCCTTTTCTCGTAAACGAAAGAGAGTGGGCGAAAAAAATTTATTGGAGAAGATTTCTAGTAGTGTCTTTATTAAACTCTAATGGTCAAATATATTAACATTGTGTTTTTTCAGAAATTTTAGCGGTTTTTTCAAAAACACTACTTTTGAAATTTGAAAAAGGACTTTGGTCCTTTTCTCGTAAACGAAAGAGAGTGGGCGAAAAAAATTTATTGGAGAAGACTTCTAGTAGTGTCTTTATTAAACTCTAATGGTAAAATATATTAACATTGTGTTTTTTCAGAAATTTTAGCGGTTTTTCCAAAAACACCACTTTTGAAATTTGAAAAAGGACTTTGGTCCTTTTCTCGAAAACGAAAGAGAGTGGGCGAAAAAAAATTATTGGAGAAGACTTCTAGTAGTGTCTTTATTAAACTCTAATGGTCAAATATATTAACATTGTGTTTTTTCAGAAATGTTAGCGGTTTTTCCAAAAACACCACTTTTGAAATTTGAAAAAGGACTTTGGTCCTTTTCTCGAAAACGAAAGAGAGTGGGCGAAAAAAATTTATTGGAGAAGACTTCTAGTAGTGTCTTTATTAAACTCTAATGGTCAAATATATTAACATTGTGTTTTTTCAGAAATTTTAGCGGTTTTTCCAAAAACACCACTTTTGAAATTTGAAAAAGGACTTTGGTCCTTTTCTCGAAAACGAAAGAGAGTGGGCGAAAAAAATTTATTGGAGAAGACTTCTAGTAGTGTCTTTATTAAACTCTAATGGTCAAATATATTAACATTGTGTTTTTTCAGAAATTTTAGCGGTTTTTCCAAAAACACCACTTTTGAAATTTGAAAAAGGACTTTGGTCCTTTTCTCGTAAACGAAAGAGAGTGGGCGAAAAAAATTTATTGGAGAAGACTTCTAGTAGTGTCTTTATTAAACTCTAATGGTCAAATATATTAACATTGTGTTTTTTCAGAAATTTTAGCGGTTTTTCCAAAAACACCACTTTTGAAATTTGAAAAAGGACTTTGGTCCTTTTCTCGTAAACGAAAGAGAGTGGGCGAAAAAAATTTATTGGAGAAGACTTCTAGTAGTGTCTTTATTAAACTCTAATGGTCAAATATATTAACATTGTGTTTTTTCAGAAATTTTAGCGGTTTTTCCAAAAAAACCAATTTTGAAATTTGAAAAAGGACTTTGGTCCTTTTCTCGAAAACGAAAGAGAGTGGGCGAAAAAAATTTATTGGAGAAGACTTCTAGTAGTGTCTTTATTAAACTCTAATGGTCAAATATATTAACATTGTGTTTTTTCAGAAATTTTAGCGGTTTTTCCAAAAACACCACTTTTGAAATTTGAAAAAGGTCTTTGGTCCTTTTCTCGTAAACGAAAGAGAGTGGGCGAAAAAAATTTATTGGAGAAGACTTCTAGTAGTGTCTTTATTAAACTCTAATGGTCAAATATATTAACATTGTGTTTTTTCAGAAATTTTAGCGGTTTTTCCAAAAACACCACTTTTGAAATTTGAAAAGGGACTTTGGTCCTTTTCTCGTAAACGAAAGAGAGTGGGCGAAAAAAATTTATTGGAGAAGACTTCTAGTAGTGTCTTTATTAAACTCTAATGGTCAAATATATTAACATTGTGTTTTTTCAGAAATTTTAGCGGTTTTTCCAAAAACACCACTTTTGAAATTTGAAAAAGGACTTTGGTCCTTTTCTCGAAAACGAAAGAGAGTGGGCGAAAAAAATTTATTGGAGAAGACTTCTAGTAGTGTCTTTATTAAACTTTAATGGTCAAATATATTAACATTGTGTTTTTTCAGAAATTTTAGCGGTTTTTCGAAAAACACCACTTTTGAAATTTGAAAAAGGACTTTGGTCCTTTTCTCGTAAACGAAAGAGAGTGGGCGAAAAAAATTTATTGGAGAAGACTTCTAGTAGTGTCTTTATTAAACTCTAATGGTCAAATATATTAACATTGTGTTTTTTCAGAAATTTTAGCGGTTTTTCCAAAAACACCACTTTTGAAATTTGAAAAGGGACTTTGGTCCTTTTCTCGTAAACGAAAGAGAGTGGGCGAAAAAAATTTATTGGAGAAGACTTCTAGTAGTGTCTTTATTAAACTCTAATGGTCAAATATATTAACATTGTGTTTTTTCAGAAATTTTAGCGGTTTTTCCAAAAACACCACTTTTGAAATTTGAAAAAGGACTTTGGTCCTTTTCTCGAAAACGAAAGAGAGTGGGCGAAAAAAATTTATTGGAGAAGACTTCTAGTAGTGTCTTTATTAAACTCTAATGGTCAAATATATTAACATTGTGTTTTTTCAGAAATTTTAGCGGTTTTTCCAAAAACACCACTTTTGAAATTTGAAAAAGGACTTTGGTCCTTTTCTCGTAAACGAAAGAGAGTGGGCGAAAAAAATTTATTGGAGAAGACTTCTAGTAGTGTCTTTATTAAACTCTAATGGTCAAATATATTAACATTGTTTTTTTTCAGAAATTTTAGCGGTTTTTCCAAAAACACCACTTTTGAAATTTGAAAAAGGACTTTGGTCCTTTTCTCGTAAACGAAAGAGAGTGGGCGAAAAAAATTTATTGGAGAAGACTTCTAGTAGTGTCTTTATTAAACTCTAATGGTCAAATATATTAACATTGTGTTTTTTCAGAAATTTTAGCGGTTTTTCCAAAAACACCACTTTTGAAATTTGAAAAAGGACTTTGGTCCTTTTCTCGTAAACGAAAGAGAGTGGGCGAAAAAAATTTATTGGAGAAGACTTCTAGTAGTGTCTTTATTAAACTCTAATGGTCAAATATATTAACATTGTGTTTTTTCAGAAATTTTAGCGGTTTTTCCAAAAACACCACTTTTGAAATTTGAAAAAGGACGTTGGTCCTTTTCTCGTAAACGAAAGAGAGTGGGCGAAAAAAATTTATTGGAGAAGACTTCTAGTAGTGTCTTTATTAAACTCTAATGGTCAAATATATTAACATTGTGTTTTTTCAGAAATTTTAGCGGTTTTTCCAAAAACACCACTTTTGAAATTTGAAAAAGGACTTTGGTCCTTTTCTCGTAAACGAAAGAGAGTGGGCGAAAAAAATTTATTGGAGAAGACTTCTAGTAGTGTCTTTATTAAACTCTAATGGTCAAATATATTAACATTGTGTTTTTTCAGAAATTTTAGCGGTTTTTCCAAAAACACCACTTTTGAAATTTGAAAAAGGACTTTGGTCCTTTTCTCGTAAACGAAAGAGAGTGGGCGAAAAAAATTTATTGGAGAAGACTTCTAGTAGTGTCTTTATTAAACTCTAATGGTCAAATATATTAACATTGTGTTTTTTCAGAAATTTTAGCGGTTTTTCCAAAAACACCACTTTTGAAATTTGAAAAAGGACTTTGGTCCTTTTCTCGTAAACGAAAGAGAGTGGGCGAAAAAAATTTATTGGAGAAGACTTCTAGTAGTGTCTTTATTAAACTCTAATGGTCAAATATATTAACATTGTGTTTTTTCAGAAATTTTAGCGGTTTTTCCAAAAACACCACTTTTGAAATTTGAAAAAGGACTTTGGTCCTTTTCTCGTAAACGAAAGAGAGTGGGCGAAAAAAATTTATTGGAGAAGACTTCTAGTAGTGTCTTTATTAAACTCTAATGGTCAAATATATTAACATTGTGTTTTTTCAGAAATTTTAGCGGTTTTTCCAAAAACACCACTTTTGAAATTTGAAAAAGGACTTTGGTCCTTTTCTCGTAAACGAAAGAGAGTGGGCGAAAAAAATTTATTGGAGAAGACTTCTAGTAGTGTCTTTATTAAACTCTAATGGTCAAATATATTAACATTGTGTTTTTTCAGAAATTTTAGCGGTTTTTCCAAAAACACCACTTTTGAAATTTGAAAAAGGACGTTGGTCCTTTTCTCGTAAACGAAAGAGAGTGGGCGAAAAAAATTTATTGGAGAAGACTTCTAGTAGTGTCTTTATTAAACTCTAATGGTCAAATATATTAACATTGTGTTTTTTCAGAAATTTTAGCGGTTTTTCCAAAAACACCACTTTTGAAATTTGAAAAAGGACTTTGGTCCTTTTCTCGTAAACGAAAGAGAGTGGGCGAAAAAAATTTATTGGAGAAGACTTCTAGTAGTGTCTTTATTAAACTCTAATGGTCAAATATATTAACATTGTTTTTTTTCAGAAATTTTAGCGGTTTTTCCAAAAACACCACTTTTGAAATTTGAAAAAGGACTTTGGTCCTTTTCTCGTAAACGAAAGAGAGTGGGCGAAAAAAATTTATTGGAGAAGACTTCTAGTAGTGTCTTTATTAAACTCTAATGGTCAAATATATTAACATTGTGTTTTTTCAGAAATTTTAGCGGTTTTTCCAAAAACACCACTTTTGAAATTTGAAAAAGGACTTTGGTCCTTTTCTCGTAAACGAAAGAGAGTGGGCGAAAAAAATTTATTGGAGAAGACTTCTAGTAGTGTCTTTATTAAACTCTAATGGTCAAATATATTAACATTGTGTTTTTTCAGAAATTTTAGCGGTTTTTCCAAAAACACCACTTTTGAAATTTGAAAAAGGACGTTGGTCCTTTTCTCGTAAACGAAAGAGAGTGGGCGAAAAAAATTTATTGGAGAAGACTTCTAGTAGTGTCTTTATTAAACTCTAATGGTCAAATATATTAACATTGTGTTTTTTCAGAAATTTTAGCGGTTTTTCCAAAAACACCACTTTTGAAATTTGAAAAAGGACTTTGGTCCTTTTCTCGTAAACGAAAGAGAGTGGGCGAAAAAAATTTATTGGAGAAGACTTCTAGTAGTGTCTTTATTAAACTCTAATGGTCAAATATATTAACATTGTGTTTTTTCAGAAATTTTAGCGGTTTTTCCAAAAACACCACTTTTGAAATTTGAAAAAGGACTTTGGTCCTTTTCTCGTAAACGAAAGAGAGTGGGCGAAAAAAATTTATTGGAGAAGACTTCTAGTAGTGTCTTTATTAAACTCTAATGGTCAAATATATTAACATTGTGTTTTTTCAGAAATTTTAGCGGTTTTTCCAAAAACACCACTTTTGAAATTTGAAAAAGGACTTTGGTCCTTTTCTCGTAAACGAAAGAGAGTGGGCGAAAAAAATTTATTGGAGAAGACTTCTAGTAGTGTCTTTATTAAACTCTAATGGTCAAATATATTAACATTGTGTTTTTTCAGAAATTTTAGCGGTTTTTCCAAAAACACCACTTTTGAAATTTGAAAAAGGACTTTGGTCCTTTTCTCGTAAACGAAAGAGAGTGGGCGAAAAAAATTTATTGGAGAAGACTTCTAGTAGTGTCTTTATTAAACTCTAATGGTCAAATATATTAACATTGTGTTTTTTCAGAAATTTTAGCGGTTTTTCCAAAAACACCACTTTTGAAATTTGAAAAAGGACTTTGGTCCTTTTCTCGTAAACGAAAGAGAGTGGGCGAAAAAAATTTATTGGAGAAGACTTCTAGTAGTGTCTTTATTAAACTCTAATGGTCAAATATATTAACATTGTGTTTTTTCAGAAATTTTAGCGGTTTTTCCAAAAACACCACTTTTGAAATTTGAAAAAGGACGTTGGTCCTTTTCTCGTAAACGAAAGAGAGTGGGCGAAAAAAATTTATTGGAGAAGACTTCTAGTAGTGTCTTTATTAAACTCTAATGGTCAAATATATTAACATTGTGTTTTTTCAGAAATTTTAGCGGTTTTTCCAAAAACACCACTTTTGAAATTTGAAAAAGGACTTTGGTCCTTTTCTCGTAAACGAAAGAGAGTGGGCGAAAAAAATTTATTGGAGAAGACTTCTAGTAGTGTCTTTATTAAACTCTAATGGTCAAATATATTAACATTGTTTTTTTTCAGAAATTTTAGCGGTTTTTCCAAAAACACCACTTTTGAAATTTGAAAAAGGACTTTGGTCCTTTTCTCGTAAACGAAAGAGAGTGGGCGAAAAAAATTTATTGGAGAAGACTTCTAGTAGTGTCTTTATTAAACTCTAATGGTCAAATATATTAACATTGTGTTTTTTCAGAAATTTTAGCGGTTTTTCCAAAAACACCACTTTTGAAATTTGAAAAAGGACTTTGGTCCTTTTCTCGTAAACGAAAGAGAGTGGGCGAAAAAAATTTATTGGAGAAGACTTCTAGTAGTGTCTTTATTAAACTCTAATGGTCAAATATATTAACATTGTGTTTTTTCAGAAATTTTAGCGGTTTTTCCAAAAACACCACTTTTGAAATTTGAAAAAGGACGTTGGTCCTTTTCTCGTAAACGAAAGAGAGTGGGCGAAAAAAATTTATTGGAGAAGACTTCTAGTAGTGTCTTTATTAAACTCTAATGGTCAAATATATTAACATTGTGTTTTTTCAGAAATTTTAGCGGTTTTTCCAAAAACACCACTTTTGAAATTTGAAAAAGGACTTTGGTCCTTTTCTCGTAAACGAAAGAGAGTGGGCGAAAAAAATTTATTGGAGAAGACTTCTAGTAGTGTCTTTATTAAACTCTAATGGTCAAATATATTAACATTGTGTTTTTTCAGAAAAGGAAACCAAAGTCCTTTTTCAAATTTCAAAAGTGGTGTTTTTGGAAAAAACCGCTAAAATTTCTGAAAAAACACAATGTTAATATATTTGACCATTAGAGTCTAATAAAGACACTACTAGAAGTCTTCTCCAATAAATTTTTTTCGCCCACTATCTTTCGTTTACGAGAAAAGGACCAAAGTCCTTTTCAAAAGTGGTGTTTTTGGAAAAACCGCTAAAATTTCTGAAAAAACACAATGTTAATATATTTGACCATTAGAGTTTAATAAAGACACTACTAGAAGTCTTCTCCAATAAATTTTTTTCGCCCACTCTCTTTCGTTTTCGAGAAAAGGACCAAAGTCCTTTTTCAAATTTCAAAAGTGGTGTTTTTGGAAAAACCGCTAAAATTTCTGAAAAAACACAATGTTAATATATTTGACCATTAGAGTTTAATAAAGACACTACTAGAAGTCTTCTCCAATAAATTTTTTTCGCCCACTCTCTTTCGTTTACGAGAAAAGGACCAAAGTCCCTTTTCAAATTTCAAAAGTGGTGTTTTTGGAAAAACCGCTAAAATTTCTGAAAAAACACAATGTTAATATATTTGACCATTAGAGTTTAATAAAGACACTACTAGAAGTCTTCTCCAATAAATTTTTTTCGCCCACTCTCTTTCGTTTACGAGAAAAGGACCAAAGTCCTTTTTCAAATTTCAAAAGTGGTGTTTTTGGAAAAACCGCTAAAATTTCTGAAAAAACACAATGTTAATATATTTGACCATTAGAGTTTAATAAAGACACTACTAGAAGTCTTCTCCAATAAATTTTTTTCGCCCACTCTCTTTCGTTTACGAGAAAAGGACCAAAGTCCTTTTTCAAATTTCAAAAGTGGTGTTTTTGGAAAAACCGCTAAAATTTCTGAAAAAACACAATGTTAATATATTTGACCATTAGAGTTTAATAAAGACACTACTAGAAGTCTTCTCCAATAAATTTTTTTCGCCCACTCTCTTTCGTTTACGAGAAAAGGACCAAAGTCCTTTTTCAAATTTCAAAAGTGGTGTTTTTGGAAAAACCGCTAAAATTTCTGAAAAAACACAATGTTAATATATTTGACCATTAGAGTTTAATAAAGACACTACTAGAAGTCTTCTCCAATAAATTTTTTTCGCCCACTCTCTTTCGTTTACGAGAAAAGGACCAAAGTCCTTTTTCAAATTTCAAAAGTGGTGTTTTTGGAAAAACCGCTAAAATTTCTGAAAAAACACAATGTTAATATATTTGACCATTAGAGTTTAATAAAGACACTACTAGAAGTCTTCTCCAATAAATTTTTTTCGCCCACTCTCTTTCGTTTACGAGAAAAGGACCAAAGTCCTTTTTCAAATTTCAAAAGTGGTGTTTTTGGAAAAACCGCTAAAATTTCTGAAAAAACACAATGTTAATATATTTGACCATTAGAGTTTAATAAAGACACTACTAGAAGTCTTCTCCAATAAATTTTTTTCGCCCACTCTCTTTCGTTTTCGAGAAAAGGACCAAAGTCCTTTTTCAAATTTCAAAAGTGGTGTTTTTGGAAAAACCGCTAAAATTTCTGAAAAAACACAATGTTAATATATTTGACCATTAGAGTTTAATAAAGACACTACTAGAAGTCTTCTCCAATAAATTTTTTTCGCCCACTCTCTTTCGTTTTCGAGAAAAGGACCAAAGTCCTTTTTCAAATTTCAAAAGTGGTGTTTTTGGAAAAACCGCTAAAATTTCTGAAAAAACACAATGTTAATATATTTGACCATTAGAGTTTAATAAAGACACTACTAGAAGTCTTCTCCAATAAATTTTTTTCGCCCACTCTCTTTCGTTTACGAGAAAAGGACCAAAGTCCCTTTTCAAATTTCAAAAGTGGTGTTTTTGGAAAAACCGCTAAAATTTCTGAAAAAACACAATGTTAATATATTTGACCATTAGAGTTTAATAAAGACACTACTAGAAGTCTTCTCCAATAAATTTTTTTCGCCCACTCTCTTTCGTTTACGAGAAAAGGACCAAAGTCCTTTTTCAAAAGTGGTGTTTTTGGAAAAACCGCTAAAATTTCTGAAAAAACACAATGTTAATATATTTGACCATTAGAGTTTAATAAAGACACTACTAGAAGTCTTCTCCAATAAATTTTTTTCGCCCACTCTCTTTCGTTTACGAGAAAAGGACCAAAGTCCTTTTTCAAATTTCAAAAGTGGTGTTTTAGGAAAAACCGCTAAAATTTCTGAAAAAACACAATGTTAATATATTTGACCATAAGAGTTTAATAAAGACACTACTAGAAGTCTTCTCCAATAAATTTTTTTCGCCCACTCTCTTTCGTTTTCGAGAAAAGGACCAAAGTCCTTTTTCAAATTTCAAAATTGGTGTTTTTGGAAAAACCGCTAAAATTTCTGAAAAAACACAATGTTAATATATTTGACCATTAGAGTTTAATAAAGACACTACTAGAAGTCTTCTCCAATAAATTTTTTTCGCCCACTCTCTTTCGTTTACGAGAAAAGAACCAAAGTCCTTTTTCAAATTTCAAAAGTGGTGTTTTTGGAAAAACCGCTAAAATTTCTGAAAAAACACAATGTTAATATATTTGACCATTAGAGTTTAATAAAGACACTACTAGAAGTCTTCTCCAATAAATTTTTTTCGCCCACTCTCTTTCGTTTACGAGAAAAGGACCAAAGTCCTTTTTCAAATTTCAAAAGTGGTGTTTTTGGAAAAACCGCTAAAATTTCTGAAAAAACACAATGTTAATATATTTGACCATTAGAGTTTAATAAAGACACTACTAGAAGTCTCCTCCAATAAATTTTTTTCGCCCACTCTCTTTCGTTTACGAGAAAAGGACCAAAGTCCTTTTTCAAAAGTGGTGTTTTTGGAAAAACCGCTAAAATTTCTGAAAAAACACAATGTTAATATATTTGACCATTAGAGTTTAATAAAGACACTACTAGAAGTCTTCTCCAATAAATTTTTTTCGCCCACTCTCTTTCGTTTACGAGAAAAGGACCAAAGTCCTTTTTCAAATTTCAAAAGTGGTGTTTTTGGAAAAACCGCTAAAATTTCTGAAAAAACACAATGTTAATATATTTGACCATTAGAGTTTAATAAAGACACTACTAGAAGTCTTCTCCAATAAATTTTTTTCGCCCACTCTCTTTCGTTTTCGAGAAAAGGACCAAAGTCCTTTTTCAAATTTCAAAAGTGGTGTTTTTGGAAAAACCGCTAAAATTTCTGAAAAAACACAATGTTAATATATTTGACCATTAGAGTTTAATAAAGACACTACTAGAAGTCTTCTCCAATAAATTTTTTTCGCCCACTCTCTTTCGTTTACGAGAAAAGGACCAAAGTCCCTTTTCAAATTTCAAAAGTGGTGTTTTTGGAAAAACCGCTAAAATTTCTGAAAAAACACAATGTTAATATATTTGACCATTAGAGTTTAATAAAGACACTACTAGAAGTCTTCTCCAATAAATTTTTTTCGCCCACTCTCTTTCGCTTACGAGAAAAGGACCAAAGTCCTTTTTCAAATTTCAAAAGTGGTGTTTTTGGAAAAACCGCTAAAATTTCTGAAAAAACACAATGTTAATATATTTGACCATTAGAGTTTAATAAAGACACTACTAGAAGTCTTCTCCAATAAATTTTTTTCGCCCACTCTCTTTCGTTTTCGAGAAAAGGACCAAAGTCCTTTTTCAAATTTCAAAAGTTGTGTTTTTGGAAAAACCGCTAAAATTTCTGAAAAAACACAATGTTAATATATTTGACCATTAGAGTTTAATAAAGACACTACTAGAAGTCTTCTCCAATAAATTTTTTTCGCCCACTCTTTTTCGTTTACGAGAAAAGGACCAAAGTCCTTTTTCAAATTTCAAAAGTGGTGTTTTTGGAAAAACCGCTAAAATTTCTGAAAAAACACAATGTTAATATATTTGACCATTAGAGTTTAATAAAGACACTACTAGAAGTCTTCTCCAATAAATTTTTTTCGCCCACTCTCTTTCGTTTACGAGAAAAGGACCAAAGTCCTTTTTCAAATTTCAAAAGTGGTGTTTTTGGAAAAACCGCTAAAATTTCTGAAAAAACACAATGTTAATATATTTGACCATTAGAGTTTAATAAAGACACTACTAGAAGTCTTCTCCAATAAATTTTTTTCGCCCACTCTCTTTCGTTTTCGAGAAAAGGACCAAAGTCCTTTTTCAAATTTCAAAAGTGGTGTTTTTGGAAAAACCGCTAAAATTTCTGAAAAAACACAATGTTAATATATTTGACCATTAGAGTTTAATAAAGACACTACTAGAAGTCTTCTCCAATAAATTTTTTTCGCCCACTCTCTTTCGTTTTCGAGAAAAGGACCAAAGTCCTTTTTCAAATTTCAAAAGTGGTGTTTTTGGAAAAACCGCTAAAATTTCTGAAAAAACACAATGTTAATATATTTGACCATTAGAGTTTAATAAAGACACTACTAGAAGTCTTCTCCAATAAATTTTTTTTGCCCACTCTCTTTCGTTTACGAGAAAAGGACCAAAGTCCCTTTTCAAATTTCAAAAGTGGTGTTTTTGGAAAAACCGCTAAAATTTCTGAAAAAACACAATGTTAATATATTTGACCATTAGAGTTTAATAAAGACACTACTAAAAGTCTTCTCCAATAAATTTTTTTCGCCCACTCTCTTTCGTTTTCGAGAAAAGGACCAAAGTCCTTTTTCAAATTTCAAAAGTGGTGTTTTTGGAAAAACCGCTAAAATTTCTGAAAAAACACAATGTTAATATATTTGACCATTAGAGTTTAATAAAGACACTACTAGAAGTCTTCTCCAATAAATTTTTTTCGCCCACTCTCTTTAGTTTTCGAGAAAAGGACCAAAGTCCTTTTTCAAATTTCAAAAGTGGTGTTTTTGGAAAAACCGCTAAAATTTCTGAAAAAACACAATGTTAATATATTTGACCATTAGAGTTTAATAAAGACACTACTAGAAGTCTTCTCCAATAAATTTTTTTCGCCCACTCTCTTTCGTTTACGAGAAAAGGACCAAAGTCCTTTTTCAAATTTCAAAAGTGGTGTTTTTGGAAAAACCGCTAAAATTTCTGAAAAAACACAATGTTAATATATTTGACCATTAGAGTTTAATAAAGACACTACTAGAAGTCTTCTCCAATAAATTTTTTTCGCCCACTCTCTTTCGTTTTCGAGAAAAGGACCAAAGTCCTTTTTCAAATTTCAAAAGTGGTGTTTTTGGAAAAACCGCTAAAATTTCTGAAAAAACACAATGTTAATATATTTGACCATTAGAGTTTAATAAAGACACTACTAGAAGTCTTCTCCAATAAATTTTTTTCGCCCACTCTCTTTCGTTTACGAGAAAAGGACCAAAGTCCTTTTTCAAAAGTGGTGTTTTTGGAAAAACCGCTAAAATTTCTGAAAAAACACAATGTTAATATATTTGACCATTAGAGTTTAATAAAGACACTACTAGAAGTCTTCTCCAATAAATTTTTTTCGCCCACTCTCTTTCGTTTACGAGAAAAGGACCAAAGTCCTTTTTCAAATTTCAAAAGTGGTGTTTTTGGAAAAACCGCTAAAATTTCTGAAAAAACACAATGTTAATATATTTGACCATTAGAGTTTAATAAAGACACTACTAGAAGTCTTCTCCAATAAATTTTTTTCGCCCACTCTCTTTCGTTTACGAGAAAAGGACCAAAGTCCTTTTTCAAATTTCAAAAGTGGTGTTTTAGGAAAAACCGCTAAAATTTCTGAAAAAACACAATGTTAATATATTTGACCATTAGAGTTTAATAAAGACACTACTAGAGGTCTTCTCCAATAAATTTTTTTCGCCCACTCTCTTTCGTTTTCGAGAAAAGGACCAAAGTCCTTTTTCAAATTTCAAAAGTGGTGTTTTTGGAAAAACCGCTAAAATTTCTGAAAAAACACAATGTTAATATATTTGACCATTAGAGTTTAATAAAGACACTACTAGAAGTCTTCTCCAATAAATTTTTTTCGCCCACTCTCTTTCGTTTTCGAGAAAAGGACCAAAGTCCTTTTTCAAATTTCAAAAGTGGTGTTTTTGGAAAAACCGCTAAAATTTCTGAAAAAACACAATGTTAATATATTTGACCATTAGAGTTTAATAAAGACACTACTAGAAGTCTTCTCCAATAAATTTTTTTCGCCCACTCTCTTTCGTTTTCGAGAAAAGGACCAAAGTCCTTTTTCAAATTTCAAAAGTGGTGTTTTTGGAAAAACCGCTAAAATTTCTGAAAAAACACAATGTTAATATATTTGACCATTAGAGTTTAATAAAGACACTACTAGAAGTCTTCTCCATTAAATTTTTTTCGCCCACTCTCTTTCGTTTTCGAGAAAAGGACCAAAGTCCTTTTTCAAATTTCAAAAGTGGTGTTTTTGGAAAAACCGCTAAAATTTCTGAAAAAACACAATGTTAATATATTTGACCATTAGAGTTTAATAAAGACACTACTAGAAGTCTTCTCCAATAAATTTTTTTCGCCCACTCTCTTTCGTTTACGAGAAAAGGACCAAAGTCCTTTTTCAAATTTCAAAAGTGGTGTTTTTGGAAAAACCGCTAAAATTTCTGAAAAAACACAATGTTAATATATTTGACCATTAGAGTTTAATAAAGACACTACTAGAAGTCTTCTCCAATAAATTTTTTTCGCCCACTCTCTTTCGTTTACGAGAAAAGGACCAAAGTCCTTTTTCAAATTTCAAAAGTGGTGTTTTTGGAAAAACCGCTAAAATTTCTGAAAAAACACAATGTTAATATATTTGACCGTTAGAGTTTAATAAAGACACTACTAGAAGTCTTCTCCAATAAATTTTTTTCGCCCACTCTCTTTCGTTTACGAGAAAAGGACCAAAGTCCTTTTTCAAATTTCAAAAGTGGTGTTTTAGGAAAAACCGCTAAAATTTCTGAAAAAACACAATGTTAATATATTTGACCATTAGAGTTTAATAAAGACACTACTAGAAGTCTTCTCCAATAAATTTTTTTCGCCCACTCTCTTTCGTTTACGAGAAAAGGACCAAAGTCCTTTTTCAAATTTCAAAAGTGGTGTTTTTGGAAAAACCGCTAAAATTTCTGAAAAAACACAATGTTAATATATTTGACCATTGGAGTTTAATAACGACACTAGTAGAAGTGTTTTAAAATACTTTTTTTTTGTTCTATCCACGTTAAATTATATTTAAATATTGTTTTGAAACTCTTATAATAAATTTTTAATATTAACATTGGTTATGTTAACTGATTAACAGAGCTCTGTTATCGTAACAGAATGTGGCTAGGGTTATAAATTTTAAAATTTATCTTCACACACATATTCATTCATAGGGAAATGGGTTTGTAGTTTTGAAATGAACACAGAATAAGAGGAATTTAAAAAAAACCAATTAAAAGGGGGTTTTAAGGCAACAAATATAAATAAAAAATTTAAGCATTTTAATAATTTTTTTTACAAAAAAAAATAATAATGAAAAAATGAATTACAAAATTTAGGCGTGGTATATTATTTTTATATGACTTTCATTATTTAAATACTGTTTGGCAGTATGAGCTATTCATATTAACATTTCCATAATGCAACATACACAGTCATATGGCCATACACATTCAAATATTATTATGCTTTAATACATGTGTCTTGTAGTGTGTGCAAAAGTGTAATGGTATTCCCAGCAAAAACGAAATCATAGTTTGAAATAATAGAAAATTATTAAGTTTAAAACATTAGATAAATGAATTTTTAGTAACTCAAAAACGATTTCCAAAAACGAACATTTTAGATACAGATGCTCTGTAAAACGAGCAATTTATTGTTTAGGAAACAAAGTACGTCTACAAGTCCTTAAACATCAAAAAAAAAAAATTAAATAGATTTAAAATAGAATCTTGTATTAAAGCAGCAAAGGAAAAACGGTTTAATGTTATAAAAACTTTGCTCGATTTGCTTTTAGCTTTACTAGATTTGAACACAAATAAAACAAAAGTATCTCGATTAGCAAAACATAAAGTAAATATGCTTTAAGTCGAAAAAATTACTCGGATTCAGTTTACGTAACAGGGCCATAATTAGTATTCGTTACAAATAAATTCTAAAAGTTTTTTTATATTTTACTCCACTTAAGTTTTAAGATGCAATTTTTTAATTAATTATTTTTCATTTTCTCCGCAAATAAATTAATAAAATATAAATTTTAAGCTAAAAATTATGCAAGGAAAAAATTATAAATTATTATAAAAAAAATTGTAAAAAAACATAAAAACCATAAACCATGTATTTTTATGAGCCCTGCTTCTCCGCCTCATTCTTCTACATACAAAAAAATTTTTTTTCAAAAATTCACCCTGTAAATTATTTCGTTTTACTTTTATAAATCATTTATTTGCACAGCATTTTTTCAAAGCTTTTAAATGCTTTTACAATAAATTTTTTTTAATTAATTTATTTTTTATTTTTCCAAATTGTTTAGAAATCTTTTTTAAGGGCCAAACATTGAAGATATTTGATATTTCCAAATTTAAATTACACACAAACGATTGCTGGGTTATTTCTAAATTTTAAACTAGAGGTAGTGAGTCGATTTTTCAGTAGTACATCGTTTTTTATTTTTGTGTTGTATTCGCCTGTATTAAAGGTTTAAACTCTAAGCCTTCTACGTAATATGTTGTTATTTGTTGTTTTCTTTATGAATCGTTATTCTGTTTACTTGTTTTTTAAGCAATCAAATTTTTTTGGGATAAAATTAAGTGCATTTGGCTGTAATAGGTAAAATAATCTAAACTATTTAAAAAAAAGTTAAAACAGAGTGCAGCGTCTAATATAAATGTCCCAGGTACATTAAAATTTTATTTGAGTTAATTTTTTTCAACAAAAGAAATTAATTTTGTATTTATTAAAAACACTAAAGCTTCTATATTTACAGTTTTGTAAAGCTTTCAAATAGCGCTGGAAAGTGACAAGTGAGATGCTCGGTCACCTCTTATGAAAATTTACACGCAAAAAAAACAATATGGTTGAGAAGACCAAAATCTAAGAGCAAAATATTATTATATGGCTAGATCCAAGCGTTTATTTACCATACATAATCGCACATATTTCTAAATATATTTAATATATGTTGTTTTCGGAACCATAATCATGTTTAAAGTTTGAAGATAATTTTCTTTGTTGAATTAATTACACTTTATTGTAATTTTCATTTCATTATTTTTTATTATTATTTTTTTTTTTTTTTTTTATTAATATTATTTTTTTACATATTTAATTCGGATAGCTTTAAAAATTTGGTTGTGGCTATGATTTAAGCAAAAATTATTAAATGAAATCAGCCATGTTGCAAATATTGTGCTTAGTATCAAATGCTAACAAAATTTGTTTACTATGGCTAAGGTATTGTTTAAAAAAACTATAATTTGTTCAACACTACTATATACCGTTGCATAGAACATAACATGGTTATTATGACCACACTTCAACCATTTTTTTTTAACTGTGTGTACAGAAATCCACGAAGTTAATTCATTGACGCTTACGCCATTTCTCTTCTTTTGAAGGCCTTTTTTCAGCAACGTTGCACAATGCGAAGTTTTATACACAGTCGAAGTAAATCTACAGTTTTAAAATAAGTAAAACCGATTTGATGATTCACAGAAGAGTTGTAGTGAAACAAAAGTTTTAAATTTGAGTACTATATTATCAAAAGGAGATCCGCCAGAAACCCTTAAAACTTCAATAAAAAAAATATAATCTCCCACTGTGCGTAGTGGAGTTATGATCACTTCTTAACACGTAACTAGCAACTCAATATTAAAGTCATTTTAAATTTAAAAGGACTCACGAGGTTATTTTTGGGCTCAAGTTCATGCAGGCCCATCTGTAGTTTATATACAATAATTATAAGGAAATTTTAAAAGAATTCTTTTCGCATTTGTTAACGTTTGGATTAACTGGCTTGTAACTTAAATGTAAAAACTACTACCATGACATTAAAATATCATACAGAAACAAAATATTTTATTGTCATTTAGATTTTTAATTAAGACATTAAGAGAATAAGTGAAATTAAAATGGATTTTTATAAAACTTCTAAATAAACAAAAATATAATATAAAACAAAAAATACCTTCCTAAGCCAACACAAGTAAGAACTCACGTAATTAATTTTACAAAACAGTTTCCCATCCTCTACTAAAAAGGCTCTGCTTAAGACCCTCAACCCACTAATTATCTTCTTCCTTATAAATTTAAAATATTCTAACATTTTGTATAGTTGTATATGTTGAACGGGTAGTAATAGTTGCACACACTACTTACTTATGCGAGTATTATTATGTTTGTTTATATAAAATTTATATACGCGTGTTTGTATGTATGTATGTTTGTGTCTTTTAAGTCTAACGATGTACAAACATTTGCCCCCAAACTTCTAATATAGAAAATAAAAAAACGAATTATATAAAAACACATTTCAAATTCATTACTCTTTTCTTTTTTTTTTGGCATTTTTTCCAGACTAAACACTGAATAGCAACAAACTACAACAAAAACGTAAAAAGGGCGAAAAAATTTGGTGAGTTTTTCTTTTTTGCAATATATTCTGCACATTTTATATATTCCACTATTGCTGTCACTGACACATACATCTGTATCTTTACGTTCGTTGTTCATATCGTGTATAAAATACTAAAAATCTAACATTTACAACATCAACAATAAAAAGTGACATTAAAAAAAATATAGAATTTTGAAAGGACTCAATTTTTTCGCGTGCATGTATGTGTGTGTGTGTCTAAGTGTGTAGGTAAGTATTAATGTTAAAGTGTGTATAAATTTGGGAATTCTTTTACAACCAGGCGCTCGCCTTACAACATTCCACTAACTGACATAACAAACAAACAGCCAACGTGGAAAATATTTAAAAACAGCAAAGCAGGCTTAACAAAAAAGCACGAAGAACGAGTAGCCCACATTTCAATGCTGTTTATTTTAATTTTTTTTTTTAATTTTTTGGTAAATTTCAAATGAAATGAAAATGTAAAAAAAGGAAAAATTAAAAACAGTTGTGTAGAAAATTAGTTAAAAAATGTTTTTATTACAATGTTTGTCGTTGTTGTAGCTTTTGTCATACGCAAATATACCACACTCATACTCTTAGAGATATAAAACAACATATTGTACATAAACACACATTATGAAAGGTATTTTTACACACATTCGCATTAACTAATGTTAATAGTCTGTATGCAAAATACACATCCTTTTAAGTGTGTATGTGCAAGTATTAGATTAATTTATTATTAAGTTTGTGTAAATGTATTTGTGTAATTGCTTAAATATCTAAATGTGTTTTTATGTATTTTAGCATTAGTGGGCGGTGTTAGATAAAAATATTTCCTTTCCGTCAGTTACATACATTGTTTGCTATTGTTTTTATATTGTAATTTGAAGTTTTATAAATATATATGTTTTTTTTTTATAAAACAAATATTTCACTAACAAAAAAAAAATAAATGTGAGCAAAATCGCACATGATATGACGAGAACCCCTTTGAAGCTTAAAAAAATGCTAACAGAAAAAAAAAACATCTTTCAACATTTCAGTTGTGTTTTACTTTTTTTCTATTTATGTGCCCTCCATCCTGAGGCTTCCTCTACTCACAAATTATTAATCTATTTTTTTTACTTCTATGCAAACTTTTGTAACGTAAGTGAATTAGAATAACATTCAGTTCTTTAACAGCATAAATAAATAAAAAATTAGTATGTGTTCAGATGTGTAAGTTATTTTTATAGAAAGTATATTACTCTAGCCGCTATAACAGCAAATACTTAAAATTAAAAGGTGTTTTTAAAGTAACGTGATATTGGTTAATAAAATATTGCTGAGAAGTCTGAAAGCCGCAATATAGGAATAAGTAGAAAAAACAAAACTTTTTTTTAACCCTCAATAGGCAGACACTTTAAGCTTAAGTTCCTTTATGTCCACTATCAGGTAAGTGCAAACAATTACAAATAAAAATTTAGTATAAAGGTTGTATATAGTAATTAGTTTTTTAGCCGTAGTAGGCAGAGGGTTATCCCCTATTAAAAAGTGTAAAAAATAATTTTAACAAGTAAGTATAAATTAAATAAATCTAATTAAGAGCTACATGCGGCTATGCCAAATTTTATATACCCTGCATTATGTGTGTTTATATAATTTAGTGCAGTAACTCCAATCAAAAAAGCAAATATTGGGATGACAGAGAATTAGAAAATAAAAAAATATTGGTACTGCATGTATATAATTTTACATAAAAGTGTCATCGGCTCTTAATGGGTTAAGCATTTTTTTTAAATTTTAGTATTTTCTTACAGACCTCTTCAAAAGCTTTAAAATGATGCCCATATTGATATTTTAAAAAATTTTAAAATTTCAGAGCCTCGTTACTCGGTAAATATGGGCGAGCGCCAATTTTTTCACTTGAAGTTTTTTTCTTATTTTTTAATTCCCTATACACTTGTTTGGTTTTTTTTTTTTTTTTTTTGATTGGAGCTACTTTAAGTTCCAAATGACATGAAAAAATTAGAGGTAGGCGTGGTGATTTGCCTGCTGTCTCCAAGGACATGGACCGATAATGCTGATTTCCAATAGCAACTCTTTCGACATTATGTCTGATCGATTGGCGTATTTAAATTTTTTCTAGCTGATTTAGTGCAGTTTAAAAATAAAAAAAAGTGTGAAGAGTTAAAAATTTAAAGTGCATTTCCATTGACACTGTGATTTTTAAGAATTTTGGGTTATCTTTTAACTCACTGTAGACATTCGCTAGAAACGTTCATGTAGTATGTACTTCTATGTCTGCTATTAAGACAAGAGAAAAAATGAAAATAAAACTAAATAAAGGGTGTTGTAATAGTAACGTTATTTTTACATATAGAGCCAAATTTCACCTGGGACTCTAAACTAACCAGAATCTATATTGCTAATTTGTTTTCTAAAGAAAATATAAAAATAAAAATAAAAGGGACTCCCAAAATTAACATTATTTTCAAGGGGCCTTACTTTAAATAAAACTAAAGTACCTTTTACTATGTCCATTGTAACAAGTTTCAAAATAAAATTAAATGTTAAAGGATGGCTTATAAATGATAAGAATCCCATCGTGTATAAGACCTGCTCTCACTTGTTAAAATATTTTTATTAGAAATAAACTTAAAATAACATATTGTGAGTAAGCTTCATGCTATAAGTCGCCTTAAATATTGCATACATTTTCAAACTAAAATAAATTTTAATTCATTTTTTTAACCAGTTGATACGTTTTAGTTAGTAAAACGCTAGATTTTGTTTAAAAAAATAAGAAGAAACACAGAACTATTTAAAGAAATGATTGTTGACTCAAAATAAAATCTTGTCAATAATGAGTGTACAATCCTTTGCTCGGCAGAATGCTAACAAGTTATTTAAGAAAAAAGAATTTTAATCTGCCTTAAATTCATTTCTATTTTAATTTCTAAATTCACTGAGAAACCGTCAGTTTAACAATGAATATAAAATAAGATGTTAAGAATTTTTTAAATTAAAAGGATATTTTAACACGTTCTGAATTTTTAATTAAAAACTAATTGGAAAGACATAATGGCAAGGGCTTTTATAAGAGCATTAATTTTTATCAGATCTATTTCTTAAATCACGATATTATTTACATGATAGTTTTAATGAAATGAATTCACTGGAGCTTCTTTCTTGAAGTCACAAGATTTATGTTGATCATGCAGATTGAAAAAAGCAAAGTAAAAGGGCTTACGAAATTGAACTAAAAAAAGAAGAAAAATAGGTTTCATGAATATGGACTGATAGACTGCTATTTTAGCGGTAGCTCTGTAGTCCATATGGTCGTTTGGCAGGAACGAACCATGATTTTGTTATACATTTTTGAAGCAATAAATAATTATAAACTTAAATCTAAGCAATAGTTCATAAAAAAGATTTCAATTAGAATTTAGCTCTTAAACGTTAAGAAATCATTAAAGATTAAAAAACCTTTTCTCATAAAACCTTTAGCACGATTAAACGTCAACAGACACATGCATTCACAAGTATCAATATTATTTCTTACATGAAAAAGATCCTTCTGGCAAAAAAACTGTTACTCAGGACCATTTAACACAAAACAGAATTTTCTTTAAAATATTTTTACTTTTTTAATCGATGACAACAACCACAAAATTCAGCTGTGTAGTAACCCAAATTACATTCAAAACTTTACCATAATTCGTCAAAATCAAAAGGAAAATAGTCAATTTAATACGTTTATATTACAGGTTTTGTAGCACACATTTGCCAGACAAGAAAAATGAAAATAAAAATATCAAGAAAATCAAACAACACACATTTACCACTTATTACTGCATATTGTTGTAATGTAAGTAAGTTGCTTGTGCCACATACTGCTTGCCACACATATTACAGTTACAAGAATCAAGTAAAAAAAAGTAGAAGAAAGAAATTACACAACAACAGATTGATGTTTGTAATCACAATAATTTTGATGATGGCTGTAACAGTTACAATGATAATAATGATGACGATAATGATAATGTTCACATTTCTTATATTTTTGTTGTTGTTGTTGTTTTATTCTCTTAAATATATAATTTTTTTTTTGTTTGCTCTTCTTATTATTTTTTTATGTCTTTTACGAGCCGGACAAATGACCTTCGTGACGTGATGTGTGTTATGAAAATGATGATGATGACGATAATGGTAAAGAAAGAATGAAATCCAACATTTTTTTAAAACTACTAACACAGCAAAGATGAAAACTAATAAAAGGCAATAATAGTAAAAAAAACTAACAGAGAAAAATAAGAACCGTAAAACTATTCATAGGTAAATAAACATTTGCAAAGATTTCTTAAGTTTTTCACAGTGGGTCAGTAGAGAGAACTGTATTCTTGTCTATAAACATTTTAGTCAAAATAATCGTAAGTGAATTGATAAGAAATAAATAAATCCGCCAAGAAGGTTGCTCTTTAACTTCAATTTTATTATTTTACCTTGTTACATTAGAAATAGTAAAAACAATGTTTAGATTTTAGTCAATATTTTATTTTTTTAATAATTATTTCTTAAATTAGGCAACACTTCTATAAATATTGTTTAGCCTAAAAGTAGGCAAAGATTTTTTATAGTCAATTTGTTATAGCAAACTTTATTTTTAAAGCAGAAAATACCTACCTGATGGTTAAATTGGAAATAGAAAATTTTACTTAAGAATTTCGTTCATAATAAAGCGAAATTATGCATAAACAAAACTCTGGTCCAGTGTGCTGGTATTAAATATAAGAAGTTTGTCGGCGTGATTTTATTTGTGTCTGTAGGTGCGTGCCTGTGTAAAATGTCTGAACAGGTCTTTTTTTTTTTTTTGTGAACACGTTGAAAGATATTTTTTGTTGTTTTTGTTTTTATGCTTTTCATGGTACAATTTTTTTTTGCAGGTCGTTTTCTACAATTTTACTTTTCAAGGTTCTGTTTGCAAAAAATATATTCCTTTGGTTGTTGAGTGTATATATGAGCTTTTGCCAAAAAGGACTTGTTGTACAATTCACTACGTACATTTGTAGCAACAGTGGCAGTGGCATTTTCAAAAAAACCAATATAGATTGAGAGTGTATTTTTTCTTCTGCTTGATTTTTTTCCATTAGTAGGAACATTGTTGTTGTTTTTTTTTTTTTCTTTTGTGTCTTCTACTTAACATGATAAGAGTACAACAAATACTGATTTTTGCCGGTATCCTAAACTGAGCGTCAAAAAAGAAAGAGGAACAAGTAGACGACTAAAGAAGATGAAGAATAAATGTAAAGAAAAATTGTGCCAAACAGTTGGATAAAAAAGCACACAGTACAAAGAAAAGGAAAATCTAAAAGAAAAGTACACGCGGCCAGGTTAAACAAGCACACACATTTTTCTTCGTTTGATTGAATGTTTACAGAGATGCTTCAAATACTAAAATTTTTTTGAAAAAAAACGTCCTGGCTCCTTGTCCTTTTCTTTGTGTTTGTACATTTTCATTCATTTCACTTACTTTTGTTAGTTGGTGTGTGTATGTGTGTGTTTATGAGTCTGTGAATTTTTCCTTATTGTTTTTGTTGTGTTGTTTTTTTTAGCTTATTCTATTTGTGCTTCTGACTCTACTGGTGGGTTGTTTTCTTGATGATTATGGCGATGATAATGGTGATTGCAATGGTTTTGATGGCGCTGAAAATAAAGATTGCGTGAATTCTTTTTTTTTTTTTTTTTGTGTGTTTATTATGTTTTGTCCTGTTGTTTTCCTACGTTTTCCTTTGCTTTGCAGAATTTTCTTGTCTGTAAGTCATTTGTCTATCTAATGGTCGTCGCAATCGTCTACTTTTGCAGGACGATAGACTGTTGATTTTGTAATATTTTCTCTATCATTAAAAAAAGCAACAAAAATGAAAAAATAGTTGTTTTTTTATTGCTGATATTATAACTTTATTTTGTAGTTGTTGTATTGACACGCTGTTGCTTTTCGCAATATCTTTAAGGAAGTTATCCCTTTAGTAGAAACTTATTTTTTAAGAAATAAACCCTTGTCCTAGAAGTAGGCAACAGTTTTTAATTGACAGAAATACATAATAAAATTTAGTTGATGCTCATGTAAATAATAAAAAAAAAATAATAGAATCAGTTAAAAATAGTTAAGATTTTAATCTATTAGATTATTATTAGATACAACATTTTTTCGTGCGTCCTATGAAATAAAAACAATATAAAATGTGTCGTAAAAAATTTATTTTTTATATCTTTTATGGCCAAAAACACGTAACAATATTTAAATTCAAAGATATTAAATTTTTGGTCAATAAATAATATTTGGGAAAATACTTAATTTTATTTAAGGCTATTCTGTCTTCAAAAGTTTCGAAATTACCTCAGTAGAAAATATAATATTCAGGCCAATCTAGCCATTTTGGTGCAACCAAAAAAATTAAAATATTTCTCTTACACTATATTAATTTTAACAATCAATTGGAGCTGCTTTTCTAGTTATTTTCGGATGTAGTGATCGTAATCTGCCAGAGCTGTTACTATCACAACAGGGCTCATTAAATGATTTTTTACTATAAATAATTAATGATTTACAATAATTACATTTGTCAAAAAATTTTATTATTAAATCTAGTTTATTGCAGTGAGCCATCTTATTAGTCTAATTCACTTTATTGAACTAGTTCGGTCTTTCGTTCAGTAGTCGTTTTTTTTTTTGATTTTTAGTTCATTTGACTTTCTTAAAACAGCCCTGTCCGAATTTAAATTGAAGTAAACAGTAACAACGTTGCGAAATTCATTTTTAATTAACACAACTTAAATAAAATAGTTTTTTAAGAAAAAAATTTTTAACAAAAAAATGTAAATATATAAATAAAAAAATATAAAAAAAATATATAAAAAATTAATATTTTTTTCTTAATTCCTAATATTTTTAATATTTAAAAACGCTTGTCTTCTTTACGAGATCCGAAATCTACTAGTAGGTTTATGACAGTAGAACTGAGAGGTGATATTTCAAAGACATAAATTTTTGTTTGTTTAAATAAAAAAGAGAGTTCCTGGCTTGCTTTTTTGAACACAATATGTAGCGTAAATTTTGGGACTTTATATATAAATACATTGGTTTCTTGAATACGTTTTAAGACCATAATGCGCCTAAAAAGAACCTGCAGCAGTTCTTACATCATGCGGTCTGTATCACTCTTTTATTAAGCGCTTGTTAGCAAAAATTTTCAAAGATAATTCAAAATCAGAAATTGTAAGCGTAGATTGGGCCTTAAAAATGAAGTTGACGTGACTGTGGATGAAAGATCACGTAGATTTCCTGACTGTAGCGAAATATTTTCGCGTTCACATTATGAATTTAAGAGATTATGTAATTCCATTCTTTTGATATGAAACCATCATAGTAATACAAATAATACAAGTCTTGCTGTTCAACATTCCGGATGTTGAGTGGTCTGCTGTTTGATAATTTGAAGACCAGTCCTCTTGACTTCTGTTTTCACTTTCTTCACTGCAATGAGTTATATTTTATTCCGGTAGCTTAATGTATCGGTCTTGGCATCTTCCTGTTTAAGCTGCTGACCGTATTTTGATTGCTTATACAGCAGCTAGCAGTTAAATTAAAATCTTGAATTTGTTATTCCACATTTATAGCCGCACTGATGTGTTATGCACCAAGAACTCTTCCTAAATAA
This sequence comes from Cistogaster globosa, assembly GCA_937654795.1. Classification (NCBI taxonomy): domain Eukaryota; kingdom Metazoa; phylum Arthropoda; class Insecta; order Diptera; family Tachinidae; genus Cistogaster; species Cistogaster globosa. The sequence continues at coordinate 69,388,795 of OW569406.1, forward strand.
AGCAATTTTAATTATAATAAATATTTGAATGATTTGATAAATTTTTTGGAAACCAATCAAAATGCTGAGGGATTACTTCCCTTTTCGAACTGTTTGTTTTTGTTGTTATTACTACTTCATTATTTCAATTTATATTTTATTTCTAGCTTAAGTTTTTCACTATAGTTTTAGCTATAGTACAAAGGAAGCAATCTTACATTAACTTTGGCATTAAAAATACCCTCTAAAAAGATTAATATTAGATGAGTCCTCTTATCCTTTACTCAACATCACCGAAAAAATTTTTAGTTCCCATTCCTGAAAAGATTATTACTTTTCGGGCTGTTTAAAAAATATAAATGGGATGCTGTAACTAAGTGTGCGTGAGTTTTTGTGCTAAAAAGAAATTTGTAAGTGTTTGTGTGAAGGCCACATTAACATCACAAAAAAAAATCGCCAAAATAATCTTATAACAGTTAGTAACTGTTTGGACGTCGCCGGCTATTGTTCGTTGTAATAAGATATTTTTAAGAAAATAATAAAGACTTTAAGTAACACAAAGACAAACAAAACCGCAACAACATGAAGTAAAGAATCGTGGCAAAGATTTAATCTTAAACCTTAAAAAAAACCGAAATTTTAAAAAATAAAGTTTTTTCAATTGTTAATAAAACGAAACATGGAAGAAGTTACTTGAGTTAAAAATATAACAACTCTAGTGTTTTTGAATATAAAGCCTTCAAGTCTCACAGAATGTTAGAGAATTTTGAAATTAATAAAGTTTTCTGCAGTTGTAATCTTTTAAAATTAAAAAGAATGCGTACAAAAGTATTTCAATTTGTATGTGTGCGTGTGCAAAAGTGTTTGATGATTTTTTTTTATTTTTTTAATATCCTGTTAAAAATGTGACTCTTTTCTTAGTTGTTGTTATCTTATTTGCATACATATGGGTAAGAATTTACTATTTATTGCACACATACATAAACTCCTATGAAGCCTCATGTATATAGAGCAAGGGAGAGCGAAACATTGAGAGCAAAATTGTTATCATCACCACTCTCCTTTCTTTACAATTATATAAAAAATAGAGAAAAAACTCTAACAATAAATATAAAAACAACTACAATATGAATTAAAAACCCAAACATAAAATTAAAATTACAAAAAGGCTTTATTTTACAAAATAAAAAGTACGCGGGGAGATTTTTTATCCTTTTTTCGGTTGGTTATTTTTATTTTGTACTTGTCTTTTTCGCCGCACCGTTAACTCCAACAACACTACAAACAAACAAACACACATGTTAAAAATTATCCCCTTTCACTCACTCCTTTCATAAAGTAACTGTTGCAGAGAATTTCCCCTTTTTTTGAAATAAAAAATCGGTGTGCAGGAATGAGGAGAGAGAAAAAGAGAGCCAGAGCTTTTTTCGCCTTGTTAACAAAGGCACATGCAAACTCAGTCGTATCGTCACTACGAAGGGTATGTTGTCTCTAGAAATTGGGGGTTGTTATTGGTGTTTCCTGTATTTTTTTTAATGTTTTTTATTGTTGTTGCTTTTAACTTGTTGTATTTTTTCCAACTTTTTTTAATAGACAGTGGATTTTTTTTAGCTTTTTTTAAACTCGCATCCTCTTTTTCCCTTTTTGTGTTTTATATGCTTTTTAATGTTTTTGTTGCATTTGCTTCAAAAAAAAGGAGAATTTGTTTTGGTTGTGCACTAAATAAAATAGAGAAAAGATAAAGCAAGAGTTTAAGGGAGGCTGTTAGGTGGGTGTTGGGTTGCTGGCAGACGTCCTGTGTAAAAAGGTTTGTTTGGTTAGTTGGTAGTTTTCGTAAAGCATTACTTTTTTCATTTGTTTGCTGGAAATCTTGCGACAGCGATGCTGGCAGCTACGTCAAGCTGTAATAGAAAAAAAAACTAAAAATTTTAAAATTAACAGCAAAAACAATCTACAACAACCATGATTAGTGCAAAACACTTTCAGTTGCTGCCGTAGAAAGTTGTAACAATTTACGCGTAATAAACTTTATCATTTTACACTAACATCACAAAATAAATATTATGATAAAAAAAGTCAAAGAACACAAAAAACTCCTAACAACAACCGAAATAAATGACGGTCAATTGGAGTGAAACAAATTTTTCTTAAAAAACAGCAAAAGCACGTGAAAAGTGTAAAAATACCAAAAAAATTTCCTATGTTTTTGTGTCATTTTAAACAACAACAACAACGAAGCAAAATGTATGATCAGCATTTTTGAGAAAACTAAGAAAAAGGACCAACTTTTACTAACAACCTTAAAGTAAGAGAGTCATATTTGTTTTCCTCCTTAAAAGTGGTTTTTCTGTTGATGTTCTCAGGACTCTTTTTTTTTATTGATGTAACATCATTTGGCTCTGTTACCAAAACAAACTTGTTAAGCTATTGTCTGCATACGTGTGCAGGTGTGACTGTGTGAGTTGATTTAATTTACAACGATTCATTTTAAAAATGTTACATTAGAATACGATGTTTATTTTGACTTTGCTTTTTAAATGCTTCTAAGTAAGTTAGGATGTGAACGTGTGTGTGTGTGTTAAGTTTAGTCTCTGAAAAGTCACAAGTTTAGTTTAGTCCTTAAAACCGTGTCCTGCTGTTCGGTAACACATACAAATAAATAACCAACAACAATAAATTCTATACGTTTATTATTTCTAGACAACATTAGTTGCTGTTTGTTGCTGGGTAAGTGCGCGCGTGTAAAACGGACAAAAAACTTGAAAATATAAAAAAATAAATAAAACAAAATAAAATAAAAATAATTCATCAAATCAAGACCAACAACAAAAATATAAAAACTAATAATAAAACTTAGAAAATTTTAATAACTGAATTTTTTCAAATGAAATTAATTTACTAAAATTAAAAAAAATCTAAAGTGCAATATTTTTTAAGTTTGAAATATTTTAAGTTATAAATTGCTTAGATAAGAAATTTGAATAAAAAAACATAATCTTGCAATAACACATCATAATATTTTTAACATTGAAAAACGAATAAAAATTTATAAAAATAAGTTTTCAAAAAATTCGACAAACATTTCAATGGGTGCCCCTTAAAACAGGACTTTAAAGATCACTTAATATTTATGTTGTTAATTAAGGTAAGTTAAATGAAATAAAATAAAAATATTTTTATTAAAATTCAAAAATTGTGTGATATTTGAAATGGTTTTAACTTTAAGAAAAATTATAAATTTTCGTGTCAAATGAAATGGTTAAATTAATTAAAGTATTTTCTTTTTCACTAACTTGTATTAAATTGAAAAAAGGTTAAAAAAAAATACTAAAACTAAGACTTTTAAACTACAGTGCAGGTAACTTTAAAATATTTGTGATCTTGGTTCGACTAAATTTTATCTGATAAAAATTTCTTTAATTTTCTGTGCACCAACTTTTTGAAATAATAACAATCGATCACTCGAATAAGTTTCTAATTTTAATAAAGGGTTCAAATTTTTTAAAAATGTTCAACAGATCAAACGAAAATTATCCCATAAATAATTTTACTTTTTATATTGCGTATTAATTTTATTTATTTATTTATTTGTGTTTTATTAAAAAAGAAATTTAAAGAAAATATTTTAGTTCAGTTTATTTTTATTTTTGGCTATTAATTTTTAGTATTCTGGAACTATGTTTTAAAATAATTATCAAATAATAACGTGAAATTAAGTTTGTAGCTTAAAGCTAAATTTGACAACTATTCAATATTAACTTAAATCATCTGTAATTTGATAATTTTTTTTTCTATTTTCTAACAATTTTGTTGTTATTTTAAAGGCTTAAACTGAGCTCTATGCACATGATTTTTTTACAGTCAACAATAAAAAAAAACTTAATCACTAAAAAATTAAAAAAAAATGTTTCTGTGTCTCAAATACTTATAAGATCCTACTCAATACAAAATGTAAGAATTTACATTAAGTTTATTATGAATTGTCATTCGTAATGCTACGTTCATATCAGGAATGATTGAATAAATATTTGTGAAAATAGTGGTTACGCTTTTTTGGTAAAATATTTTACTAATTTGATGGCACCTTGAGAGATATTTTTTATTCGATTAATTGTTTTGTTCCTAAAATGTAATGTAGTTAGTTATGTTAAAGGTGCAAGAATCTGGGGGTAAATAAGCACGTTCGATATAAAAAATGAAACTAACGGTTGAACTTTATGATTTTTTTTATAATTATTTTGTCAATATTAGCTAAGGCGAGCACTTAATTTCTTGGTATTAATTAATTGGATTTATTCCGCCAGTAAATATTATACTGTTGTCAAACCTTTCTTATAATTTTTTACCAATAAATTTGTCATTAGAATTTAATAATTAAGTACTTCAAAAATGAATGTGCTGCTATTATTTCGCTATGGGTTATAAAGCTCATCAACGGATTAAACTTATTTTTTTAATTAACTATAGATAATTATGTCTAAAACAAAATTGATTAAATGAGAATTATATATAGTCAATTAACTTAATAAAGGCGATTAGGTAAATTAATTTGTTAGAACCTATAAAGGCAATTTTTTTACCATCGAAATATATTAAGTACAAAAAGTCTTTGTTCGAGTTAGAGATTTTATTTTACAAACTTGCATCGGAGATACAATATAAAATTATACTTTGCTTTTTTATATTTTATAATTAATTTACATACGTTTATGATCACAAATTTATTTAAGGCTCAGACTTTTTTAATTACATAAAATGTTTTTTTTTTAAATTAGTTGAAGAAAGCCCTAATAATTTCCCAATCTCTAGCTGAAGTCAGGTTAGAAGGTTTATTTTAATATTTAAGATCTTTTCTTATACGTAAAATATTCCTTTTTTAAATAATTGACTATTTTATTAGCATTGAATGTTGATAATGCAATTGATTTCTCAGTAATGGTAATTAATTTGAATAAAAATGATTCATTAATTTCTCTCAAAGCAATAACATGAATAAACGTCCCTCGTGCTTTCTGTACACTATTAAAGCACCTTTAAAAGAACTATTATATTATTTTAAAGTGGTATTTTTATCACAAAAATTGGTTGAAATATATATAGTAAAATTAAAGAAAAAAATATATTTCTATATTTATGTAAGTAATGAGATCTGCTAGCTGGATTTTTGGGTGACCTTAGATCTCACACCATCTCATACAAAATTGTTAAAACTAATAATTTATAAAAATTTAGATACATTCACAAAAGGGTGAGAGTTTATTTGTTTTATGCATAGATCTTTTAAAAAGTTCTGGTATCACAAACTTATTTCTCATATAAACAATTATTTAGTAACAAAATAATAAAATAGTTTCATTAAAATTTATTACAATAAGTAAAAACAATTATAATTAAAATAACCTCATTAGCATTAAATGGTAGTTACACTTCTCTATTGTCATTATTTCAAACAACGCCAATAAATAGATAATAAATTTAAATTTTTAGATTCATTGCAGATATATAAACCTTGAAATTGACGGAAAAATTTTCTATAAAATAAAAGTGAATAATTAGAAACCATAACAATATCAGAAGGAAAAAAATTTTTAATCACAATTTTAAGAAACAAAATAAAAATACTAAAGTAAACTTAATTTGGTTCCACTTCCAATATAAAAGAGTATAAAAGGATAATGTCCCATAATTTTTAATAATAGAAATAAAAAGAAATCTGCTATTTAATTTAAAAAAAAAGATATTAGCTTTCCTATATCGATTAAATAAATTCAACAAGTATAAAAATAATAAATAAAAAATATAATAACCATTTACTTTATTAATTATTTTAACACAACGTAGAAATAATTGAAATCAATTTAGGAATAACTACATACATTTCGATATTAAGTTGCCGCAAGTGATCAGCTATTTTTTTTTTCATTTTTTTCATTTAACGAAATTTAGCTTTAAAAAAAAACAACATGCAAAAAAACCTGAACGAATAAGCATAATTTTTTAAATCTTTTCTTTTAGTTTTATTTATGATAAAAAAAAAACAGTTTATGAGATACAACAGGTTAAAAGGATCTTGCATTAGCGCAAAAATACGAATTATCCAGGAGCCTGAAATATATGAAATTTTTGTGATTTAATGCAACTTTTCAAGCAGTAATTGTGAGTTTTTGAAATAATCCAAAATATACAAGAAAAATGTAATATTGAAAAATATGCCATTTTTAAGAATATAAAAAAGAAGAAATTGTTTAAATAGGTGGTTGAAGTGAAAATATTCAAATAATATTAGGGAAGTTAAATTGTCACCAAAAAAAAAAAAAAATAATATTTTCGTTTCTACAAAATGTCACAGTTAAATTTCTTTTATGGCTGTTTTGATTATAAAGAATTTAAAATATTTAATTATCTAATAATCCTTACTCCCTTAAAATTTTTGTATTTAATCTGGCTCAAGTTCAACTGGTTTTTTAATGGAAGACAACAAAAGTTACTTTGTTAAGCATTACCACCACAGATTTAATTTTCTTTACCGTTAATTTCATTTCTTAAAAATGTGTTTGAATATATATTTTTAATGCACGGATAGCTATGTACTAAATGGCATAAGCTTTTCAAATAGGAGAACACATTCCAAAAACTCAATGGCACAATCAGGGCACCAATTGGGGCCACAAAAACGAGGAACTATAAAAACGAACTATTGAATTGTTTCATGTGGTAACCAGTTGTTTTTAAAATCACAATTGTGTCCATACCAAATCCTTTAAATTTTGGCAAAAAGCGTCGCTACTTTCGAACAAATAAAGGACAATGATTTTTTCAGCCTAAAGTTTACAGCAAACTAACATTTGCCTCTCAGGTATCGCACGTTCTTTTTTATAATTTTAGAAAACCGCCCAGTCAAAATGAGCATCATCCTCCTAGATGTTTTTGGAAAAAAATCTGCATTTAAATTTTTTATTTTTGCAAACGCCTAAATGGCGGGAAAATTATACATTATGTGTGACACCCTTCACTTGATTCAACCCAATTTTGAAAACAAATATTTTTTTGATATCAAATATTTCCTTGTCTTAAAATGTGTAATTTCCCATGAAATAAATAGAGAAAATATCGACAACAAAATATTTGTAAACAATTAAGATTTATATTATTTACGGAAAATAACAACATTTTAAAGTTTACTTTGTAAATTAACATTATCTTCGGATATCGTAAACAAATTTTTTTAATTCAAAAATACAAATAACAATATATTGACTTGTATAACACAGTTTGCGAAAAGAAAACTGCATATATATTTTTTGTTAAAATAAATAAAAAATAAAAAAAATAATTAACTAGAAAACCTTGTACAGAAAATTTATAAAACGTACAATAAATAAATATGAGGACTTTTAAGCAAAAAATAAAGAGATCAAGTATAATCTATACTATATATTCATTTGTTACAAAAATAATAAAAAATAAAAAATATTTACAACTGAAAGCCTATTTATTTGTTAAAATTTAACTAATACACTGACGAAAATGTCTCTCTCAAAAGAGCAAAAAAAAAATGCTAAAACAATTTTGTTAAGAGTGTAATGAGAGCCTTTCGAAAAAAAATAAAAAACATATATTATCAAACTGAATTAAAGTCAATGATCTTAAACAAAATGTTTTTAAAAATGTTTTATATTAATAATTGTATGTTTTTTTTTTTCTTCTTTTTATTATAAAATAAAACAGTCTTACTCTTGTTGTTAGTATGTGTTCGTTTGTTTAAATGTAAAAATATTATAAATTTTAAAAATTGTTGCTAAATATTGTGAAAACATTGCTACAAGGACACTGACTCGAATGTGTGTAACCTGTTTGAAACTAAAGATCATCAACAAAATTTAAATGATTATGACTAATAGACGAGTTTGTAACAAAATTAATAAAGATATAACGATGATCGCATATGTTTGAGAAAGAAAAGTCCGTAAGTAAGTTTAAAACATAAAGTACACAGGATATAGAAAAGCGGTTTTGCTGGCACACACTTGTCACAAAAATTCCCGTGACCATTATGCATGTGGGGTAATTTTCTCATTTAAAGTACTGTTTGTTTTAAGCTGATGGTAAAATCCTATGACTTAAAAAAAATATACATCTCTTATTAAGATCCACTATATTGGTGCCCAGTTGGGATCAGGAAATATCTCATGCAGTTATTAAGTGCTATCACCACATGTTGTCCTAATCAATATCATCCGATTTAGCCAGAAAGACCTCCGTTGCAATACCATTTTCACAACTAACTACTATAAACCCTCGCCACACAGCCACAGGTTTTTTATGCAGTTGAATTAAGTTGCAAATAGCATCCCTAAACCTCGGCGGCGTTAAGTTAGAAGAAGCCTACTGTACATCAATACAAAATATAAAAAATAATTAAATAATTTAAGATATCAAAGTTTTAGTACCTTGAGGTTTAACTACTTTAAACAATACAAAAAAGAAGAAAACTATAGGAGGCTGTTTTTACATTTGTAAATCCCTTGGAATTTGCAAAAATAATTTGTAAATTAATTTTTAAGATTTTTTTCAATATTCTTAGAATAAACAGTAACCTTCTTCAATGATAATTTTATATTAAATTAACCGAGACTCTGATTCAAATAATATGTCAAAAATGGAATCGACTCGGTTCTTTTAACGCATAACGCACTTTCGATGAAAACAAACTTAATTTGTATATTGATCCCTTTTATTGACAGATTTGATTATTCACGACCGACTTTATTATATTTGCAATTTCAAAAGAAGTTTCGCTGTCCTGTTAGCCTACAAAGAAGTCTCTGCAGCGGAAATTTCCTTCTAAGATCCGAAAGATAATCGTTAGCAAACATGTTATATTTTATAAAAATAATTGATAATTTTGTCACAACAATAAAATACTTATAAATTTATTTTAGTTATTTTTTGCTAAAAAGGGTACAAATAAGGCCGTTGTCTTTTATTTCCAAAGCTGTTAATATCATTCATTTTTATATTGCTAAAATTATAACTCATCCTCTTAATTAAATAAAAATAATTTTGTATGATGCAAATAATGACACGTAGATAACTCTATTAAATACCTGTGTGTGTCACAAGTAAATAGCATGTAAATTTAAGTCATAAAGACCTGTTATGTTTGAAAAGTTTGAGCTTTTTTTATCGCACAGCAAAAGTTCTTTGCCACAATTTCTAATCATTGTGAAAACCTCAAAGGTTAAACACCTTCACTGCAGCGATATTTTCATTGTTATTGAAATTTTTTTATTATTTTTATAGAACAACAATTTGTTGATTTAAAAAGCAGCTTTTTAAAAATTTATTAATTAGAAAATTAAAAAAAAAAATAAAAGAATTATTCAGGCAACAACCTTTAATTTTCTACGGAATCTGTAACGAAGATTTTTGCACAAAGAAAGAGAAAGTTTATAATTTTATGAAAATCAAAAATAAAAAGAATTATATAACAACGATCTCTTTCTCTGTAAAGGGAAAGGAGAAACAGTTATTGAATGAAAAAAATTAGTTCTAAAATAAGATCAAAAGTATTTTTTTTTAAATTCGAGACAAAATAGTATGAGAACAGGAGTGGAAAAAATAAATTTGAAGACAAAATAACAGCTAAAAATGAGTTAAATTAGGTAACCTGTTTAAAGTGCGTTGGATTTATTGTAGGGTCTCTTGTAAAACAAGCACACAAAAAACAACTTTAAATATTTAAAAGAAGAGAGTTGAGTTTATTTTGTTGTCGTTTGTTTAAAAAGAATAATAAATAATAAAAATACAATTACAACTACAGCAATAAAAAAATTGGCGAATTAATAAAAACATTTCCCTGTTTCCCAGTAACGAGTACAACGAACGTCGTAACAGACTTAAAAAAAAACAAATTTTAACAAACAAAACTTGAGTATTTAAACTCAAAAAAAAAAAAAAAAGTTCAGTGTTTTATATAATTGTTTTTTATTTTGGGTTATTTTGGCAATGTATGCGAATATGCGAAATGACAATAAGAAGGCCCATATAATTATGGAACGCTGCTGCATTAACCAAGCCAATAACACCAACAACAACACACATGACACATTCTACTCATTTATTGTGACGTATGTTCGTCGCAGCAAAAGCTGCATGTTCATTCACACACTGTATGTGTCTATGTACGGGATGGGTTACACACAGAACTTAGTGCAGTATGAGAAACAATTGATCGCTACTGATACCGTCTACTAAATGCTTGCTTTCTTGCTTATTTGCTTGGAAGCCTGCTTTGCCCTATAACTTGAATGACTGACTGAGTGCATGCATTTTGATGTAACAGTATGTGTAGATGTAGCTTTCGGTCGCAGTCAACGTTGACTGATGGTGTTTGCTGACTTCTCTACTAAATTTAAAATTATTACGGTACGATAGTAATAATGAAGCTTTTTTTTTGTTATTTTTGCTGCCTTAACTGCAACGACTAAAAAAAAATATATGTTACAAAGAACAACAACATCAACAATAATAAAAAATGCCAAATAATACTCAACAACAACAGCAACGTTTCGTTAAGAGAATACTCTACAAAAAAAAAAAACGTAACACACAAAAAAACCACACAGGGTATTTCTCTGATTCAATTGGACATAAACTGCACATTTTTCAATTCAGTTGAATTTTTTAATTCGATCAGTAAAGGTTCAAAAATTAAAACAACAACAACAAAAATTTGATATTAAATTTACAAAAATAATAATCAAAAATTTAAAGCTGGCAAAATATAAACAACTATACAATTCGCCTACAGCAATCAAAAATTAAAACAACCTCAAATTCTTAGATTAAAAAAATAAAAAAAAATAACTAAATTCTAAGTCTAAGAAAATAAATAAAGGAAATATGAAACTCCTGAAACAAAAATAATTTATTCAACTATTAAAACAAAACGCAAGATTAACAAAAACTTAAACACTTTTGATAAGTGCTAGTGACAAAACAAGTGTGCTGGAAACATTTAAAGACAAATTTTTAACTAAATAAAACACTTTTTTTAAGTGTTTAAGAAGAAAATAAAAAAAAACTATATATTAAAAAAAACTTACAAAATCTAATTATTAAAAATGAAAAATGATGTTAGTAATTCCTAAAATACTTTTACAAACATTTTTAAACTTTATCCAAAATGTGTTTGCCTAAACTTAAAAATTCGTAAAAAGAAGAATTGAAAAACAACATTTGCAAAAGTAAGTTTTAAAAACTTTTTTTTTCTTTATTTAATTAAAAAAGGATTTTTAAAAAACAAACATTAAAAGTGTTCATTTAAGCCAGGCTCAAATAATAAAATAATCTGTGTTTTTTCACATGAATAAAATAAGTTTTCTGTGCCGCCACATTATTTCCTGTCGTTCTTTGTTTATTTTTACATAATTTGTTTATTTACATTTTATAGAGTTTCACTGTTAGTTGACTTGTGATAAGAAAGGAAGAGCAGCAGCTAAACTGTTAAAAGTAATATTTATCTAACTTAACAAATTATCAAAACCTGAAATTAAGGAGCTCCAAAGCTTCCTTATGACAATTTTTACACATGGCCGGGATGTAAGACACACAGGATGCTGATGTAGACGCACAGAAAATACTTTCTAGTTCCTAAGGTCTAATAATACCTTTAAAAAACTGCCAATTCAAAACATGAACATAGACCTAAATAAATACTAACGAAAAGCTTATAATAAATATAAAAACGTTTGTAAAATTGTGTTGGTGTGCTTGTCATACACTAAAAAATTTTATTCAGGATACCTTACAAAAAAAATTTTTAATATATTTATAATATTGCAAATTCAAATATATGGCGGCCTTAAGTCTTTAGAAAACTTTACTAAAACTAAATATGCAAAAACTTAAATAAAAAAGTATACCAATAAAAAAAATATAATCAATACATCATTTTTACTAAGTCCAGATTTACACTATGCAGCATTATGCGTTATTTAAAATAAACATAAGTTGCAGTAACATACCCTGAAATTTTAAACAATACCATATTGCTTACCTCTTTCGCTTCTCTAGCAAGCAAAAATTTCATGCCAGTTTCATGAAAAATTGCATAGTGTAAATCTTGTATAAAAAATAGTTTTGGAAGTGATGTAATATATTACAGTCTGCCTTCGCAGATAAAGAAAAATATTTAAAAGATGTCTAAACATTAAATTATTTAAATAATATTAAATTGTTTTTATTATAGTTTACTGTTTTTATTTTTACTATTTATTTATTTTATTTTATTTTTTCTATGCTTAAGTTTTAATCATCACTTATAAGATTGTTTTGCGCATCACAAGGAACCTAGAAACACTTCGGGGTAATGTTGAGAGAGAAGCAAAATAGGCTAAAAAATATACATTAATTCAAAATACAAAAATAAAACAATAACCAATAAAAATAATAAATTAAAAATAACTTAAGATCATTAAGACTAGTCAAACCGTATTTCCAAACACTTTTCATACCCTAGCGAGAATTCGTATAAAATTGTTTCTAATTTAAATAACATAGAAACGTTAGCAGGTTACATTTCCTCATCATTTATTTTATCCCTTCAAACGTTAAAAATTAAAAAAAAAATTGTCTTATGCACTTTGCAAAAAGCCCTTATAGTCTTTGGGCTTAAGATATTCCAGAAAATGCACTAAAAAAAAATTCACACTTACAAAAGGCGACATTATTTGTATTATAAAAAAATCTAGCGGAATTAAAAATAAGAAAAACACAAAAGAAATTTTTTTAACATAAATTTTTTGTATGAATAGAATCCTTTAAATAAAAACAAATAGATTAATCGATAATATTCTAATTAATTATAAAAAAAAATTTCCTTAGTCGAATTATATAAGCCAAAGATAAACAAATATGACAAATTTGATTTAACAAAAATTGACTTAAAAATATTTGATTTAACGAATAAAAATTATTGGATTAATCGAATACTTCTATTGTTCTTTTTTCAAACGATAAAACTGTTCAATTTAAAATAAAAAATAATAAGCTTTTTTATTACAACTTTAAAATTTGCATTTGGCTTCTAATATAATTATCATTCCGTTCTCAGATATTTAATACTTAAAAAAAAATTTTATTTTTTTAATCGATGTCGATCGAAATTTCAACAGAATTTTAAAGTAACTTTTGATCGATATCTAATGCCATAATTTGCCCCCTGGTCTTAGTATCTTTGCAAAGCATAAGGGCACAGATTTTCCCACAGCTTTACTTAAAAAATTTTAAAGTATTAGAAGCTATCTAAAATAGAGCTAAAAGTAATTTTATTAATATTCAGAAAATACAGCCTTTTTAAAATCTTCAAAGAAAAACACAAAACTTCCTAAAATATTTTTTTTTTTGTTTTTTGAGGAATGCAAGAGTGAGAGAAAATTTTCCCAGCATCAAAACAAAAAATTACAAATCGTAATTGTTTTTGACAGTTTTTTCTAATACGAAAATTTTTTGTGTGTCTTTTTTTTAACTCTCATTTAGTCAATGATAAATTTTACTCACATATAGTTTTAATATAATAATTTAATGTAAGTAAACTTTCTTCCTTTTACCTTGCTTCCTTTCAATCTAAAGGTTTAACTCAAAACTGTAAAGTTAATTTAAATTCAAGTGTGAGCATTTTTTGCTAAAAGCTCTCTTGCAAGAACAACCATAAAGACAAGAGCAAATTAATAGAAACTAAAAAATTAAATGGAGAGCTTTTAAAAAAAAAATTATTGTATATTTTCCCTAAACTAGAAGGACATTTAATTTTAATTTTGTGGTTGTTGTGCTACTTTAAGCTCTCCTTCTTTATCGTCGTCTGTCTGCCCTTTTTACAATGAATCTTAAAGCAACTTCTAGCCTTTTTGTGTTGTTTTTTTTTTCTTGCATGTCCGTCTATTTTGTTCGATGTTGGGTTTGATCGTGTTTAGTAGCTTGCTGTTCATCGTTTGCACTTTTTACCGGATTTCCCTTATTTCTCTACAACATCAACATGAACATCATCATCCTTCTTTGATTCGCAATTTCTGTTGGTTTTTGTTTGTATATTTTTGCATTTTGTTTGTGTGTTTTCTTATTATTATTACAATGTTCAATGTTTAAGTAAGTTAAAGAGTGTATGGATGTGTGTACTGTTAAGTTATGTTGACGGACAAGTAGATTCTTCTTATACAATTTGTATTAATTTTTAGTTTGCTGTATGTTTCATTGTCGTTTATTTAGACTTCGTAAAGTTGCAAACGAGAACGCACGCACTAAGCGGAAGATCACAAAAAATTGTTTTAAATAAAATTCAACAACAAATTAAAAGATATTGCAAAAAAATATTATAGCTCAGCCTCGTAGAACATACAAGTTTATTGGGAAAAGTCAGTGAGCGAACAAGTGAGTGAGTGGTGGTGACGACTAAGGCGAAGGACAACAAAATTATAATTTAAACAAAAGATTATAAATGAATTTAAAATTTTAAATCAAGAGCAAGTTTTAAACAAAAAGTGCAATCTTATAATGAATTTAAAGAAATGTAATGACTTTTAATTTTAATAATCAATAGTTGTGGAAAAATTGTTGAAAAGAGCTAAATCAAGTGTTCGGTTCTTATAACAAATGTTACTCAGGATATCTTAAGCTTTATAATATTTTATTAATACCTCAGGATTTAATTGCTGTTCAAGTTTTTTATACACACATACATATACTATTATTTCGTTTTTTTTTTTTATAAGGTAAGTTTTTTATAAAATAATAAATCAGTTTATTGTCTTAAACATCACGAAAAATATAATAATTTTCAGCTAAGATATCAAAAAAAAAAATGAAAATTAATTTTTGCCAGCAGTTTACTTTCGCTGTATGCCTTTTTCTTAAGGGGTCAATTTTTAAGGCTCAAAATATGTTTTATATAAAATATTGCTTATTGTATGATTATTAAAGCCTTAAATAAAAATTTTTAATTTTATTATTTAATAAGGTTGAAGAAAGTGATTCTATTAAACTAAGAGTAATCTCCAAAAAATTTTTAAAATAAATAAAATTATTAACTGAACCTAAACTAACTTAACTAAAGCAGAAAACAATATTCATTTAATTATACTTATATACAGAAATTTACATTAATTACATTATTAAGCTTTAACTTAAAAAAAAGTACTCCAAAAAGTACCAGAATTTTCTTTAGTTATATACCGTTACAATATGTTTTTTTATTATTATTTTTTTTTAATCTGGTTATTGAAGTGTTCTTTTAAATGCAACGCCTTTTAGTAATGCGTGTCTGTTAAAATTTGTAATTATTTTGTTAGTACTATTTGTTGTGACTTTTAAATTTATTTATCCAGTTTTTTTTTTTTTTTTTTTTTTTTTTTTTTTTTTTTTGCATAAAAGTGTTTAAAGCTAAGAGAATCCAAATTTAACAATTTAAAACCCTTTTATTTTTATTTTTTTAGTTTTTTATATAGAAACTATTTCATTTCGATTAGATAAAAATCACTGACAAATTAATAAATCAATTAAGTGCGCATATATACATTGATTTTATTAATGCTCATAAGTCCTTCAACTTTTGTCACAATGAATGATAGGATGCGTGTACAAGGTAAAGCTTTTCAGTATTTAATTCGAACAGAGTTCGATCACCAAAATAAACAGCCGATTAAAATTTACTTTAAAAAAAACTAATTCGTGTTATTAATTTAAGTTTTATTTTATAGCCGATAAACGTTAAACATATAATTACTTTAATAATTAAAATCGCAGTTATTTAAAACAAATCAGACTAAAGAATCGTAGTATTTGCTTCCACACTTTAATAGTGTCTTATGTTTAGGAGTTTAATAAAACTCGAGTGCTGAAAATACAATAAAAATTACATTATTTCTAGTTGCCGTTTCTATGTCGAATTTCCACGTGTTTTTCGTTCAAAAGGATTTTATATTGAAGAAATAATTTTTAATAAAATCGCTTAATGCCAGGAGTTGCCAGCACTGTCCAAAGTGGTTCTTTAATAAAATTTTAAGATACCGAACTATTCATTAGACTACAAGTTTACTAATTTCACAAGCGAATCAAACGCTAAAAATCTTAAAAATGTTTATCATCAACTAAAATAATGCTCTTTAACGTGAAGACAAGATAATACTTAATCAATGCTAAAATGATTTCAAAACAAATAACTGTTATGAATTAATATTTTCTTTAAAAATTTAATTTATTCATCAGACAGTGGATCGATTTCACCTGATTTTGCGGCAAACCTGCACTTTTTATTTCCTACTAGTTTACAAATTTTAAATTATTTATGTAAGTTTTAAGTTATTAATCATCTTCCTTACTTGAAAAATCAGAACTGTGGGAAGATTGCCGTTTTAAAAAACATGTTGATTAAAACTTTCAAACTTTTTAGCTTTCATATTTTTGTAGTTCTTGCTTTAAATATCATAATTTGCATCGTTTCATTAACGATAGTCTTCAGAATGATACTCATATGCAGGGGCAGTCAAAGCATTTAAAAACGAAAAATTTTTTATTTCTTAGTGTATTTTTTTGAAAGCTCCTTTTTCTCCAACTAACTTCTAATAAAAGATACTGAAAGTTATTTATGTGAAATACGTAGAAAATGTTCCTTGACCATCCCTGTATAAATTCAATTAATAATTATTTTAAATCTTTTGGAATAAAAACCACAACAATGTTAGTGCAATTCTTAGTTTAATACAAATTAAAATCGGTTTTTCACTTTCTCTTTCGCCGTTTAGCCGCTATGTTTCTATTCAAACTTTACGTATAGAAATAGTTTTTCTAAAATATCATACTCAGGAGATCAACAAAGTAAGGAAAAAAATAAAATCAATTAAATGCATATAAAAATTTAGCAGAAAAAAACAATATAAAAAGTAAACAACAATTAAAAGATTGTCACATTCATTGCCAAACAAAGGAGTCAGTTAAGCCTACTAATAACCCCAAAAACACATACAAATGACAAACTCACATTTAGACAACAAAATATTCATGGTCATAAAAAAATATTACAAAAAAACATAACTAACTGCACATATATACACAGATACATAGAATAAAAACTATCTCTGTGAATATATCATAAACTTATTCTATGCGTACGTATGTATGTATGTATGTGCTTGAGAGTCTGTCTATACATTGTATTAAAAATGTATGAGTGTAAGTAATTGCTAAATGCATCTATGCAGGCTGCTTACGATACTTAACAAAGTCATTCAATCATCAAGCATATCCGCCAACTCTCTACGATACGGACAACAAAACCAGCAACAAACAAACAGACAAACTGACTGTTATACGCACTCAACTTTATCCAGCAAATACACTAATATTCCAACTAATACATTTTTTTTTAACTACAAGAAATTTCAAGACTCTCCTTACAAAAATGTTTTTGTCTGTCTGTTTTACTAAGTCTCTCTATGTGTTTGACATTTAAAATATCTGTCAGTCGGCCTGTTTTGTTTTGTATATTATTCACTTTTACTTTTCTTAGTATTCAGCTTTTGTAATAATAGCAATGATAATGATGATGCCGATGAAGATGATAATGATGATAATTTAGAAGAAACAGAGGGAGCCTCTTTCTTCCTGTTGATATAAATTATAACCCAGACCGAGAAACAAAATAAAAAAAATAAAAATAATAAAATCATGAAACAATATACAATAACTGCAAACAAAAAACGAAAATGAAAACGAAAAACTCAGACAGACAACAGAAACCGGCATCTTCTCTAGTAACAAGGTGACGTAATGCACAACTACTCCACTAACACATTTTTCTACATTCCGCTCTTACACTGGCAGCAGTAAAAACAATGCAAAAGCATATAGTTACTATAAACTAGCAGGGACAGACATTACAACAACAACAACAACAAACTTAAGACAGACAGTCAAACCAGCCAGCCATGATTTCAACACTAAACAAACAAACGAACTGGAAACGCAAAAAAAAATACCAGACCAACCGTTCTTTTCTATATCGTTTTTTCTTATTATTGTTTTTTTTTTCTTGCAATTCGCTACTCAAATCATTGTTCAAACACAACTAGAAGAATTTCTACTAGATTCCAAAAAGGGCTACATTCAGCAATAAGACCGAACGCACCATGGTAACAAAGACAACTACAAGAAAACTTAAGCAAAAAAAGCTTCAAAAAGGAAAGACCAGACACTGCCATCAAACACAGGCAGAGGTCTCTTCTTTGTACAGCCTTTATTTCAAACACTATCACCAACAATAACAACAAGAAACAGAAAAATAACTTGAAGGTTCTAGATAGCACAATGGGCTATCATTGTAATAAATATTATATTGATTGGTTTAAATGTCAGCAGCATAAAAAATATTCAAAGTTCTCGGTAGAAGAAAGTGAAAACTGTAAAAATAAATTTATACTGAAAATTCAGAAACCGCAGTAACGGCTTTTTTCGGAGAGCACCAAAGAGAATTGTGTATTGGTTCAAAACTTTTCATCATCTCCAGGCCACTTGTTATCATTAGCGGAGACATATGTCATTAGTAGTTTTTTGCAATTACGACCGTCGAAATGCTAAATTCATAGCTATCAAACTGTGTAGCTATTGCCCTCAACATCTGAGATATCTAATAATTGCAAAAAATGGATAAAAAATGGGTCGCACAAGATTTCTTGATGAAGTATTTTGACTACAGCAGAATGTCGTCAGAACTTTGGCCTTCACTTTTAATAAAAAGCAAGAAGGCACTCTTGGACTTTTGAAGAAACTTGCTTTTAGAACGATCGCACAAATTCCGTATGCTAAGGGCTCTTGGATTGTGCATGCGTACGACATTCAGCCAACAATTAAATGAAAACAAAATATTTTTGTGAATGAAGCAAGAAGTCACACGATTTCATTAAGAATAACAAGATCCTAATATGGCTTTATAGCATTACAAGGATCGGTCAGTAGCCTAAATCATAACTAAATCATCATAAAAAAAGTAATTACTTTAAACAAAATCAAATATCTTTACAATTTTCTTGTTACCCAGCCCACTGTGCGAACAAAACTCTCCTAATAATTGTGTAAACAAACACATACAAGAAACGATCTTTTACTTTATATATTCCTTACACAGATATCACTAGTATCATGTCTAAGTATTAGTACAAGTAGTGTTTTAAAAGTTTTGTTTCTTCTCTTTATATTTTTGTTTTTTAAACTTTTTTTGTTTTTTTCTTATTATTTTTCCATGTTGTTTTTTTCGTTGATAGAAGAAACCTGACTAGAATTGCATTGTTGAAGTAGTAGTGAATAAATGTTAGTATTTTCAAGGTTTTTTGATAATCTTTTTTAGTTTGTTTTTTTTTATGAATTTATATTCTATTTTTTTATTTTAGTTATAAAAGGGTTTAAGTGGAAAAAAATAATCTTTAAAAATAGGGGAATAAAAGTGACAATAAAATGGTAAAAAAATTTTAATTTTTTTTTGTAGTTTTTCAGTAGTTATGTCAGTTGTAGTGGTAGACAAAAACACAATAATCCCACATGTTTTGGCTAATAAAAAAAAAAAAACAACAACTATATAGAAAACATATAAGGTTTCATTGATAATGTGATACCTTCCAAAATGCAAAAAATTAACAAAATAAATAAAAGAGTTTTTATATAATGACGTAAGTTGGCTTAGTTTCTAGGGAAGTTGTATTTTTTTATATTTTAAGTTTTTGCTACATTTAAAGTAATGGAATATTTTAGAAAATAACCAACTTTCACCTAATTTCAAAACCTTATTAAGAAATATAGTTAAATAAAATAAATAGAAGATTTTTAATCGGGCTTCAGTTCGTCTCTTAATGTATCATTACCATAACGCAGAAATAATAATGTACAAAAATCTGGCAGTACTAAATGCTTTCGTTTTATATTTTTTGTATTTCTGCTACGAGGGCTGCTCTATATATTTCTGGCCTAATAGTGAAAATGCGAATATTTATTATCAAAAATGGTTTTATTGTTTTTCAAAGTATTCTCCAGCATGATTTACACACTTTTGCATGCGCTCAAACCAGTTGTCGAAGCACTTTTTGCACTCCGATTGAGACACCTCTAAAACATGGTTTTTGAACACTTAAACAGCTTCTTCTGGCGACGAAAATCGTTGACTACGCATCCTTTTCTTGATGTCATTAGTCATTAGGTGCCAAGTCAGGGCTGTACGGCGGATGACCCATTAATTCGACGTTTTGGCCGGTCAAAAACGCTCTGGTCTGAGCCGATGTGTAAGAGCTCGCATTGTCATGGTGAACAATGATTCGTCTTCTCTTGTTGGTTTTTCGAATTTCTCCGATAAGTTCAGGCAAACAAATTTTAGTGTACCACTCAGAAGTGACCGTCCTACGTTGCTCAAGCGGAACAGTCGCCACATTACCAGTTTTGCCGAAGAAACAGGCGACCATTTGCTTCGAAGTGCTTCCTCCACAAACAACTTTCATTGGATTTTGCTCGTCTTTGAAGACCCACACGATCGATTGTTGTGTTGTTTCGGGCTCATACGCATAGATTTATGATTCGTCACCTGTGACAATCCTATAAACGTCTTTTGAAGCACCGCAATCGTATTTTTGCAACATTTCTTTGCACCAATCGACACGAGCCTTTTTTTGAGCGACTTTCAAATTGTGCAGGATCCAACGAGAACAAACCTTTTTTACGGCCGGGTGTTCATGCAGTATCGAATGTATTTTGGTGGAAGAAATGTCCAAGGATGTCTCTATCTCTCGGTATGTTACATGTCGATCTTGCATTATAAGTTCACGCACGGCATCAATGTTCTCTGGCACAACAGCCGTTTTTGGACGACCTTCACGGAAATCGTCTTTGAGCGAGCTTCGGTCACGATTAAATTCATTATACCATTTTTCACAGTGCTATAGGATGGTGCTTCATCGCCATACAAAGATTTAAGTTCATCAATGCACTCTTGTCGTGATAATCCACGTCGAAAGTTGTGAAAAATGATGGCACGAAAATGTTCACGAGTTAATTCCATTTTTTTCTATATTAATTTTTTCAAGTCACTGTAAACAACACAAATAATGGTCGTACGTCAAAACGTTTTGAGTACGATTATGCTTAAAAATGACAAACTTTCAAATGGAAATGTCAGATTGCACTTGGCAGCACTCAGTGTTTCCAAGCCAGAAATATATATAGCAGCCCTCGTATCTGCTTAGATTGATAATTTGTGAAATATTAATTTAAAAAGTTATGGCTAAATTGATAGATTAAGGAAAATTCCTCTATATTTAGTTTCCAGTTATATTTCAGTTCTAAAGATTGGACCAATAAAATTAAAAGCTCATCTCAAAATTTACATTAAATATTCATTTATTATTTCTTAATAAATGTTTATTAAATTTTGTTCCTATCATTACAATTATTAACTTTAAAATACTGACAATGATTAACAATTTAACTACCATTTATTATAATTATTTTATTTATAACTGTTTTCACTGATGGTAATGAAATTTAATGACATCATTTAATCATTAATTAGAATTAAATTTAAAAAAAATGGCAGAAGTTTAAAAAACTATGTTTAAAATAAATGAAAATTAACCCTCGTATGGGTTAATTTTTATTTAAAAGTTTATATAATTTATTAATCTTAAGCCGTATAAATGTAAAACTTCATGTCTGAGATCTATAGTCACTTAAAACCACAGCTAGAAGTTTGTTTATTTATGTTTTTTTATAGTGTCTAATTTTTACAACATTTTTGTAATAAAATTGCGATTTTAAAATAACGTTTATAAATAGTAATGCCTTGAAACCATTTAAACATTGCTTGATAATGAATTTGTTTTTAACTAGTTATCAATGAATGTTAATGTCGAAAATTAATTAGCAATATTTATTATTCAATGTTAATAAAATTGACAATTAATTAGTCCATAATTAAATGCTTCCATGTTTCTTTTCTCCACACTCTTTATTTGCCTGGGAGATATATCAATTACAATTTTATAATGTTATTTCAATGCGTATTATTTTCAAGGTAAAAAATAATTAAAAATACGAATGAATCCTTTAGAGCCACTTTTTGATAAATTAATACGCCTGCTTATCTCGTTATTATAACCTTCACCTCAAAAAGTGTAAAAAGGATAAATCAAAGTTTGTCATTCCTTTTGTAATTTCTATAATAAAAATTTCCGACCCCATTAAATATATATATTCTGAATCCTTATGCATAGCGAAGTCGATTAAGCAATGTCCGTCTGTCCATTTGTGTAAGTATTAAAATCACTTTGCTAAGAAACTAAATGATCTAAAAAAATTTAAATACGCCAATCGGTCAGACATAATGTCGAAAGAAGTGCTATTGAAAATCAGCAAGATCGGTCCATGTCCCACAAGGCAGTGACCTTAACACCACGCCTGCCTCTAATTTTTCCATATCATTTGCAACAATGAAGAAACTCCAATAAAAATAAAAAAAAAATTGGAGCGTTAGAGAATGAAAAAATTGGCGCTCAACCATATTCAAATTTAAAATTTTTATAAAAAAGTCTAGGTCGATATTGTCATTGTTGGTATCATTTAAAAGCTTTTGAAGAGATTTTTCAGGAAATACTAAAATTTTTTAAAGTGGATTGAGAAAAGCCTTAGTGTTTTTTTTTGCCGTAATTTTAATTTATTCTTTCCCAGATTTATATTGGTCTAAAAAAACAATTTCAGTTTAACAGGGTTCCATTAAAAAAATAAGAACATTAGAAATTTTCAGTTTATTTAAAAAAAAAAAAGAAAATACAATCATTGAATTAATCAAAACATTTAAGTTTTTAAACATGAAGAAAAACGTATCACATTTTTTTAATCTTAATTTTTATTTTGCAGTTAGCTAATCAAGCATGCTTGTGCATGAACAAATTTTGTTGCCTGTGAGAGGTTTTGTTTGTATAGGATTAAAGTGTTCCTTGTAATAAAACTATTATATTTTAGTAAGGAAAAGTACTTTTTGATAATAATAAATATCAGTAATAATTAAGAGTTAAAAAATTCATTACCGTCTAGAAATTTCATTTTTAAAATTTTATTCTTTCAACACGATACCCTTAATCCTTTAGCCTAAAGTCAAATAAGATTTCGAAGGTTCCTCACAATAGTCATCTGTTGCAGAGAAAATCACTTGACCCGCTTATAATTTTTTACTGCCAAATCTGTAGTTGTAAGAAGAAAACAAATGCTAGGAGCCAAATATTAAAAATAAATAAATAATTCATATCTGAACTCGTAAAATTTTGAACTTAAAACTTCGCATGTATGCAACCCAACATTTTTACTGCTTGATCAACGTCCTTGTATTAATTGTTTACGTAAAAATACTAAAAATTTTATATTAATACAAATAATTTATATTTTCTTAACTTAATACTCCAAACTTCATTATTAGTCAAAATCCCCTTTAACTGCAGATAATCATTTCTTTAAAGTTAATTGCAGTTCATTTAATTTTTACTTCCGTTAGCCTTGATCTTTAATTAAAACTTAATGAATTGTAGTGCGTGTACTTGGTCAGAGTCTAAAGAATAACAATAACTTAGATTAAATTTGTGCGAGAGTTTTTCCAAGAATTTAAAAGCAAAAAAAATATTAAAATTATTTGGATACAAAGAAACATTTATGCATTTTTAAATTCACACACAAAATGTTTATTTAGGAAACATCATTTACTATTGTATTAATTTTATTATTTCTTTATGTTGTTGCTGTGTTGTAAAATAGATATAACAGAAAAATAGCAACAGCAAGAATAAAAACAACAATAACGTTATATTGATGCCATTCAAGGCCGTATTTTGTAGTTGAATATTTAACGCAGACACATAGAAAAAAATCATGAAACACACAAAAACAAAAACGTACTGATATAAAGTCAAAATGCAAACAGAAAACTAGGATGCTTAAATACTAAAACACTCATACGCACACTAACATTTTTACATAAAACAAAAAAAAAAAAAACATGCCATAATACCAACTGATGAAGCAAGTTATTCTCGGAAACTGAAACCAAGGCCAACTGCATTTTACTAGTTGTTAGGTTAACAAAAACAACAACAATTACAACAATAAGCTCCTTGTATCAACCTCATCATTGTCGTCTACATGAATATTGGAGTCGACATTTATTCATACACTTTATCACCGTCTCACATTAACATTTACTCATACGCTAATACTGCTACTAACACTTACTTAACTTTATAAGCAAAATCATTCAAAGCACACATTTTTTTAATGCATAAAAAAACACACTGCACAAAACAATCACATAATAAAAACAACAAAAAACAAAATAAATGCACATTTAATAAAATGCATACAACTCAAGTGGACGACCATATACAACGGACAGACGTACAAACAGCCGGAGCCGAGGGACAGAAAAATAGACGGACTATTCCATGTTATGTTTTGAGTTTTAGGAGTAGAATAAAATATGAATGCTTAAGCTTTGTCTCTATGTTTGTTTAACTTCATGTGCTGCAAGCAAACAAAAACTTCAGCACTGTGGGTCGAAGTACATTAAATATATTTCTAAAATTTTCTTCGCAAAATAAAATATATATTTTTTTAACTTTTAACTAGAATTTTTAAGGGATTTCTTTAAGGGTCTAGTTTGCCAAACCTTTCTGTAATGGACAGTAAACTGTTATTATTTCTTTGTTCTCTTGCCATGTAGACATGAAAGCTTAACTGTACGAAACAGATTGATATATTGATACATTTCAAGTTAAAGTGCAAAACGAAACCAAGAGAACTATAAAATATAACAATGTTCATGTATTAAGATCCGTCCCTTTCAAGGCCCAATAAGAGATATAATTCTTGTACCACCTATGACGTATTCTGGAACTTTTGTTTCATACTGGAGCTTAATGTCATCTGTAGCTAGATATTAAGCTCGTTGTAGAGTTTCAATGCAACCGGCTGCCATGAATAATATATCTCGGTAGGGTTCAAGGTTTATGATTGCGATAGGTACTTTAAGGAAAGTGGCTTGTAATTTTCAATGCTCCTCGCCCATTAAATCGGGCGGAAAGGACTCTAGGTAACTGTCAACTGTAAGTTTTAGTACAAACTTTTAAAATGCCAGAAGCAGAACTAAAAGAGCTGTTAAGACGGACTACAAAAAAAACTCCATTTGGCAACATTTAAGCGAGGATAATACTCTAAACGTGGGAAGCAAGGAAAGAAAAATAATAATCGAGTACAATAAATCCCAAATCTGAATAAGAAAAAATTCTCATCTTTATAGAGAGAACAGTATATAAATGTAAAAAAGCAGGTGGAGATCACTTTTTGTGGGCAGCCTCGAAAGGAACTTAGAAAAAGTCGAAGTTGTTTAAGCACGAAGGCACCACAAATATTTAATCTGATTAAGAAAAAAATAGAAGAAGGCAACGCTAACGGTAACAGGCTGCCTCATTCTAAAAACCTTAAGGATACTAAGGATATGGTAACAGTCACAAAAATGCTTTCAAATTAAATTCGTTTCAACCAGAAATTAACAGCTCTTTTCGACATGCAATTGAAGCCTGAATTTTTTTAAATAAGACTAGCAGTGCCCACGACTTCGTCCGCGAATCTTTTCAAATTTTCTTAAAAGCAAACCGTGTTAAAAACTTTCCATCCATAAAAAGTGCTTTAGTACGAATACACCGATATATTTGGGAACTTCCGCATTTGCCACTCTATTTTCTGTGAAAAGTGACATATTTTTACAAAACAAAGTATTCTTTATTTAAATCAAGCGACCCGCTCACAAAATTTTATTTAAATCCATTTGGAGTTTTTACGTCAAGCGAACACAGACAAACAGAAAAAATTCCAAAAATAGGTGTTTTGTATTCCATATCGATTACTATTACACCAACAACAAAATTTCCAGAAAATATTTCATGTACAGAAATGATCCAATTACAGTTTTATTATGTATAAAGATTAAACAGCCTGAAAACTTTTTTCCTTAAAAAGTATTTTCGTTGTGAACATACAATTTTGATTTCTAACTTATGCTAAAAAATCAATCACAAAAATACTGCCAAGAAATTTTACAATGAAATCCTACCAAGATATATTTTAGATTTTTATCTGACATTTAAACTTTAATTCTACATGCAGAAGAGGTTTTAATTTAAAACGATAAATTTTTTAGGTATAAAAGAAACTTTTGAAATAAGATCCACAGTGCATTTTCAACATCTATCTTTAAAGTTGTGGAAAATTTTTCACAATGTTTTTTATTTTTTATTAAAGTATCTTTAAATAAGTAGCGATAATTCCCAACCCATATTTTTTTTTGTAACAATAACGAGTTGTTTTTGTTGCTGTTATTAATCTGTTTCTTGTTTGTTGTTTTATTTCTATGTAGGTTGGTTGATTTTGTTGGTTTATTATATTTAGTTCATCGGTTTCCCGATTCCTATTTAGTTGCTTTGGTTGCCTGGCTGAATGCCTGCCTATCAGGCAATATTGTAATTAAGTATTACAACAACCAAATGTATGTACACATATGCATCATGCATGCTCCACTTTTAGTTTGCTATTGTTGTAAAAATATAAAAGAACAAGAACAGAATAAAGGGAAAGAAGTAGACAAATATGTACATTGATAATGTGAATGAGAAGATACAAATAGTAATAAACCAAAAAATTGCACAAAAAAAAAGAATCAACACGAATCAAGTTAAAGTGGATTTTCCGTTGCAATTTTATTTCTCTGCTATTTTTTTTTCTTTTTATTGTTGGTTCCGTTGTTGTTACTTTTGTAGGTTTTAGATTTTGAAAGGCGCCTTTTTATATGTCGAACAGTCTAAAACAAAAAAAAAAATAAATAGTGGCAGCAACATGCAATTTTTTCCATTGCTGATTTTGTCTCAGTTTTCCAGGCATTTTATGTCAGTCAGTCAGTTGGTCATGAGTGGTTTATATATATATTCATTTGTATATATATACTAAAAACATTCAATTATACATAAATAAACACACATGCATGTAAGTGTTTGTAACTCTACCTCTTTTAGTTTCAATTTTTGCATTGTTGTGATGGTATTTTTTTATTTACTAAAAAACAACATTCATGCTGGTGTTAATTTGTTAATGATTAAATAATACCAGACATTTAGTTAATGTATCATTATTATGTTTGATTATATATTGAAGTAAAATATTTTGTTACACCTACCATCAATCACTACAGTGATTGCAGCTAGCAATTGCTTTAAAATAGTTATAGACTCAATTTAGCCACAGACACATGTTTTAGTACAACATATTTAAACTTGACCCTGAAAGTTATTTTACCAAAAGGCATGTTTAGCTACTCGTGCCATGAATGAATTATTCACTATCTTTTAGCAAAAATGTAACTTAACAAATATTACAATATTTTATTATTACAAACTGTTATACAAGCCTTATTTATAAATGTAAATTAATTTATCTTCTTAAATTTTATTTATACTTTATAGTATTTCTAGAAAAAAAGTGTTGAGTTTTCTACTTTTACTTTATTATTGATTAGCCGGGTAAGCTGTTAAGCAGCTAACATATATGCAGAGTTACATTTCGAAACTGTTATACTGTTAAAATAAGTTTCAAGAAATGTAGCTATTTGATACTTTACACTACTCAAGATTTATATATATTTACATTGTAAAAATTTTAATAAAATATTATTATAATTTTTATTGATAATTTCCCTAAAGGGCTTTTGCCGTAACTTTTATAATACTTTCACAACTTGCTGAAACTGCATTTGTAAATAAAAGATGGAACGGATATATTTTTATTAACAACTTATACTTATATCGCTTTAAATTACTTTTAGTTAAACTTTTATAATATAAGTTCTCTTATTCTCTCTTTTTCCCTTAGGTTTTGCTTACTTTATCTTTTAAAAAAATACTTTCAATTATTAAATTTTATTTAGTTTCGATAACAATAATTAAATTTTATTAGCAGTAAAATCATAATTTTATCTTTATAACCGTTATTCAGATAAAAAATAATACTTTTATATTCATAACTGTTATACTGATTAAATTTGTAATAATTATGGGTTTCAATGAGTTCTGTAATCAATTTTGCTATCATAAAATTACATTTCTTGAGTGAGTGGTTTTATTTCTAAATCACGTGAGAGCAGTTATTGAATAAGAGTATTAAAGTGAATATTTTTATTTTCATTTGGATTTCAATAATTTTTGTTAAAAAGCTTATAATCGATTTCTTAGAAATTTTAAAATACAACTCAGAGTGAATTAAAAAAACAATTTGTTATTTGAAAAAAAACTAAAACTAAGTGTTCTAATTACTAAATGAAATGACTAATGGTGGTTCTATTATCTGGAAACAATTTTATAGTAAAATCATATTACTCTTGTCATATCTATTTATTCTTTCGTCCATGTTTCAAAAGCTTAAATTTTGTGCTGAAATCTTATTTATTAGTGAAACTTTCCTCTCGGTTTTATGTGTTTTTTTTTTTTCAATTAATTAATTTTGTGTTCTTTAACATAAAACTGTTATATTTAACTTTAAGAAAATATTTTTGTTAGGCTTAGGTTCATATTAATTAATTATAGATTATGTTTTAAGTAAAGTATTACTACTTTAATTATAAATAAATAGACGCATTTATAAAAGCTTTTATATTTAATATAGAACATTAGATGCTCAATTCGCATACAAATCACTAAGCATGATTTAACTTTTACCATTGCAATGTACTCTAGAATTTTATAGCTTTTAATGTCAATAGTGAAAATTTCTACGCATAGTCTTTTACCTAGTGAAGTTACCACCATTAGGTAACATTTAAACACACTCATCACATATAATAACATTAAAATAACTCCTTGCAAATTCAGTACATAAACCACTAACCAAATAAAAATTGATTTGTTCCAAGTTCACAAAAATATGACCTAGAAGATGTTATTCATCATTATTAATCAAATGTCTTAAGAATTCTATGAATATCTTGTAACACTTATGAAATTGTTTTAATGTTATCTATATATATCATAAAACTATAACTGGATCATTGCTGTACATAAAATATTTTTTGAAATTTTTAATGTTCGAGATTGACCTATTTTTTGAATTTTTATCTGTTTGTGTTCGCATCACGTAAAAACTGCTAGATGGATTTGTATAAAATTTTGTAAGGACATCCCTTAGAATCTTGATTCTAATATAGAATACTTTATTTTTTGTAAATAAGATATTTCGAACAGTAAAAAGACAAAAGATTTGTAGTTTATCATTTAAGGGTATTTAAGCTTTGTATACATTTCTTGCTGCAGTGATAACCTTACAGTATTTGGATAATAAAATAATTTATAAATTTCATTTATAACCTTAACGACATTGTCAGCATGCAAATTTTTTAAATCAACACAAAGCAAAAAATGCTTTAAACTTCCTATGAACTGTTTATTTCCCGACAAACATACATGCAAATTTATATACATATCAACCTACATACATACATACACACATTATTATTTACGAAATTTTGTTGGCAAAAATGCAATGACTGACCAAAATACAATGCCAACCACCTCATTTAATATTGAAGATCATTAACATCAAGATCAATTAATAATGACTAAAAACAACAAAAAGTTTTTCTATATTGTTGATTTATTGTGATATAGCAATCAATTGTTATTGTAATTTTTTTATTGTTATTATTTTGCAACAATTGTTGCTTCAATGCAGTTTGCAATTTGAAGGCACAATTAGAGAATAAGTGCGAGTAGTACTACTGCTCTAAGTACAAAACAAACTTGTACACACACTTCTTACCTCTCCTGCTTTATGAGCCCGTTGGTCGTGAAGTATTTTTATTTGCGTTATAAGACTTCGAGTTATGGTGGGGTGGGAGTGGGGAGAAGTAAAGTGAGTATAAATATATTGTATGTGTGTGTGTGTGTGTTGTGCATGATTATTATAAATGCTAAATTTGTTTTGTTTTGTTGTTTATCTAATAACCTTGTGAAATGTTATTAAACCCAATAAGTTTCTTAACCTTTTTGGTATGTATGTATGAATGTGTGTTTGTGTGATGAATGCAAAAATAAACCAGCTAATAATATAAAAATACAACAAATACTATGTTTATTCTACATACATATATGCCTGTATATACTTTGTATTTATTTAGTAAATGCATATACTTTTTTTCACACATATGTATGTATGAATTGTATTTGCATCAATGAGTGTGTTGTGTATGCATAAGAGAGCATGCAAAATAAATACTAAAATATTCTTAATATTATGAGTAAATAAATGACATAAACACTTTTGTACACACACACGCGGACCTATTCCCACTCACATCATACAGAAATACAGAATTAAATAAAATAATAAAAAAGTAAAGAAAACCAAACAAATGTTTATTACTAGACATAGAATTCTATAAATTACTTTAAATTGAACAAAATTAACAAAAACAACAAAAAAAAAAAACAAAAAATATAATAACGAAGTAATGGCGAACACTTTTAGCACTTAACAAGGAAATGTACGCTAGAGAAAGCAATTTTAAAGTAAAATTTAATAATTTTTTTTCTGTCACAACCTTTTATAATGAAATATTTATATCCTTCATATTTTGCCATGAGTACAATGTTTATTTATTTTTTTTAATAAAATTATTTATCGTCGGCACAGATGTTATTTCTTTCAAGTGTGTTTTTTTTATTATAAAAAATTTTTGATAAGATATTTTTACCTCAATATAAAATTCCAGTTTTATTTTATTACTAACAATTAATGCTTAGAATAGTCTTGTAGCTTGTAGATGTTAAATGTCAATTAGTAGTAATTTATAATTGCAATTTGTTAAAACGAAAAATAGCTTTTCGTAACTTGTTTTGTTAATTACTTAATAGGAGTTTTTTAAAAGCCGAAAATAAACTGCGTAGTTTAAATACAATGCAAAAATTAGTATTCAGATATTAATTAGGTCCGCCCTCGTAAAAAGAAAATTTAGCGGTGGTCGCCATTATGTTACCACTAATGTCCTTATTACAGATGGACACTTTGCCATGTCAGTAAGTTCTTACTGATTACTGAAGAAATGAGTAAATTGTTACGGATTGCTGAAAGTTTTTACTGATGACTGACATTTTATTTCCATTTCCAAATTATTATTTTCAAGTTCAATAAATAACGTAATTTCAGTACCTGCGCAAGAAAAATCTTTAATGGCCTATTTAAATTTAAAAAAATATAGTACTAGGGATGCGGCCAGATTAGTCAAATTTTTGGAAATAAAGCGAAACCCCTATTTTTACAAATATTTTTTTTCCTGACACGTATTAATGCGAATGACCATTTTTAATATAGTAAATGTGATATCTTACCTTCTATATTGAGTAATTTCCCATACTTCTTTTTTTTAAAAAAGGAAAAAATTTTTTTATAAAATTTAATATTACGCTTTTTGGTCAAATATTTGACTAATCTGACTTTACCTTAAGCAAATTTTTGCTGGTACTAAAAATTAAATTGCAGTAACAGTAAAACTTAACTTGTACTACCAAGTAAATTTCATTGTCAGTAAAAATTTACTGTTTACAGCAAAGTTACTGCTGTATTCATAAAATATTAAAAAAGATTTGAATTGTATTTAAGGACAATTTTCTATGAAAATTCTTTTAAAACACATTTCAAAGCTATTTTATTTTTTATGAATTTGACCGTTAGAATTTAATGCAAAGTTGCCATGAATATTCTTAATACCCTGGAACTAAGGAAGCAAAACAATTACTGCAAGGTATCATCAAAATAAAGGCAGATATAGAAATTATTAATTAATATAATTTTAAAGACGCGCTATTTCAACACATGTACTTCAGCAAACTCTTTGCTTTTTTGGCAAAAACAAAACGAAATTCCAAACTGTAATAATGATTTTATTTAGTACATCAAAATCACAACAAACTACAATTGAAAAACAAGGGAACTAAAATGAAACTTATAGAACAATAAATGGAAACTTCGTTTCAATTCGTTGCAATTGAGAGCTCTAAAATTTTAACAACTCGCTGGGTCAATCAGTTAAAATTCATGTGCATTGCACTTTAGCTGCAGGTGCTACAAATTTCTTTAAAAAAAAGTGCCGAAGTTAGATTATTTATAAAAGCCTTGAAATTAAAAAAAGGTTTAGTCCAGATTTACACCATGCAAATTTTTGATGCATTTTTTTTTCCTTCTATTCTCTATCTAAGTACAGCGTTATGCGTTTTTAAAAAAAAAAGCATACGCGACTGTAACATCTCCTCAAAACTCATGCAATACCATATTGCTTACCCTTCCTGCTTCACCAACAAACAAAAATTGCATGCTAGTTTCATGAAAAATTGCATAGCGTAAGTGCCGTAAAAATCTTGCTTTTTAATTCCTTTTTTTAATATAAATGTCTGTTGGAAGAACTAAACTAAGATTAACATGAATAATAGAAAAAACGTACTACTCTGACACAGTTTTAAAATACACGTCTAAAAGAAATTGTAAAAAAATTAGGGCTTGAAACTAAAAATTTTAGATCACAACTTAAAATAAATATTTCTTCATAAATTTGTTTTTGTTTCATCACTATGCAACCAGTTGCGTAATATGTTCCAATTTCACTGACAAAATACATACTTTTTTAACCCCTTCGAGAATTATATTTTTCAAAAAATTTTCGCGGTTTCAAAAAATGACACTTGTTAAATTAGCTTTTTTCTTATAAAGATTTTACAATATACAATTTATAGGGGAAAAGGCAATAAAAATTTTTAAAGTATTTTAAAGCTTTTTTGCACTTTATTATAAATTTGCTTACCTATTTGTCAATAGATGTCAAAAATTAAAAACAAAAGAAGCTTTATTTTTATTAAGAAGATTTTTAAGCCTAAAAAACAAATAACAAAATGTTCAAAAAAAAAACTTTTGCAAAAGTTATTTTGAAAGGAATTTTTAAAATCTTTGAGAAGATACTTTCAAGAAACGTACTTTTGCTTAAGAGTACTTTTTTTTAAACTCGAGTTTATTATTAACGATTTTGGTCATTCTTACTTTGAAAAATGTTTCGAATTGATATTTCTTAAAGGTTATTTTCAAATAACTTTTATTAAAAAAGTAAAAATGAACGATTTCTTAAAACATATAATTTTGAAAAAGTAATTTTTGAAATATTTATTTTATACAAAAATCGATAAAAAATACTTTTCTTCGAAGTGTTAGTGCAGTTAGAAAAGTATTTTTTTAAACTTTAATTTAAACAAATAAAAAAACAAACTATTTTTTAAATTAACGACTGAAATGAATTGAAATTTAAAACTCAAAGTAGACGTTGACAAATTCAATAACTTGCGTTTTATTAGTTTAAGACAATAGCAAAGTCAACACAACCAACCAACAACAACTGTATTTATTTAATTATTTTTTTTTTTTAACACAAAGTTTAACAAAAATTCAACACAAGTATTTCTGAAATTCTACAAACACCAATATTTAAATAAAATGCAGTTAAAATTCATTAAAAAAAAGCACACGCGTACATATACGATTAAATGTACTTACACTTATTAAAACAAAAATTAAACAAATAACTAACACATATTTGTGAAATAAGTTAAAAATAAAAAAAGGTTGGGTTAACGAACGCATTTTAGTTTTTATATTGAGTTCTTAGATGATAATTATTCAAAAAGTGAGAGGGGCTTTTGAAACTCGAAAAAAGTGCTTAGTTACATATTTGAAATCAAGCACACACAAAGCAGATAACATTTTGCAAACTAAAAAACCTTGTGTTAAGCAATTAAAAAATAATAAAATAAAATGAACGCACGAAAAATTACATTGAGTTTTAAAATAAAAAACGCTCGCGACTGCTAAAAGCTCATAATCCTTATTTTGAAGCTTTCTGTTGGCCCAATAATAAGTTAAAAAATAATGAATTTTAACAGGAAATAAAGGGGGCTTGATAGTAAGCAATACAATCAGTTTTCTCAACTTTGCATTTGTTTAAACTAAAAAAAAACTGCACCAAAATATATTCAAATAAATAAAAAAGGTATAAATATTCATATTTATATTTATAATTTTATATTTGCTTTTAGAACGAGCTCCATCATACAAAAGCTTTTGACGCCTTTGTATAGTACATTCACTGTACGTATCATTGCAATAACATTTACTACGCGTTTATACCTACACAGAGAGTAAGAAAGAGAGAGTGTGATTGCAAATGCGAGTGCGAGTGAATGAATGGGGTTCAACGACCCACCAAATGATCTTGAATAACCCCTCAAAAAAATTAAACATAATAATTAACACATGACTCTCCAAAGAATCAAGAGTTTGTTTTTTTTTTATATCTCCCTCTCACCTCTTTTAGGGGGTCTGTTCGAAAATGTTAGACAATTAAATAGAATGGTGGCGATTTAAGAGGGGGTTAGTATGAAATAAAACGTTATTTTAGGTGTTGATAAACAGTAAATATAAGTGTATAAAAAAGCATTTGTCATGGAAAAATATCTTCGTAGATTAAGTTTTGCATATTGTTGAGGAAAAAATAAATTTACAAACTTAAACGAAAGCAAAACGATGATCTCTTAATTACCTTGAGCCTTGTAAAACCGTATCAATAAAGAAATTTTTTTTTCTTTTTTTATTTTAATAGGATAGTCGATAGAAAATAAAGCATTTCGATCTATATGTTTTTTTAGAAATACTTTCGTGAATATTAAAATAGGAAATACGCAAAATAACTTTGCAAATAGGTTTTTGTCTACCAAATTAAGCAAATGATAGGAAATATGCCGAAAAAAAAATTGTGAAAAACTGTGAATTGGAAATTTCACAAAGAAAATCCAAATTATATAAAAAATGGAAATATCTCACAAAAAATCCTAAATTGCAGCAAAAAGTGGAAAATAATTTTTTTTTAATTATCCCAAAAATCGTTAATTTACTTAGAACTAAAAAAACTAAAAATATAAATTTCACCTTAAATCGTAATTTATCGCTAAAAAAAATAAAATTAAAATAAAATTTTGCAAAATGTCTGAGCTTAAAATAATTGCAAAAATTTCCTCAGAATTTGAAATTTACTCAAAAACCTTAATTTATTGAAAAATTAAAATTTAAAAAAAATTTAACAAGATAATTTTTTTATTTTGAAAATTTACATAAATAAAATAAGTAGAAATACAAGTTTCATTTAAAAAAGTAATTTAATTTTTTAAAAACCAAAAAAAAATTTTACAAAAATTCTGTTATTTGTTAAAATACTCAAAGAGATCAATTGTACCGAAAAATAATCATCGAATTAAAATTTAAAAATTTTTTTAAAAACGATAAATTCACTGACAAATAGCGATTAATAAGACCTTCAACAAAAATAGATATTTTTCGCAAAAATTATAATTGAAAACAGAAAAAATCATTATTTGCTAGAAAAATAAAAAGTGAAATATTTTTAAAAAACTTAGATGTTGTCCAAAAATTAGCTGCATCCAAAAAGTTACCAAAAATGCAAATTTCTCAAATTGACCCAAAAAAAACCATTAATTCACTAAAAAATTACTTTAATCTTAAAATAATAAATTATTGAATAATTAAAAAAAATATTTAAAAAAATCCAAAATCTTTTGAGGCATTTTTTTTAATTCTCTATTTAAGTTGCAGCGATATACGTTATTTAAAAATAAGCATACGCGACAGTAACATCCCATCAAAATTCAAGCAATACCATATTGTATACCCCTCTTGCTTCACCAAAAATCATTTTAGTTACTATTTAAACCTTTAATGAGTGTTTCCTATAAATCAATTTTTTTTATTTTTCAAAAACCTGGGCACTCTAAATAATGAATAAACCCTTAAATTATTTCTGGTTTTATTTTCTCTCTTACTGGCACATTTAAAGTGAAGCGCAGTTTAAATAAGTTACGATTATTTGTGTAAAACTATTTCTACGTACTGCAAAATTATAATGTCAATTTGCCTTTAGATCAATTTAATAAACTTGATTGTTTCATTAACGATTTTATTTAAAGAAAAGAATTTCTTACACTTTCCTTTAACCCTAATTCTAATTTAACATTTACTTCTTACACATAACTTTTCTTTGTAAGAAGTTATCTGCTCTTCCTTGACATATTTGATATTGTTCCTTCAAATTTAAAATCAACTAAAAACATTTTTAAATATAATTGTTTTGACTAAATTTGCTGCAAAAAGTAGAACATAAAAACCTAAGCTACTTTTGTGAAGATATCTATCTTAGTCAAGGGTTTTTAATAAAAAATTTAAACTTTTAAATACATTATAATTCCAACTTAAGAATAAAAAGAAAAGCCAATGTATCGTTGTTTAAAGAGTGTCTTTAAATTTGAGAGCAATGGAAAACACGACATAAAAATAGGATGGATGTTTCATGTTTTAAATGTCATTTTGTTAGAGAAATTACGATACATTCGTCTACTGCTTCATCTTTTATATTTTTAGTTTTCTTGTTATAAAAATTATAATTATTGTCATCTGATTAAAAAACATTATAGGAACTGGTTTAATTGATTGCTTTTGTTTCAATTCGAAATAATTGTAGAAATAATCTTAAGTTTAAAGTAAACACACTTTAATTTTTTAATTATTTTTGCAATTTAATATTTAAATGACAATTTGCTAATTTCAGGTTTATTTTTTATTTCAATTACTAATTTATTTTTATTACTTGCAACTTATATTTGACATTTTATTTTAAAAAAAAGGTAAATGAACCATTGCTTTTGCTTTTTTATTTAATTTAAAATAATTAATTCGGGTTTTCAAAATCCTTTTCTAATTATTTTTTTTTCCAATTACAATTTTAAAACATTTACTTTTTTGCACAGTAACGGGTTTTCATATTTTAGATATTTGTTAAAATTAATTTTTGTTTGTTTTGGGTAAATGAACTTTTAAGTTGGGATTTGAAAACAAAATAAACTTAATATTATTTAAATAGTGGTTTGACAATATTTCTTGGGTTTTTATATTCTACATTCCATTGTTGAGTGATTTATTTAGAAGTATTTAAGAAATATGTTATGCAACTAGTGCAATCACAACCAGTTCTAAATTTTAAATAATAAATTAATAAAACCATCAAAATGGTACAGGTTTAAGATTAACTTATTTGAGTTCCTTCTGTATTCCATGCTTTCGAAAATTAGTTATAAGACCAATACAATTTTTTTATACATCACCTTTTTTTGAACACAAATATTTGATGTAATTTGTAATTATTTTTTGTAATTATTTCTTGCATAACACAACAACTAAAGACTTTTCACAAATTTTAAAAATTTATTTATAATGAAAAACATTTATTTATATTTTATTTAAAAAACAATTTAAACTATCATACTTTTTACTTGATTTATTATTACATTTTTTAAATTATCCCGAATTTTATAAGCTTTTCACATATTGCAAAATCTAAAAAGTTCCTGCACTTTACAACTCAGCTGATTTCAGGGTGTTTTAACAAGGTTAACCTTCGTATTTCCGGCTTCTTTATTATTTTATAAAACATAACTTTTTCCATTTTCAAAATGATTTCTTGATTAATTGGCAATTTACATTTTTCACACAAATATTTATATATTAAAAATATATTTTTTTTATATTTTTTATTTTTTTTTTTTTATATTTTATAAAGAAAAATTTTACTTTTTCAGCTCTTTTTCTTACAAATACTTAATTATTTTTCAACACTTTTCAGAAATGTATGAATAACACAATATATTCAAGATTTTTAAAATAACTTTTATACGGAAATTGTGTTGTATAGTTTTTATTAATAAATTTTTTTTCATATATTTTAAATTTATAATTTGTAAGTATTTGCCATCATTATTTTCTTCTTTCTTTTCAATAGATTCTTAAACTTATTTTGCAAGAAGTTTAATTTCTAAAACAGACTTAGAAATTTTCACTCATACTTTTTCTTTTACTTTTATTTTATTTTTATGTTTTCAATTTCTTTATTAAACTTTTAATAACTTTTTTACTACAAATTTGAACCAAACCATTTCTTAAATTTATTTTTTTAATTTTTTATTTAAATTACTGAGTTTTTTATTTATTTAACTTTGATTAAGATTAAAAAAAAACAAAAATAATTTAAAAATAATTTCTTAAAATTTTGCAATTTCTTTAAATTCTCAAATTGAATTTTACAAAAAAAATTATACTTAACAATTTTTATTTGAAATTTAATTTTAATTATTTTATTTTAATGTTAGTTTTTTTTTAATCACCTCGAATTCGAAAATTTTTCGTACTAACACTTACACTTTATCACTTAATTTTAATTTTTGATTTTTTAAACACTTCAAAATTTTTTTCATTAAGAATAACAAAGTTATAGATTTTAATTTTTTCGTAAAACTTTTTACAAATTACACAACAAAAAAATGCAATTTCAGATTTGAAATCATATTTAATGTCAGCACAAATTTTTTAATAATTAAAAAAATATATATTTATCGTTTGACTTTAATTGAAGATATTTTATACCTTAAACATCAGACCGTGCCGTGCCGACCACTTTTAAAAAATTTCATTTAATTTTTTTAAAACAACATGCTAATTTTTTTTATTATTTTTATTTAAGAAATCTTCATTCTTTATTTATCCTTTTTTGTACTTTAAGGAAGATTTTAAAAACTTCGGGCACATGTTAAAAAACCGCTCATTTTTCCTTTTCCCGATATTTTCTAGCCAAACCGATCGTCGTAGTTGTTAAATGAAAACTAAAATCGCTGTCATACACACCATGAATTATCTAAGAGTTTATTTTTTTCTGACATTAAAATAGGCAAAACACTAGCTATTCAATTAGCTTTACTATGAATAGTTTTTCACCACAGAACTATAAGAGAAAACTAATAGAGAAACAAATGTTACACTCACAAAAGCTAAACCAAACGGGTCTAGCCTAGAAAAAGAGATGATGCCCAAACAAGCTAAACTAAAACTACTACAATTACATTATAAAGTTAAGTAAATTTTTAAGAGAACAAAAAAAAAAAACAAGACAAAATAGAAACAAGAAAACAAATGCTCAACTAAAAACTATTATCAATAGAAACTGTGTCAATGACACAACATCACTATAGAAGCCGTAAGCAATAATGTTATAGCAATCATTCATATGTATAAATGTACTTGAGGAAATAAACGGGTTGCTTTTGCTATCGAAACAACTTTAAATTATTAAATAAATTAAATGGCAGTGGGCCTAAAGAAATAAAAATTTGAAGCAACAAAAACCGAAGTGAACCTTAAAATTTAAACTTTCTCATACAGTTGTTTCACTTAAACGTTAGTAATTTTTGTTAAAGCATTAACCTTCCAACACAATTTTTATGTTGTTTATGAAGTCAATGAGTCCTTAATAAAAAAATAAAAATTTAAACAAAGCAGTCATTAAAATGATTTTGCTTTTTAACTTGAATTTTTTTTTCTTTAATTATAATAAAATATTTTTTGTTGTCATTAGAAAAATCCGTTTTTGAAATTCTATACTCTAAATATATCTCAGGCTACAGGAGGAACCTGAGCAAAGTAATTGAATTAAAATCGCAAATCTGTGATGAAAACTCTTAATATAGTTGAGTGATAGAAGTATTAAATATGTTGAAGTCAGGAGGAGGGAGCATTTTGTGTTATTTGAGTATGAATTCGCTCACAACACCGAACAAATTAAATCGTGAAATTTGAATTGATTTTCAAACACAATTGCTAATGAGACATATGGTTATACTGCTATACACCAGAAATCATACACTATTTAACGCAGTGGATTTTCTTTTTTTACGTTCTTGGTGATTGCGAAAAAATTTACAGTTTTTGAAGAATACCGGATATATTTACTTTGTTTATGCTTAAACTTTAAATTTTAAATTTTAACCGCATATTCGTTTCGCTTAGCCCTCTGCCGCACTTTGCAACTTTTGTTGTGAAATTCTTTAGTTGTTAGTGAAAGAGGAAATCGAGTAAAATGTTTTATGTGCTTTAAAACTATTGTGAATTTACGCAAATACTAGTAAGATGCTATAACCTTATATACCCTTCACCATATCTGTAAATCTAGTTTAGTGACAATATTTGTCAAAAAGACAAATCTTGGGGTGACACATAATTAAAAAATTAGGAAAATAAATTAGTTACTGTAAATAATTTTACATAAAAATGTCGTCGGCTCTTAAAAAGTTGAGCATTTTTAAAAATGTTTAGTATTTTTTGATAGATCTTTTCAAAAGCTTCTTAATGATATTATATTGATATTGATGCCTTAAAAAATATGATGCAAAATCGTACTTTTCTATGAAAAGTTCAGAGGCCCACAACTCGGAAAATATGGGCGAGCGCCATTTTCACTTCTTGTTTTTTTTTCTATCACTCCATACACTTATTTTTTTATCGGAGTTACTTTATTGTTCCAAACGATATGGAAAAATTAAAGGCAGGCGTGCTGTCCGCTGCCTTGGAGGACATGGGCCAATCATGTAGTAAAATTTTCGAAACTGTATCTGATTGATTGGCGTATTTACATTTTCTCTAGTTCATCTAGTGCTTTGGCAAAGTTGCATTCAATCATAACACGGACGGACAGACGTTAAGATGGATATCGCTCTAACCACTTCGCTTTGCATAAGAACTCAGAATTGTTGGGGTCGGAAATAGATACTTAAGAAATTACAAACTGAGTGACAAACTTAGATATACCCTTTTTCTACTTTTTGTGACGAAGGGTAAATCAATCAAAACAGAAATTAATAGAAACAAAAATTTAATGTGTCGAAGTGGATTAAGATCCCAAACTCCTGTTTTGTTTTATTAATTCATTAAATACCTGACAAACATTCAAACAATAATTTGATCTGATATTTAATATATCTTAATGTTTAATAGAAATCATTGAAAATAAAAGAATGAAATATCAAGTATTTATATGATTTTGCTCAACTATTGATGGTTCCTTTTTTTCTTGAGCAAATCAGCAAACAAAGGAAGCCCAGAAAAATATATACCCGTGATTTTCTCTTTTAATTTTTAAGCTTTCAAATATTTAAAATCTAAAGAGTTTACATTTTAAACTGACTTTTTGATGTATCGCTCACTATAGTTCAGCTTCACATACGAGTAGCTGGGCTAAATTCTTTAAATGAATGATAAGAAACTTTATTCTTTATTAAAACAAAAACCTAATGCTTGACAATTATTCATTTTTTTATCATAAAGCCAACTTCCTTTATATAATTTATTTATTATTTTTAATATTTGTTTTTTTTTCTTTTGTGCAACTAACATGTTCATATTTCTAACCCATTGTGCTAATATTGCACACTGAAAAAAACTATTTCCTTTCTAAAAAAAAAAAGCAGAGAAACAAACAATTTTTTTATGTGGCTTTTTTTCGGCGATCTTGCATTTTAAGGTTTTCATTTACCATATCAAGCCTACCTACGAACAGCTTGTATGTGTATAGAATATCAATAGAAGTATTGAAAAAAGTGTCTGGTTTGTCACTTTGTATGTGAATTTACACAACTATACTTTTTTGTTGTTGCTTTTATAGGGTTTATTTGAAACTTAAACAACAATCTATTGAACAGAAACACCACACCGGGGCTTCTTGACTGTAAGAAATAATTTGCTGAGTTCAAATATTTTTGGGTTGTTTGACAGCCAGTCTTATGGACGGAAACCAGTTTGAATTCAATTTCATGGAACAAATTTAGCACAGCAAAAATTTAATGCCAATACACACACACACACGCATACACATACACTCATAATTAAATAAAGTAGATTTTACATTAGTTTAAGAAGAAGTTTTATTTATTTTTTACTTAAAAACGATCTGTAGACGTAAATATATTTGTTCATAAGTGCATGCATATTTGCTTATGTAGGTATGCTTGTGTGTGTATATTTCATTTCTAAAATCCAAATCCCCTATAATTGTTGGCTTAAGTATAGTAAAAGAAATACACTCGATGTGAATAAGCATTATATACAACAACAACATAAACAATATTCCCCACAAAAGCAAATGTTGCTCTAACAGTTAGAGTCTAACTCTCTGTCTAATATCACCACTACACTTAAACAATCAATTTGTTTTCGTCTCTTTTTCGATAATCAACTCATTGCAGTTTCTCTTCTCTGTTTTCGGATTTGTTTGGGGGCTTTTTGCAATTGCTTTTTAAGATCTTATCACCAATACTCACATGGGCATCAAGTATTGTTTGGTATTAGTTGTGTTTGTTCTTGTTTTGCATTCGCAGACATCTTAACGGTGTAGTGGTGTATAGTGAGAGGAGCAGACAGTGTGCTGTTTGTACTATTTAGAAACTGGGGTAAATGACCGAAAGTCCGACAAACGATGACTAGGTTAAGGTGAAGGTCACATACTCAAAAATTTTTTGGGGAGAGCAAACTAGCGCTAAAAGCGCAATACGAGAGATTCGATATGTGTTGCACACACACACGCACATGTAGATTTATTAGATTTAGAGAATAGAAATTATTATATTGTTCTAAGGAGAGAAGTTTTTTATTGAGACTTATATTTTTAGAATTATTTAGTTTTCTAAAATATTCTTCTTTTTTCATTTGTTTAATTATTTTTGACATGAAATAAATTTTTTGTATTAAAAAATAATTTTGACTGCTCCATACCGCTAACTTCACTTAGCTAATTTTTCATAAAGTAAGATATCGCAAGGTCTTAAAAGATTCTTAGATATATTGCAGGATGACAATCTCCTCCGCCTCTTCCTTTTTTCTATCGAGCCATTTCTTAAAAAATAATAAAACTGATGTGGCAACAATTTAAGTCTAAGCTCGAATATTTTTGCCATAGAAAATGCAAAGGCTAAATAGACATCAAATTGCTAAAAGAAAACTGTAAAAAGATCATTTCTGTTAATTAAATATTTTTTTGTAAATTTTGTTGTTAGTGTAGATAGCAATCGATGTAAAATACAAAACACCTATTTTTAGAACTTTTGTTTGTCTGTCTGTACGCAACAACTGCTGAACGGATTTGAATGAAATTCTGAGTGTAGCTCCCTTAGAACCTTAGCTTAAATATAGAATACTTTTTTTCAGAAAAATAAGTAATTTCCTAGAGAAAATAAAGATGCAACCAATTTTACTAGTAAAATGGTACTTATGCAAATGTCAGAACTTTTTATTTTTGCAGACGGAAAATTTGTATATAAAAAAAATTAGAAATGATATACGAAGTCGTGGGCACTGCTTATGTTAAATGCAAAAGTTCATTTAGATTTAATACTTAATGAACATAGTTTTACTGTCTGCTCTTAGAGGTAGATTTTTCGTCTATAAAAAAAATTAAAAAGTGATTATACAGATGTTTGATGAACTTTGCTAAGGATATCTTTGATTTCTTTGGGTGTTTTACCTTCTAAGTGTAATCGTTTTAAAACAGTACAAAATTAGCAATCCATGAATCTTTTTAGTCTTCTTTGACAATGGGAGAGTTCTTAGAAAACTTCTATTTATATGATTTTGTAAATACTGTTGGACTTTTCCGCTTAAAATTTCACTTCGTTTTTTGGAAATATTTAAAATGTTTTTTTTTGTGTATTCAAGCAGTGGTGCACATCCAAAGGCTTTTAGTTTAGATGACTCTGGCTTAAAAATCGTAAAAATTATAAGAAATGACACGTGGTATGCAACAGTATGACTACACGGTGTCGAGAGCAGTTTTTGTCGAATCTGCCTGTTTGAGGCGAAAAAAAGCTGAAAACCCTGATGCAGAATGTTTATTATGGAACTTAACTTGTAACTTAAGAAAAGAAACACATGAATATTTTGTTGAAAGAAGCTTTCCAGAATTTATTTTGAATTACAAAAATTTAATAAAAAATATAAGTATATTTTAAACCGTTAAATTCAGGAAGGGGACAAAGAATTTTTCTCAGAAAATGTTGTTGAAAAGAAAACCAAATTATATTAATGGCTTCTTGTGTTTCAAAACTTTAAAAATTTAAATTCTTAATTAAATTTATATGGCTGTACTAAGGATACCTGCATTTTAATATTGTAAACAACTCTTTTTGCCCTCACAGTATTCCATTGCATAACAACTGAGCTTGGCGTTAAAAAATTAACTTAGAAGTAAATTAGAACTTACGTTCTTTAATATTTGCGATTTTTAATATTTATCTAAAGTTGGCATCACCAATTTTAGTTCTCTTTGTTGTCGAATTTATTTAAAAGTAGAGATGTGCGTCTACAGTTTTTTGTAGACAGACATCAAAACTAAAGAAGTTTTGTGTTTAAAATTAAGTCTAACTATTGCTTTTTGTTTTTCAATCCGTAAATTATGTGATTTTTTTAACAAACAAAAACCAAAAAAAAAAAAACAAACACAACTATTTGCTAACCAGACTTTAACCCAAAACATCTACAAACAAAGTCAGAATCAAAATAAGAAATATACCATTGATTGCTAAGTTGTTTA
This sequence comes from Cistogaster globosa, assembly GCA_937654795.1. Taxonomy (NCBI): domain Eukaryota; kingdom Metazoa; phylum Arthropoda; class Insecta; order Diptera; family Tachinidae; genus Cistogaster; species Cistogaster globosa. The sequence continues at coordinate 69,433,448 of OW569406.1, forward strand.
AATGATCGTTGTATAGTTGTTGTACAGCAACCACACAACAGCAATATTTTTTTGTCGATCGTATATGAATAAAACAAGTCTACGAATGTCTGGCTGTTTCTATTGTTTTTTTTTCTCAATATTTATTTTGGATTTGGTAGACATTGTTATTGTGTAAGACCTTGAACTTGAAAAATATATAAATGTTTTTTTTTCAAATAGAGTTTATTTTTTTGTTTGAATACACACTAACACGCACACATATGGAGGCACTCACTTAACGAAATTATTTTATAAGTCTAACAACACCATAACAGGAATAAATTATACTACAAAATACTATGCATCTTGTACGTACTATTTTTTCTCTTTGCTATATTTTTATGGACATATTCGTTTATTCAAGTTTGAAATTAGTGCTTTTGTTTTATATTTTTTTCGTTTCATATTGTATCATAGGTATGTAATTAACGCTGTTGACAATATTTAAAAAATATTTATAGTCATCAGGGCCAAACGTAGGTTTATTACCTAAGAGATAATTATGAAATCATTTAATTATAAGATAACTTAATAAAAATAATACATGAGTAAAGTATGCAGCTGCATAACAATTATTAAATCATAATTGTCATATGTTTTTTTCAAATCCTAATAAAATAATAATTTGACAAATGTTCTTTCTTTTTAGGTAAGAAATTTGTACATGGTTGAGCAGAAAACCTCATTCGTAAGTATTATTTTTTTTTAATCTTTTTAACACCTTCTATAAATAATATTCTACAAGTAAATAATAAAACTATTGGTCAAATTATATATTCCCTAAAAGTATGTTATATTAATGCATAAATAAGCTGCAGCATACAAAAAGGCAACCAAACTAATACTAGTTTCTAAACTTGCATTTTAATAACTTCTTACCCTAGAAAACTTATTTTTAATACAATCATAGATAAACAAAACTCCCTAGCAGAAAAAATAAACAAAAACTTAAAGCAGACTTTAGTTAAAAAATGAACGGACATCAAGTAGTCAAAATGAAAAATAAAACTAAAAACAAACATAAAGCAAAAGTCATGATGCCACGTGATATCGAGTTTTAGTCTAAATAACACCGGTTGAATTTTCACATTAAAAACACTAGTAGAGCCCCAACAACAAAAAATACTTGCCGAAGGCTGCTGCAGTGTAGTCACCTAACACACTGTTACAGTTGTACAACTACTGGTAGTCTACGATGATGACGACAATGATAAAGTGTAGATGTTAGAAAAACCTTGGCCACTAAAGCTTACAAAACACAGACTACCCACCAGACCATAGTACAACTATCTGTACACATTATGGCGGGTGCATTCATTCAAACATATGCAGAAGTAGTAGTAGTAGTTTGTAGATACAAAACAAAAACTTTCACTTTCTATTTTCAGGTCGTTGCATTTCTGGTGAATGAACGAATGAATGGTGGTTGTTAGAAAGCCAATGTGTGTATGACTGTGAATATATATGTATGTGTTTTAATACGAGTGCATGAATGCATTTAGTAAGTACTTTTTTCATTCCTAAAAATACAGGGATACATTGTAAAATTAGTTTAGTAAATACAAAATTAGTAAAGTAAATATTTTTCTTAGTTATTTGTAAAATATATCTTCAGTGCTGTGAATTTTTGCTTGCTCTCTTGTTTAACCATTTAAAGCTCTTCGCAATTGTAGTTTTTATGTTTTTAAAAATTTTTTCACAAATTCGTTTTTGAAACTCTATTTTTTCCTTTTATTTTTATACTTTGAGTAGTTCACAAGGTTTTTTTTTAGGTCTTATTTTCATAAAATTTTACAATTTTCAAATAGCTTCAAAATATTATTGCTGTTTTTCCAACAAAAATGCCCTAAATTAGCAACACTTTTTTCCATGTTTATTTTTTTTTTTTTTTTTGCCATTAAGGCGAATAAATATACGATAGGAGCGATGGCGTATTCGTTAATTTTCGCCGTTAACCCGAATGTCAAACTACATATAAAAAAATAGTATACAGACTTTTTATGTATGAAGTTTGACAGTTAGGTTACCGACGAAAATCAATAAATATGCGATCGCTCCCACCGTATATTATTTCGCCATGTTTTGTCATAAACAAATAGAAAAAATACCATAAGACTTTTTGACATCTTGTGAACCCCACAAGATGGTACAGCAACAGTATCATTTTTAGTTATGTCTGATCATAAAATTTCAAATGGGTAATTTCTGCTCTCTGCCGGATCTAAAGCTAATAATTTATTTTTTCTTCAAGTATTAAAGCTTTATTAAATTTTAAAAAGTAATACAAATTGTCTAAAACTTATCAACTGAACATTCGTGATTTGTTTAAGCTCATAAAAACTCCATTTAAATTTAGTTTGACAAAACGAAAAATACCTATTAATTTAAACATTTTATCACGTCTGCTATCTTTAATATTTCTGATAAAAATGAACTTACAAAACCCTTTTCTTTTTCTTGCAAAATAAAAACTATATTTTTTTAAGTAACTAAAGATTTTTTCAAAGAAAAAATAATTTTCTCTTGATTTATTTTAACACGTACTTTCAAAACTCATATCCAAATCTATCAGTGTTATTTCCTCAAATATCCAGACACGTTTCAATTACTCTAAGCTAGGCACAAAATAAAAGTTCAAACCAAAAAATAAAACTATAAGTTTTATAAAACTTTTTTTCAACCCCCTCAGTTTACCCTTTTTTGTGTTACAACGCATAGAATCCCAGATATATTTATATATATTTAAAGTAGTTTTTCACTAGCCTATTTTAACTTTAGCACGATCACTAGTACGCTCACAATTGCAACCATAGATTTTTAAACTACACCGGTCCCAAGCCATTTGATTTGCAGTAAAAAATGGTATTCCTTGCAAAAAATCTTAAACAGCTTGGGATTTTAATACGAATACGAATTCCTTTTTAAAGCAGAAATTTTGAGAAACAGCGACTAAACAAAAACTCCCCTGAAATTCATTTAAATAAAAATACGCCAGAAGGTCAGTGTCATCGAACATTTCCCTGTAATATTGTACCATGAAAATGTTAAATCTAAGTAAGCCGAACTTTGGCCGAAATTCCGAAACGGTGCAAGTAACACATATAGTTTCTTAATAAAGGGTGACTTTTTATTTGCCCTTAAAGAAATTATTGTATCATCCCCTCGTCATTTTTGGAGGGTTTGTGGATTTTTTTTTTTTTTTGGATATTCTCGCAGAACTAGCATTATACTTGTATACCGTATATGGCACTTGTAATCATTAGCATTATCTCGATCTTTTGTGAGAAGCTTGTACTATTTGTAAAAATTCGTAAGTGAGAGATCATCTATATTTTTAGGCCTTCTACGTCACATTTCCAATATACGCTATTTCGAAATGTTCTCCCAGTATTTATCTTATCAATTGAGACATAATGTAACTTTTTGAGTCTTTTGGGTAGAGGACTGTATATTATTTTCGTCTTGAAGCTTAAGGCAGTATAAATCATGATGTTCAGAAAATCTGCATTACGTTATCGAAGATACCAGAGAAAGCCATGTTTGGTGAATCATCGGAAGTTAATTTTTATTGATTGGCTATGTCTTTTGGAACTTTAATAAAAGTATATAAAGTTATTAACAACTTAATTAATTATAAAGTGTTGTTATGGTTTTGTTTTGTTTATTAAATTAAACTTATATAAAAATATTTTTTTTTTTTTTGCTAAAAATATTAAAAAATTTTTAAATAATTTTCTAATATTTTTACTTCAAATGTATTTTTCTCTATTTAGTAACATTTAAAAGTTTTTAATGTTGCACCAATAACTTAAAATTATTTGAACTGCCTTTAGTTTTTTCAAGCACTTTTCAATTGGCCTTCTCTATGCCTGTATAAACAAAAATATTATTTACCCAACAACCAGTTGTTGTACGTTAGACTATTTACTAAGTTGCGGCGTCTATTCCTGAATTCTTTTGAGCTGGTCTAGTTTTGTTTTTTGCATTTTTTCATCGTCATTCACTTCATCATCATCATTGCGAACAACATCAGCAATATTTAAATAGAAAATTCATGAATGAATGGTACAACTAGAAAAAGTAGAATGAAAAAAATAAAACTAAACTATCAGACAGCATTGTACATACGTATGTATATATGTATGCATGGATGTATGTTAGTCTGAAGGTTATTTTGGTTAGTTAGCCAGGGTTTTGTATGTTGCGCATTGTATGTGTTTTACTATCGTAGTTCACAACTGTTTTTAGCTCTGGAGGGAGGTGATGTGTGTTATATGATATGTAACGATGACGATAACAACATTGACTAATCCACTACTCTGAAGTTTCCTAACGGTTGCAAATGCTAGAAAAAGCACACACACACATTTGGTATTTGTTTACAAATGTTTTCATACACATTTAACATTCATTGACTTTTAAATTTTCAGACACAAGTGTATTTCCTCTATGTAATGCATTCAACATGCTCGATGTAGACATCATATTCTTGCACAAGCAGCAAAAGCAAAAGTAGTTGAATGTAATAATGTAATTTGTTTATATGTAATTGTGTGTAAGATTTGCATTTATGGTTAAAAAAGACTTGTTGGCACTATTAGTTTTGGTATAGAAGCGGTTTAAACTTTCATGTTGAAGAAAGAGGAGGTCACTAGGGATTTATTATGTGTGTGTATGTGTATGAATGAACGCATGTAAATTAAAAAGTTTTGTTTGTTGGCCTGTTGGTGGTTTCTGCTGCAGCTGGTTGATGTCTTACTATTTTAGATTTGCTATTTGTTGGCATTTTTGACTTTTTACGTCTAGAAAAGCAAAGCAACAAGTGTTTGTTAAATTTTCTATTACACTTTATAATGGAAACGAATGACTATTAGGGCTTTTGTGTTTCTTTGTGTATATAAAATTATCTGGTAGGCTTGCTTACGTTTCAAGGAGTGAGTTAATGACCTTGTAAATCATTGTACTAAATTTTCATATATGTATGCACATTTACATTGGTACATATTCGAAGAAAATATAAGCCAATTTCAAAAGTTTTGTAGAAGCTTTATGCAATTTAAAATATTTTAATTGTACATATTTAAGGTATTTTTAAATATTTTTAGTTATTTAATTTTAAAGATTTGAATGCTGTCATTATTAATTTAATTTAGCAGTTCGAAGCCAAAAACTTAAGAATTTTATTTTATATTTAAATAGAAAATCCCAACCAAAATAATTCAAATTGCAAGAAATCAATATACGAAGTAGATGTATATAAACTTGTAGTTACTAATTAAATAAAACATGCTTAATTGGCTAAACAACCAATTTTCAACCATAGTCAATAAAGAGTATCAAGCGTATATTGCACAACATCCTTGAAATCTTAATCTTACGTTCAAAATAAAAAACATAAAAAAATCGCTATTAATGTATTTAGCAAACGAGATGGTTTAAAAAGCTCGCCTAAGAATCGGTAACCAAAAAAAAAAAAACCCCGACATGATTAATCAAAAGTTTTAAAACTGATAAACATGTAACATTAATGTACTGCAGCATATTACTTAACTCGCGATTAAATGCTTTAAGTTTTACTTTCCGAAGACTGCCCATATGGAATCCATGTGGATTTTATTGTAGAAGTTTGTATGAAGTGCCCAACTTTACATAGATTTTATTTTCTGTAATGAAAAGCAGTTCTTAACGAGTTACCCAAAAAACTTACAAATAGTCAAAAACAATTGCTGCCCTTAATAACCCAATATAAAATTTTGTGACAGTAAAATGTCTGAGCATTTGTTGTTTTTTAAGTATTGAAAATACGTTAAGAACTCCATCGGACTTTTGTAAATCATTGCAAAGTTATGTTTTAGTTAAATTCGATTTAGAAGTTTGCTTCACAATTAGGAGCTGTGAACAACCTAGTCACAGGAGACGCCAGACCGCTGTAATCAAAGTGGTAAGCACGTTGACTACAAACCAGGTTAGTCAGGCTTCAAGTCCTGCGGCAATCAAAAAATACAAATGTTTTTTTTTTCTGTTTAATGGTATATAAATACATGTTTCGAATTTTCTTATAAAAAAAAATAATTTAAGAATTTTGATCAGACTTGAATTTTAGGAATTCTTTTTAAAAAAACACAATCACTTGTATTTTTTCTTACCCTACGTCTCCACTAACCATTAATATTGAAACAACCCTGACGACAAACAGAAAATTATGGTCAATCAGTATATAAACATCAACATGTTTTCGCTTCTTAAATTTGATGGCTAGTAGAGATTACAGAATATTCTTGAATCAGCGATCCCAAAATAAAGATTTTATCTTTATTTTATAAATTTTTGAATAAAAATTAGATTTGAAATTTTTTTTTCCTAAATTAAGATTTTTTCGATAAATGAAGATTTTTCTATGGAAACTTCTGGCACCAATATCTTGAATATTTTGATCGCTTTTAGTTTTGCCATTTTATTGTAGGCTTCATGTTGCGCAATGCCTTTAAACAATGAATTATTGCACAATAAAATTAAAAATGCAAGGGCAACATCACTGTAGCACAAAAAAAAAATAAATAAATAAAAAACGTTACGAAATATCAAAAACTAAATATTTATTAAAATATAATTAAAAACTAATTAATAAATGAAAAACTTGAATACCTATCATCTAAGCAATTTTGACCACTACTGTAGATTTAAATTTGAGCTTTCCATCCCTGTTGAAAGTTTTAAGAAATACTTGTGTCTACCTACTTGTACCTACCTAACTGTGCCATTTTTCTAGACCTTTTTTAACCCACATTTCATTGATGCTGATTTATTTGTTCACTAAACTATGAGACATTTTTGTACGATTTAGTTAGAAAATGAAAAAATTCTTGGAATTAATTTAGAGTGCTTTTTTATACTTTCAGTCAGCCTTTTTTAGTCTGTTTGTTTCTTTTTATAGTTTTTCGTTCTTTATCCATTTTTTTTAATTTGTTTTTGTTCCTTTTTTTTGCAATCATAAAAAATGCTATTATTAGTGTTTATATGCATGTGTTTATTTGAAGTGATGATTTGTTCATAGCAAATTGTTATTTTTTTTTTGTGCTATTCTGTTCTATTCAACGCACTCAAACAAACAGCAATAGCAGTATAAAAATGCCAGCAAACATCCAAAAACTACTACAAACATCATCGTCATTAACATCATATGGAGAACTATATTCGCCACCATACGAGAGAAAATAAATAGTACTGCCATACAAACATATGTAAAACATACATACATACATACATACGTAAATACTTACTTATATGTATATACATATATACATACATACCTATATTCAAATGCATATGTTTGCATGTTTAGATTTTTGTTATACACTCAACTACTGCTTTTCACTCTTACTTTACTCTACAATATTCGTTCGGTTTGTCGTTCCTAACTAAAATTTAACCTTGAAAATAGCAAATATAAAAACAAACAAAAAAAGTCAAATAAGAAAAAAAAAAAACAGAAGACTGAAAAAAAAATAATTTATTAATATAGTACATAAGTATAAAAAAACAGAACTTTATGGCTCTTGTTTTGTTAAAAAGAATCAAAAAATATAAAGTGCAAAAAATAAAAACAATCATTTCAACATTTCATTTGAAAGGGAATCAAAAGTAATATTTGCATGTACAATACGTGCGGATCGGAGAGCAGCTGGGACAATAAAAATAGTAATACGATTCAAAAAACTATTAAAGTACCTCCCTAAGATAGTAAGCAAACATTTTTAAATCAGGAGTACTAATGTACTGGCCGCCAAAAAAATAATGCTGTAAGATTGTTAAATTTCGCATAATAAAATCGAGGAAATGCTGATTTAACATACTTGCTTTTAGATTCCATGGACTTAAATTATGATTTTGAGAAAGAAACTACATCTGCAATTTCGGTTTTAACTTTTAAACCATGACTTCTGGTTTTTCGTTGAAAAAATCTTAAAATGTTTTCCTTGAAATTCAATTTTTCAATATAAAAACATAAATATTCCAATTTAATAGTTATGTTCTTATAATAAATAATTTGAAAATCCCTGCGGTTGTGTATTTTTGGGAATAAAAATTTTTAATTTAGGGATTTAATTTGAAAAGAATCTGGGAAAACTGCCCTTCTTGAATATTTTTTAAAATATTTTAGAAACTATACTACGATCTACACGACTTAAAGCCAGGGCATATAGAATCCGTCATACGTTATACTTTGACAAATTCAACTAAAGTCAAAGTAACGACGGATAATTTTGGCACAATGAATACTTTGCTGACGGATGTTAAATCAGAGTTTGCTCTCTGTTTTTATTCACTTTTAAATTTAATTTGTATTTTATTCACTTGTTAATTTAATTAAATTTGTATTTTTTGTTTGCCACCAAAATTGTTTTATTAAAATCACAAAACACAATTGAAACACAGCAAGAGTTAAAAGAAAAAGAGAAGAAGAAGCAGTTGATAGTTGTCAAAGTATTCAACATATGTCAAAAGTTAAAAGTTGACCGACATTCGTACTTTGCGTTGACGTACACGTATTGATTGTGAATTTGTCAAAATTTAACGTATGACAGATTCTATGTGCCCCGGCCTTTACTTCTGGTTGTAAACCTAAACTGGCAAAAAAAAGGACAAGTTCCTTACGCGTTGCAATTTTTAGACCAATTCCTTGGGCAACTTCATTTGCAAATAATTTTATAAGATGCTCAAGAGTTTGGTGGTTCTTGCACTAAGCCAAAAAAAAACTCATCCTAATAACTGTAGATAAAAGAAATTTATAAACTATTGTTTCATTAAACATCTTAGGCTTTTATTTAAATTAATAAAAATATTCTTCAAAGAATTGCAAGAAGAAAGCTAAATATGGGGCATGTCTTTTCTTTTCTTTTATTTTATTTTTTTTTTTTTTTTTTTTTTTTTTTTTTTTTTGCCCCCCACTAATTTTTTGAAACTAATAGTGAAAAGAGAAACTTAATCAGTTGCAGCTTAAGATTTTCTGACCACGGATGGGTATCCCAATTTTATAAACTTATACCTGGACTTTAAAAACGATTTAAACTAGACCTAAACTAAAACGTAAGTTTTCAATAATAAAATAATACGAATTTTAAAGCTTTCATAAATAAAAATGCGCTTGCAATTTGACGCATAAACTACAAATATACTATTAATTTTTTGTAGCAATAAAAGACAAATACTTAAATTTCCATGCCTGCACGTAATATGAGAAAAAACACATCTCGAATGCAATCACTATACATAATGTTTAAAGTATTCAAATGTATTTTTCTTAGAAATCTTAGAAACATATCAGTTTAATTAAAATTATAGCTGAAAACATAATCAATTTTATGATTTTTATTAAACTTATATTGAATTTTTGGCCGTTCGATGCAGTATCCTACTTAAGAACTCAAAAAAAAGACTATTTAAAAATAAAATTATTAATTATATAAATTATTTTCTGCTAATTTAATATTAATCGATTATTTGCAGTTATAAAGTAAAAAAGCTAAGATTAATTAGATTTTACATGTACAGCATTTATTTTGTTTGTGATTTCTACAATATCTATTTCCGACCCCATAAAGTATATATATATCCTGAATTGTTATATATATCCTGAAGCAGATTGAGCGATGTCCATTTGTCTGTCCGTATTACTGTTTAAATCAAGTTTGCCGAGGCAGCAGATCAGGTAGAAAAAATTTATATACGCCAATCGATCAGACATAGTGTGGAAACAGGTGAGGTGCTATTGGAATCAACATGATCGGTCCATGTCCTTCGAGGCAGTGGGCAAAACACCACGCCTACCTCTAATTTTTTAACATCATATGAAGTAACTCCAATAAAAAAAACAAATATGTGGGGCGATAGAGAATTAAAAAATAAAAAGAAAATAAAATATCAAGCAAAAACATTGACGCTGGCTTATATTTTCCGAGTTACGGGCCTCTGAAATTTTCAAAATTTTTAAAACATCAATATGAGTATTATTTTAAAGCTTTTGAAGAAATCTTTAAGGAAATATTAAAAATTTTTTAAAAATCCTTAACCCGTTAATATCAATGTAATTTTTTTTTTTTTAATTTTTAATTCTCTGTCAAAGCTATGTTTTTACTCTTTTGAATGGAGTTACTTCACTTAATTAAATTTAAATAAATGGTCAAGGGTATATGATATGGCATAGTCAAATATAGCACTCTTACTAGTTTTTTTTTTTTTTTTTACTTTTGAAATATGATTCCTGTGTCTAAAAGGGTTTAAAATTTCTTTAAAAAAAATGCACAAAACTTAAAAATTTTTCACAAAAAAAGTGTTTGAGTAGTGTTTTTATTCGTTTTCTAACCAAAAAACTAACTTTACACACATTTATAACCAAAATTCACTCACTCACACTATGACAGACTTTGAAAATAACAGCAGCAGCAAGCTAATACTAATTAAAACAAATACAATACAATTTTGTTGTTGTTAATATTTCTATACCAAATATAATAAATGTTCCCCAAAAAAATTATATTAAATAAAAAAAAAATTAATATAAAATAGAGTGCGAGCATGTGAAAAGAAACAAATCTCACGGTTTCAAAATTCATCGAGAATACAACAGCTCACAACACTTTAATGCAGAATACAACAGCAACGATAATAACAACCACAATAAACCACACATTTACTCCTAAAAAAGCAAACAAAATTTTGGGAATAATTTCTAATACATAGAGTAGAAAATATATAAAAACTCAAGTAGAAGATGAGAACAAATACTGAGGAAGCAACAAAAATAAAAACTGCACACACTCCCTCAAACACATCAAGAGCAATAACAGCAACAAGAGAAAAAACTCCTGTTGGATGATGACGACGGTGTTTGCTGCGTTGTTGCTGGTGTTGTTGTTTGCAAATATTCTATTTGTTAATGCTATTCTTCTTAGTATTGTTGTTGGTGTAGTTGTATGCGGCGTTTTGTTGTATTGTTTGAATTTTTGGGCGCAGCAGTCTACTTGGTTCAAGTGAATATTTTGGATAGTTTTTTAGCAGTTGCTTAATGCGCTTTTTTAACGCTAGTCAGGGTCAGTTGCGCATATTCCACCAACAATTGCTACGGCTTAGATCCTTGTTGTTATACTAAAGGCAATTTTATAATAAAAAAATAATAAAAACTTTTTTAATTAAAATATCGTTAAAAAAATAAAAGTTTTTTAAAATCTAAAATTTAACGCGTTCGGTTGGTCGGTCGGTCGTTCGTATTCGGTTATTTTTTTCGAAATTACCAATAAAAAACTCTAAAATTCAAAAAACTAAAATCAGTTAAAATTATTATGCCTACCAAAAACCAACGAAAAAATTCATAAAAGATTTTACTTTATAAAGTCAATACCTACAATTCTTTCAAATTGTTAATTACAAAAATATATAAAAAGATTTATATGCTTTTAAGCATATTAAAAAATATTTAAAATATAACAAAAATCTTATTTTAATATAAAGAAAATAAATTCTCAAATAAAAAAGTGGGTTTTAAAATATTAAAAAATACCCAATAAGCATAATAATAAAAAAAGGTATTTAACGTTTGAAAACTGTAACATTGTTTGAAAAAGATTTTAGTTGAACTTGGTTTTAACTAAATACAGCAAATAAGTACTTTATAAAACTTTAAAATGTATAAAATCTAATTTTAAACCAAATAAATGAGAAATTAATAAGTAATTAAAATTTACTATAAATAAAAAAGAACTAAGATAAACAATATTGAACTTTAATTTAACATCAAATGAAATTCTAAAGAATTGAACAAGAAAAACTCATTGTTTAAATGAAAAATTAATACTGAAGTAAAAAAAAATCAAGAAAATTTTAACCATAAAATATTATTGAAGAAAAAATGTTGAATTTACATAAAACTATCAAAAAATATACATGTTTTTTTAATTTGTTTATAATCCCCAAAAAAAATTGTAATAAATGTTGCAAATAAAGAGTAAAACAACTAAGAAGAGCATTGAATTACAATGGAAGGTGAGATAGTGACAAACTTTTGGCCTTGAAATAAAAAAATTCAAACTTTTTTATAGTAAAATAAACGAAATAAAGCAGAGAAAAAAATGATTAGATTATTTAGAAAGTGACCTCAGCTCTCCCTCTTTAGCTCACTACCAAAATGCACTTAGGAAAAAAACTATTAATGATTAAGAATAATTAAAACTAAAATATATTTTAGTTTAACAAATACACACAAACATATGCAGTATATTCTGCATCAGAGGGTATTTATTAAACTTAAAAAAAAGTCCACATAATTAGATGGATGGCTTGTGTGGAAACACATACTATTCATACACATTTGTGGCCACATATGTAGGCATAAGAAGAGTGAAAAACGACAAAAAATATGCATTCCTTCATATTATATGCAATTCATTGCTGCCAGATGTAACGATGTCATAGTTGCGTTTTGACGATTTAAATAACCAACAACGTTTAAAAGTGGATTAAACTTTTTATCGAAAAAGTAGATTTACTGAGATGTGTAAAAAAGAAGCAATTTGTACTTAATGCTCTTTCGTTTTTTCGTCAAGTATGGAGAACACGGAGCTGTTAACTTGGTACATTTTGTATAGATTTATTTTATTTTTTAAGCCAGTTTGTTGGTTTTATAAATATAAACTTTTGAGAACAAATTAGAAAGAAGTTTAAACGTCGAAAGATACCCTCGGTCTACGATTTAACTGAGTTTGGCTTTAAAATAGTCGTGAAAAATACAAAAAGTACCAAATGTAAACTACTTCTTTGATTGTTGTTTTTTTTTTTTTGTTTTTTTTTTCAGTTGCTATCAATAATTTGATAACGATGTACTTCTTCGACATCTGCGAAGCTAATTCTGTGCAATAGGTTGCCTTACTTCAGGGCATGATCAAGCAATCGCCATTTAATTTCCTTTAATTATTGTAGAAGTGTGAAGTTGAACTACGTATAGTAACTATTTTATTTTACTGCGTCTTAATTCTTAATTTTAATAAGAATTCTTTAAGAATTTTTTAAACTAAACCTTTTGCAAAGAATATTAGTAGAATTTCTTTTAAATGTTTGAGTGTTCGAGCAGAAAATTACAATTAACGTGGTACAAAATTAAGTGAAGAATTTTTAATGTTGTTTAACTTCGTTTAATTTAGTTTTAAAAATTATTCTATTCTAGATGTGAGCATAAGTCTAGATGTTAGCCTTATATACATTAAAATATAAATTTAAAGGTTTGTTAAAGTTATTTCCAAAGATCTTCAGTTAATTATGAACATAACACTTTTGACGTTTTTCCGAAACCTTAAAGCATTTTAACCAGTTTATCTGGCAACTATATAGAAGTGTATAAAAAACTCTAATGTCAAAGAGAGCTTGCTTGATAGCATTTTATTTACTGGATTAAATAAAGTCTATTAAATATACCTTCTCTATTTCTATGATCAATTTACGGGAAATAAAATCAGAGAGTGAAAGTTTTTTTTTTTTTTTGTTTTATAGTTGTTTGTTGTTTGCGTTTTTTTTTCTGCTCTTGGTTTCATAATAAACAATTTTTTTTTATTTCTTTTGAGAATAAAATTTTTTTCAAAGAGGAATAACATGCAGTTATAAATAATAGAGATGCTATAAACGATTATTTTTTGAAATTAAAAACCTTGACCATGAAACAAACAGGAATGATTCAATGGGTTTATTAACACCAAAATTTTTGCAAATTATTCACATTTTTTGTGTCGCTTTATTTATTTTTATTAAAAAATAAACTTTAAGTTTGTAAAAACAACTTTTTAATTTTTATTGCTGCAAGAACCGTTATCTAAAATATGACTTTTTTTAATATTTAAATTCGAAGAATATGAGAAGAATTAATTTCTATAATTGTTACTAGGAATAGAATTTTTGCATTAGTGCAGACATTTTTTTTATTAACTCGAAAATAAATAGAGGAGTTTTAAAAGCCCACAATTTTAATTATTGCCCATACACACATGCATGTATAAACATGTAGCAGCATTTATATATGTTTGTATGTACATGTATTTACATAGGTATATAAAAAGAAGATTTAATAATTACTTAAACTTTTTTAATAAATTGATTTAAAATAAATCTAAGAAAACTTTATGTAAATATTCATATACCTGTGTACCTATATGTTTTTTATGTAAACATCTACATATACACTATCGTATTTAAGTGCAATAGGCAGGGACAATTTAAGTTCTAAAATGGTTCTTTAAAAAAGAAAAACTTGTAACTTTTCGAACTTCAAACAAATACTCTAGTTAGAGGTAGAGCCTTTAAATGAAATGAAAAAATATGTCATGTAATAAAAATTCCATAGTAAGAAAGAATTGTAAAGATTGCTATATTTTTGCTGGAGGTGGCTAAGCCCTCCCTATATATGCTCTATACGCCAATGCTTTAAGTGCTTTTTTATTTAAGTACCTATGTAGAATTTTAATAAAAATTTAAGGTTATAAAATTTTTTAGTTCGAAAATAAGTATTTTTCGAAAATTTTCTTAAAAAAAAAAATTAAACAAATGTTTTTTCAAACATTTGCTGGAGATATCTGTAAATGTTAATGTTAAAAATTTTCCGCCTACAAAAATAAAATGTACTGCAACTGTTTTAGTACTATTATACCGGTAAAATTTGTGCTTTCAAATTTGCATCGCTAGTTTCTTTACGAAATGTCATATTTTTACGAAACAAAAAGTATTCTGTGTTTGAACCAAGGTCCTAAGGGACCTCTTCACAAAATATTATTCAAATCCATCCAGCAGATTTTACGTGATGTGAACACAGCTAGACAGACAGGCAAAAATTCTAAAAATGGGTTTTTTGTAGTCCGTACCGATTATATATTTACACAAACATCAAAATTTTCAAAAAATATCTCATATACAGAAATGACCCCGTTACTGTTTATTTTTGTATAGATTTAGTACTTTTACTGATAAAAATTTCTCTTCTTAACATGTATAACAGTTTATATACTCATAATGAATTCTGTTAAATAACATTAGAGACTGCACTTTCAACTAGACTTTAAAAAATTAAACAACATTGTTTAGCGTTTAATTATTTGAAAAACAAAATATTAGAAAATAATAAAAAGAGACGACCATAATATCATGTTTAAATTTAATAAATAAATTTATTTTAAATTGCACCATCAAATTTCTAAATTTTAATACTGAGACTTGTTGTTATAGCAGATATGGAATAACTCATTCTGTGTAAATTTCTAGTGTTTGACTATAACGGTTCAAAAGATAGAGCTGCATAATTCAAATTATGTCAATTATGTAAAGGGGTTTTATATAATGGTATATATATTTCTAGGTCTGTTATTGTGCGCTATAATGATAACAATATTGGTAAAAATAAGTATATGGGTGTCCGTTATAACCAACCTAAAGGCACCACCTAAAAAAATTCTAAATCGGTTCAAAGATGACTGAGTAATGCGGGCACAAATAAAAAAAATGCAGACCTTTTTTGAAGTCAGCGAAAAATATTAAACTATAAATTAGATCAAATATTATTAATTAAAATATATACTCAATATTTATTTATTCCATTTAAATAAGCTGCACAGAGCCCATAGCCATTACTAAAGGGTTTGTGTAGCCAATTTGTGGTTTTAAAATTAATAGTCTACATAACCGATTAAATGAGAATTGCAATCATAACAAAAAAATCTAAAAAAAAACATTGAAATTGTTATTTATTAATGTTTTTAAAGTTTTAGACCCTTTTTATTATTAATTTTAAGTCAATTTTCGGCTTAAGGTCTTATTTAATAAATTAAAAAAAAAAATAATTTCTAATTAAATTTTTATTATATTTTTTTAATTAAAATTAAAAAGATTTTTTTTATTTTTTAATCTAATATTTCGGTCATCTTAAGGGATTATTATTTACCAAGAATTTTAAAAATTTTTTTTTCGGTTATGCTGTCACTAAACTTTGTCACTTAAGTGACACTAAGACCTTAAGCCGAAAATTGACTAAAAATTAATTATTGTTATTTATTTTTATTATTGTTTTATTTTGGTAATTTTTAGCGATTCCAAATAAATTTTCCATTTGTGTTTTGAGTTTTAATTCTAATTAGTGTTTTTTATTCATTTTTTTTTTATAAATGTTAACGCAAATGGTTTCCAATTAATTAACTTAAGATAATCTGTTAGAAATAGAATAAAATTTAATTGCTTTGGGGTAAATTCATCTCATCCATCTGTCAAGCTTTTTAGTATTTTTTTTTGTCGTTTCATGACTTCTTTAATCGCTTTTGTTGTTTTATACAACTCGTCCCCTAAAGTTTTCTCTTAACTGTCATCTTCATATTCGTTAAGACCATATTCTTCATTACTGACCTAGTGATTATACACTGAGCTGCAAATTGTTTAGTTTCATTTAAAGACTAACTTTAAGGAAAAATAAAAAACCGGTTTATTTGAAAACCATCAAGAGTTTGTCAAGAACTTTGTTTTCTAAAACAAAATAAAATAGGAAATTTAGATAAAAATGATTCAAATTTTCATTGCACTTCAAGAAGAAAAGTTCGGCAATTATGAATGAAAAATTATGTCTTGCAAATATCCATCACGAGCACGCTGACAGATTTCACCTCCAGATCATATAGCGCATCATACAGTGAAACGTAAGATTTTCAGAAGCTCAAATGCGAGAATTTCGGTTGGTGACATAACCTGACAGTGGGCTTCGTCTAAAAAAATTATTTTTCAAAAAAATCAGCAGGTTGTTTCTGAATGAATTTTCATTGTGGCTTTTAATTATTTTAATGCCATTTGCGAGCGAAAATGTATTCTTTGTAATAATTGCCAATGCATCTTCTACTAAAATGGCAAAAAACAAAACGTCAAAACTATCATGTTGTTGGTATTGCCACAATTGAAAAAGTTAGTTTTTGTTGAAAAACCCATCAATATATTCCAAAACAAATAATGCTTACATGAAGTATACGTACTCTAAATTTTTTTTTTTTTTATACAGAATTCACTTAAATTTTTCTTTAAATATTTTGAAAGATCACAATTTAAAATTTTCTTTATACTAATTATGCCTATTCTACCTTTAAAATACCAAAATACATTTTTAACAATTCTCCTTTTTTTTTCTTTCTTTACAGTTTACGTTTAATTTATCAATAATAATTTGAAACCATAAACAACAAAAACAACAATTCTCCGTTAACAATAACCGTCGTTACATTCTCTCAAGAAAGAAATTTTAAGAAACCAAAATAAAAGAAATATTGAAACTTAAAGTAGCAGAAGTAAAAAAAAGGATTTATAACATACACATACAAGCATAAATATTTTTGTTGAACAAAAATTAAAATAAAAACACATCTTTTATTTATTAAATATAATTGAAATTATATTTAAAAATTTACACAATATTTAAGTAAAACGCAGACACAATGGATGAAACACAGCATTTTTGTCTGCGCTGGAATAACTACCAAAGTAGCATAACATCAGCTTTTGAAAACTTAAGAGATGATGAAGATTTCGTAGATGTAACCTTGGCGTGTGAAGGACGCAGCATTAAAGCACATCGTGTTGTGTTATCAGCCTGCAGTCCATATTTTAGAGATTTATTAAAGGTAAGTTCATTTTTAATATATTAAATTTATAACGTTAAATTCGAAAAAACCGCAATTGCATGTTTAAAGTTGTGTGTTTGATGGAAATAGTTTTTTTTTTTAATATTTGTATTTTTCTTAATTTATACATTAATGTCATAAATAGCTGTGTTATTAGTTGGCCTTTTTTTCATTTTTGCTTTGTTAAAAGGCAACGTCAAACTTTTCATAAGCCAAACAAAGTGAAACGAAATTAAACTTTAACTAACAAAATAATAACTCACGACTATTCTAAGTTTTAACTTAAGGCTGTAAAAGGAAAAGATATTTGTTATTAAAACTAAACAAGAAATTACACATACATATACACATTTATATAAAATTCTTCTTTTTGCTGCAGCTATGCAACATTATAAATTTAAAGCTGAAAACTAAATGATATCCTTGCTAGGCTAAGTTAGCTTTCTAAATATAATAACAAAACCTTTATCATATTGTATTTTTGCTTGTTATAAGCATTTTAGTCTTTAAACAAATCTAGCACGAAAACCGCTAAATAAAAAAAACCAAATAGTTTATACTTACTCCGCTTGCATAGAATAAAAGAAATTACCAAGTTAGTAAATAAATAAAAATGTGTACAAAACATATACATACATACATACACCGAAGCTACAAACAACATTTAAAATATTTGTTATTTTAAGTTGTAAATAAAAACAATTTGCCTTCATACTCGTAAGAGTACGCCTATTTTATACTCTCATTATTTAGAAATTCCTTACAAAAGAACAGTTAAGCAACTTTTCAAAACAGACGGCAAAATCCAAACAACAACAACAACAAGAAGAACAGCAGCAATAATAAAAGCAACTTAACAAAACATCTAAATATGGTTTCAGTTTTCAGCACGTGATATTTTATAATTTTTATTTTTATTAATTAGATTGCTTTTAAAGTTTTTGGCTAAAGCTAAATGCCACACAATACACACACAACAAATAAGAAAAAAAAGAAAAATACGAGAAACACTAAGTTGTACCTGCAAGATACTTTGTACCAACAAATGTGAATCCAAAAATTACAAACTGCCGCAGACATTTATGGTCTAATATACAAACATTGTCGGTAGAAATAACAATGCAATCCCTTTCTCATTCACGTATAAACAACTTTACATTAATTTAAACTTACAAAGAAAATCAGGCAAACAAACTATAACGATAAACTATTTTAGAAAAACTTTTTGTTTTTCTGTATTGCATAGTTTTAGGGGCTTTCTTAAGAAATGCCCCTTTTTTATTGTTTTTTTTTCTCTTTTTTGCTGTTGTATTTGTTTATAAACTTTGTATTTTGTTTGTGACATTAAAATGAGCAAATTTCGCTATTTAAAAACCGCATAATTTTTCCAAATACTTTGCTCCTTCTTATAATTTTAATGCAATTATTGTGTGATGTTTTTTTTTAATTTTTAAGTCAAATTTAAAAGGTTTTATTAATGTTATTTTTATAGCATGACAGTAATTTAGTACAACGGAATTAAATGTTTTTATTAATATGCTTAAAGTTTCTTAAAAGTTTGTTGGAAATAAAATCTAAGGTTATGTTTCATTGACAATCATTCACTCAGAGATGATAGCTAAGTGGATTACCTATTTCTGGTACCATTCTGATGTTCTTAGGCTAATAAACCAGTACAACTTTTTTTCAAAAGTATCAGGGTATTTTGTATATCCAAGTCGATATAAGTTTACATACAGCACATGTTGAAAAAAAAACAAAAAGCTTTTATTTCGAGCAATTTATTCTTACCATGTATTTATGTTTTATGGTGTAAACTAAAGCCATATTATTTAAACGATAACTACTACGTAAGTTTTTTAAATCTGTTATATTTGCTCAATCAATTAATTGTGTGAACAGGGTTCCCAGATTTTTTCAACTCAAATCAGCTAATTAAAGATTCTATTTTCAAACTACAGACTACGTTTTCATTGCCAAAAAAAAGAAGATAATCAAAGCAGAGATCGCATTATTTCTACCTGGTCTTTAACCAGCGCCATTTTAACATTTACAAACAATTGTTTAAAAATTCGCTCAAAATGTTAAATGTTTATACCCGACATAATTATTTTTACTCACCCATTTTTCCTAAACATTTTAACAACTATTTTATATGTTTTACTCATTTTGATTACAAATATTACAAAAAATTTTCCAATGAATCTTCCTTTAAACATTTTTTTTTTTCATCAAACTGAAGATAGAAAAACTTTATTAGACAAAATGATTAATATCAGCGAAACATAGGTTTGGCCAAATTACAATCAGGCTGCACTTATAAAAATTACATTTCCTTTATTATACAATTTCAAAGAACAATCAGAATTAATACGAAAATCGCTGTCAAAGCAGTATGCAAATTGTAAAAAAAAATATTGAACAATGAAATTTTTTAAAACTTTTCAATTTCCAATAACAAAATTTCTACAATGGCCTAAAATCTTTTAACAAAATACTTATATAAAATACAATTAAAAGCAATTTGATGAAATTCGCTTAAACTAACAAAAAAAAAAAAAAACTGCGTTGACAAGTTTACTTGAAATTAAGTTCAACAAAACAAAAAAAAACGGTTGAAAAAAATTTAGTTTTTATTTCTAAAGCCAAAAGTTCTTGCATCAAACAAAAAATGGGCCTACTTATGCAAAAATTGCTGTCTTGAAAAAATATGCAAAAGAAAAAACTGAGACAATAGCAACTTTGAAGAAAACTGAAAGAAGCTTTTTTTCATTTTCTTTGGAAAATAAAAAAAATTGCTTAAAAAACATTATACTTACGATAGTAATGTCACGTCATTTTGCATAATTTGAAGTACATAAAATTGCGCAAAAAATGAAGTGAATAAAAAACCTAAATACAAAATCCAACACAGATTGCAAAAAAAAAAAAAAAAAAAAGAACACAACATTTAATTTGCTTAATAGCAAAAACACATACAGCTGCTTGCAGCTAATTAGAAACGTACTTGTTTTTGTATAAATGCTGATGTAAAAGACCCTGAAAAGTAAGCAGAGTTTCCAGTGCAGATTAAAAACATAGCACCAGCAATATGAAAGGAGCCTTTTCTGTACAGAACTCAAAGCAAAAGTTGCCCAGATTTTTCTACATCCTCTTAAAAGTGGAATGCAAACCCAGTCAAAATATGTGCCGAATAACAACAAAACACAGGATTTATTTAAGCTGTTCTTGGTAAAAGATAGATTTTGGCTTCGGATTACCTCATATAACTAACAGAACTTAATACGAAATGAAATTCGTGGAATTGTTTATCAATTTCTTGCTGCCGTTGGTTGATAAGAATTAACGTGGTAATAGACCATAACGTTCCAAAGCAAAAGGCAAATACAAAAATTTTTTGAGATAATTATGCCAATGTAGTGGAGTGGTCATCATCTAGTACAGAAATTTACCATAGGTATTGACAATCGTTCGGCTTGAATTACATCAAGGCATGTGTTTTTGAAATTCTAATTTAAAAATAACGCGAGGAATAATCGTACCACATGTACTCTCCCTTAATTGATAATTCACTATAATACGAATTTCAACACTCTGCTTATTATAATTCACTTGCTCAAACGGTAATAATCTTTTACTTTAATGGGAAGTAAAATGCCCACTGTTTCAATCCGGACATCTTTTTTGCTAAATTTTTATATTAATAAAAAGAATGATAAATATTTACTTTGTACAGGAAGGGCCATGCCCATTTAAAACATCTAAAAAATATGAACCAACTGACTGTTTTTACATGGAGCTTGACAATTCAGGTACCGGCAAAAATGAATGAATTCGCCATTACTATCACCTTACAAAGAGTTTCTAATTTTTTGTCTGCAGCTGTACATCTATACTTATAATTCAACAAACAGTAATACCAATTGAACAAAAAATTAAATTATTAAAAGACACACAAAAAAATTTTAACAAATGCAACTTAACTAAATTGAAAGCAACAACTAACTACAACCAACAACAATTTGAACAAAAAATAGCTGAAAACATGGTCAAGCAAGAAAATAATTATAAAATATAATTTAAGTTACATTAAAAAATAAACAGCAAACAAGAACACATTTATAAAAAAGAAGCAACTGCTTTATAAAATAAAAGTAAAAAAAAGAAAATTCGTTACAAATTAAATGGCACAAAACTTTGTTGGCACAATATTATTTCTTTTTTCTGTTGTTCTTTTTTTTCTATTTTTTGCAAGAGATATAGTTCTTTTTTGGAACACAATCGTTTTTTTTATATGAATAGGCTTAAATAATTTACAATAAATTAATTACAAAGCGTATTGCTAAAATACAAATAATTGTATGCAAAAAACGCCTGTTTGCTGCCTAGTCAAAGCAATTTGATAAAATTATAATTGGTTTTAAGTTGTAGAGACTTGAAGTGTTACAGCGACTACTTATGAGACACTTAGGATAAAACAAAACTTACACGTTTTCCTTCACGGCCTTACAGTGAGAAAAAGCATTTTTTAGGCGGCTGTATAAATTTTAAACAAAAGCCCTTATAAGTTCAAATTTGTATGAATTTTTATTGCTATTTCAATTTGATTTCAATCTGTCTACACCTGCAATCAATTGTATAAAATTTTTGCATTCTTCAAGCATCTTTTTTTCCCTTTACTCTGTTTATAAATTGTCAACAGTTCCTCTCAAACTTCTTTGAAATCATTAGTCTTCTCACAAATCCAATTAAGTTTTGAAAATTATATTGAAATAAAATACCTTTTTTATCTCGAACCAGCTCTCAGGCGATGACCCCTTCTCAAGCAAAACCAACCATGAAATTAGGTTACTGGAAAGAGGATAGTAGAAGTAGTATTTGTGGACATTGAAAGTGACAGGAAATACATATGCAGGAAGATAATTCCACATACAAATCGTTCGAATATAAAACAAATTCTCTTTGTAATGAATAGTGCCGTTCACTGAGCAATCGAACACAAAACGAAGAGATCTTAATAAAAAGCGTGTTGTAAGACAAAACATGCGGATAATATAAACGAATTCCATAATCTCACATTGCATTGCAGTTAAGATAAAACAGCGAAACACTACCGACATTGTGTCGATTTTTACGAGATTCTATAAAATTGGATACCTTACTGTCACCCATAAGCTTCTTTGCCCTCCCCTGCACATGTTCGAGTAGCAATGGCCTAGACATAAAATCTGTACTCTATTTTTGGCTGGATATAGATGGTATAAATAATAAGGAGATCAGAATGAATGAAATATGTTTTGCACCGTTGCAAAAAACTGAGGCACTTGAAGCTTCTTTGGTACCTGAAAACTGTATTTAGTCCATTAAACACCTCCCGAAATTTTCATAACAAGTTCGTCCAGAGCTCTTAAATCCATAATACTTTTTATGCCACCTATAATTACAGATGAAACACCATTTTCGATACAAGTTCTGCGCATTAAAATCGACTATATTTTCCTGGCCTTATGCCTGTAAATTGTTCTTAATTTTGCTTCAACATGAGCTATGAACTTGCCCGTTATTGTATAATTTTTCATCAGCAAATAATGGTCAAGGCGCCCTTTATAACATATATGAAGGAAGAGAGCCTCTAGCTGTTAGCGTAGGAAAGTAAAAACATAACAACAGTGTTTGTAAAGCGTTGTTGGCTGTGGATTGCTAGTGTACTCAACAAGTCATCGAGTATTTCGTATCTCATCGGAGTAACACAGTAGTGTAGCGTTAATGGCTGTGTTAAAAATGACGCATGTTTAGTAAGCAAAAGACGGTAGGATTTAGTAAAGCCTGAGGCATAAAGTAAGAAATAGAGAATTTTAAATGTGCCACAGTGGTATTTGCAAAAAAAAAACGAATCCGTACATTTGTCCAAAAAGAAAAAACGTAACAATATAAATAAAAACTGTTTTATTTTTACAAAAAATTTTCAAATGAACAGTTTTTAATAATTTGTAGCAACTGCACTACAATGGACATAGGAGTGCCGGACACTGCTTAGTGCCCTTAAAGCTTTTGCATATATCACTTTTTCAGTGCTTTTTTTCTTCAAATATAACAACGATTAGAGAGAAGCCTTTGCGCATCTTCGTTGACAAACTCTGCAACAAAATCAAAGGAATAATAATAATAAAAACATTAATGAAAAAAAAACAGAAAAAAAATTATTTTAAAGTACAATTTAAATAGCATTAGGTTTTTATAGCCCACTGTATGCCATCTTTATCAAGTGTTTAAATACTAAAAAATGTAATAAAACCTTTTTATATGTATTTGTTTAGATAAACGCTAAGGGCGTTAATAATTAATTAACTGCAGATAAAATTATTATTTTAATTAGGGGTTTTAACTGCAAAATGAATTTACAACAACAAAGCAAAAAGAAAGAAAAACACTTCGTAAAATGAGAACAAAACTACAAAAATTAAATACAATTTTCATCTACTAGAGCCTCCTAGAAGCAGCAGACAGGCGAAAATAATGGTCATCTTTTCTTTGTTGTTTGTTGGCAAATGAACCACTTGTAATGCTAATTGTCTCTTGGAGTTGAAAGGTTTAAACGGTGTAACTGTAAAGCAAAATGTTGCAGCTGTTAAGCTTTGTTTATTTATTTGTTATGGGAGTTGATAATTTGCTGTTGTTTTCTTTTTGTTTTTAAGTTAAAAAACTTTTAAAGCTATTTAAGCAGTTTTCAGTTTTTTATGAATTAAAATAAGCCTCTCAAAAGTGTAGTTGCTTTTTAAGCAAAAAAAATTTTTTTATTGAATTTTAAAAAATGGCGTTTCTTACAAACAAGCTCAATAAGAGGTGCCAGAGTTAAGTGTATAGATATGTACATATATGTATGCACGTGTGTAGGTAAATATATTTACAATACAAATGCATAGTACTTGTAAAGCGTTACGGAATATACTGAATGGTGTG
This sequence comes from Cistogaster globosa, assembly GCA_937654795.1. Lineage (NCBI taxonomy): Eukaryota > Metazoa > Arthropoda > Insecta > Diptera > Tachinidae > Cistogaster > Cistogaster globosa. The sequence goes on from OW569406.1 coordinate 69,458,110, forward strand.
GCCCACTTTCTTGTTGCTTGTTAATATCTGTTAAACGTACTTGATATTGTTGCTATTTGCTGGCAAATTGTGTTATATGCACAACGCTGCAGCAGCTAAACGATCAACAAAAAATCCAAAAAAAAAAAAATCAAAACAACAAAGTCAATGCAATAAATTAGCAGCTTCAATATTTTTTTTCTTTTTTTTTCGCTTTTTTTTTTGACAATGTATTAAACAAACAAATAAACTGCAACCAACGAAATTGAATTGAACAAAAAGACGTTTGCAATAAAAAAAATTATATATTTGTGATTGTAAATTTACAAATATAATAAACATATGCGATGTGCTTTTATATATAGCTCACCCTAAATATACGTTCTTGAGTTTGTAGCAAATGTATTTGTTTAAAAAAAGATTTTTTTCTTACAATAATTTTTTATTACATTGTTTTCTTTATATGAACAACGCGTATTTATTTCGTTTCTTAGTACTGCAAAAGCACTTGATTTTTTTTTATTTGGCGTATGTGTATGTTTTCTTTGTAATATATGTATACGAGACCTAAACAAGATTTTCGATCTGTTGACCTCAATTCGAACAGAAACAAAAAAAGCAAACTAAAATATAATAAAAATAGCAACTGCAGCAGCTTTGAAGCTATAAAAGCAGCAAAAAATAAGTTGTAAAAAACGAAAAAGTTACAACTTTTTTTACAAAATCATGATCATCCTGTTGCACAAATACCACTAAGTACACATACTTACAAACAATCGCCATTATTGTTTTAAAATATCTTTGTAAAACACTTAAAATATGTTGGTGTAATATTGTTACACAGACGACAAGCTGTTTGTTGTTGCCGTTGGTTTAACGATAATATAGAGGCGACAGACAGCAAAAGTTTCTCAATTTTTATCATCTGATGCATGACCTAATTTCTAGATGAACGATCACATGCAGTCTGCATTCATATATGCATGTGTATGTGTATTTTTTTTTTTAATGAAATAAAAACTGGAATGTTACAAAAGTAGTATGAATATTACACACTATATTTAGATTGGTAAAGATATACCAAATTTTATAGTGCATAATAAAATTAACTCATCATATCACATGCATGTAAGAAACAAACAAGGACAAATAGGCCAGCAAACATTTGTTAAAAAGTTTTATTCGAAACAACCTTTTTTTGTTTTTAAAGTTATTAATTTTCCTTTTTTTTTCTTCTTCTTCGATTTCAGAGTACACCCTGCAAACACCCAGTGATTTTACTGCAGGATGTAAATTTTCATGATCTACATTCATTAGTTGAGTTCATATATCATGGTGAAGTAAATGTACATCAGAAATCCCTACAGTCGTTTCTCAAAACTGCCGAAGTTTTAAGAGTTTCTGGACTAACACAACAACAAGCAGAAGAAACTAATAGTGTAAGTAAAAAAAAAACACAAAAAGATGTAAAAAAAACATGTATCAAAATATTCGTAAAAAAATTTAATTAATTTAATTTTAATAATTTAATTTGACTGTTTAGCAATTACTTCAAATACAAAATCTCGCCAATAGTGGTGTTCGTACACCCCTAAATTCACACCACTCCTCTATGCAGGAAGAATCATCAATGTATCCGCGTAATATTGCTGGCTCACCACCACCACCACCATTTCCACCCACCCAGTTACCTTTATTTAAACGTAACATTGCCATGATCAGGCGCGAACAACACAATAATTCAACATCATCGGCCGAGGATCCCAATAATGTTTTAAAACGTATGCGTAGCTCAGATAATGGTTTGCCACCTAGTAACACTAATAGTCCTGATATAGTACATCCACGCAGTACTTCACCACAACTAACGCCCACAGATTTTTCAACAATGAAACATAATAACAACAATTCACCACCACTTAAAGAAGAGAAACGTATGTTATTATTTATATGATAATGTTTGTTATGACATACAGAAACAGAAATAATTTTTTATTTTATTTTGATTTAGGTAATTGTGCCACGCTTAATGTTAGCGGCAATGGCAACGGTAGCGGCAACGGTAACGGCACAAATTCAAATACCAATGGCAATGGCAATGGCGTCTCTTCAAGTGAAAAATTAGGCAGTCTTACACCTTCACCTTTGACACGTTCGGCGGAAGATGTTAAATCAGAACCCATGGAATTAGTTTGTCCCAATAATAATGATAATGAGCATAGTAATGATTCGACCGGTGAGAATGATGTACATCGTGCCAATAGCGCTGACTGCGGCAAAGGTTCAATGAGGTAAGTTCGAAATAAGATTTTTTTTAAAGCAAATAAAATTATTTTATAAAAATGTGTTTTTTTTTTTGTTTTTTGTTTTATTCTAGTTCGGGAAACGATGAAGAAATTGAAAATAACATGCCACCACATCCAGCCTCGGCTCCATTTCCATTTTCACCAGGTGAAAAGTTATTTCCATCGGCTCCATTTCCACCGTTTTCCATGAGCAGCATAGATCCAGCAGCATTTGCTAGTAAGTACTTGTTTCAATTTTTATATACGAATGTAATTCATACAGATGTGGTTCAACCTGAATAGTATTGCCAAATATAGCCATTTGAACTAAGTTTTTTAAATATTAATTTTGGCCGTTCCTATGTGTGTGTTACTGTCCCCCAGTGTATTTCGATGGGAAGTTGCCTTTTTAGTCTTTAACTTATTCTATTTTTGCTGCCTAATAAGCTCAACAGAGCCGTGATACATAATATTTTACGTTAAAATTGCTGATTTGTCTTACATTTCTTTAAATAATTTAATTTTTTACGCCCGCTAAATATTAAATTTTGTCCTAAAACTGAAGTTAAACGTTTCAAGAGTTTTTGCTTTTTTTGGGTATTGAGCAAAACATGAAAAAATCCTGTCATAAATTGTTACCCAAATTTTTTGAAAAGCAAGACAGCATTTACGCGATGATTTTAATTCATGCTTTTAAAATATGAGTTTTGTATAAGAAAGGCAAAGATATTATTTCTTATCATGCTAGTAAAAATAAAGCTTAGAAAATGATTTCCGCCTTTATTTATTAAAAGTAAATATCGGCTGAACGTTTATGGACTGCAATACATTAGAATAACAGCCTGGCAATATAACTTAAGAAAATGTGGCTATAGAAAATTAATAAAAAGAAATACTCATTTTAGATAGTTTAAAGCATGAATTCCTTCAAAAAAAGCTATATTATTTAATCTACTTTCTTTTCTTTAATTTCAGATCTAAATCCTCAATTACAAACTGCTGCAGAATTAGCTGCTTCACCTCAAGGTTAGTGCTTTCTCTTTATTTCTACTGCTTAGAATTCATTGACATTATTTACATCAATGCGTACAAAATTTTCTTTTTTCCAAATATTTTTTAAAACTTTTTTATTAATGTTTTTTTTTTATTTCAATTAAATTTGTATACATTGGTATTCTTTATTTAACTTTTGGTTTATTTATTTATTATTGTTTTTCTTTAATAATTAGAATGAAAAGAAAAATTAATAATAATAATTTTTATAATCGAGTTATAAAATTAAACAAACTTCATTTACTTCTACGCACCACATTATCAACAGAATATAAAATATAAAAAAATCAAACTCAACTATAACAATAAATTGAAGATCTTAATTTTGTTAAAAGATTTAAAAAAAAAATTAACAGAACGTTCATTTAGGGTTAAAATATTTTAAATTAAAAATTGCTTAGACTGGTGTGAAGATATTTTAACCCTTTGTTTTTTTTTCCCCCAAATAAAACCCAATGCATTTAAACAATTTGGCGTTAAGCATTCTATAAAATACCAAAAGAACCATAAATATAAATTTCTTTCTTGTTTGATTGTTTCAAATGGTAAATGATTTCATTTATTTCCGTCACCTTAATGCTTTTTTTATTAAAAAAAAAAGTTTGTATATTTAACATAATATCACAACACACATGAAAATTGAAGTTGACTTCCGTTTAAGCTGTTAAATGACACGTCTTTGAAAACTTAGAAAACCTGTTGATTAATTTGTTGATATTCATGCCTTCGTTGTATAGGATTTAGAACTAATTAACATACTTCGACTCTTTATTACTTTCATTAACTGTTCAGTAACGGTAATAGCATCAGCATTATCTTTATATTTTTAGTTATTTTAATTTAGAAAAGTTTTTTTATTGCCTGTTTTTAAGGAAACGAGGAAATTGTTAATTATGTGTTGAGGTTATAGTTGCTAAAATTTACATGATGAGGCATGACAGTGTCTATGTTGGTGTCAAGCCACAACAATTTCATCACTTAGAAACAATAACATAAACTCATACTACCTGCCTTAATGGTAACATTTAATGAACCTGTCTTTTTACTACAGATTATTTATCTGTACTTAGATACGAAACTTATTCGTCTCCTGTTAAAAACCAAAGTCATGATAATGTATGCATAAGAAAAACAATTATATTCTATACAAAGTTCGATAAAATTGTTGTTTTATTATGCTTCAAAATAAGCTTTCGGCTCTATGTGCCTTTGTAAGGTTTAGTTTAAAAAGTTTTCGTTATAAATACAAACAATTTAACAACAAAAGCCTTTTAGCATATGTGTTAAACACTATTATTGTAACACATGAGATTTTATAATGGTTTTTATTGCAACCCCCAAACCACCTTCCTAAATGCTTTATTCATTAGCTGCCTGGCTGCCTTTATATTATTAGTTTATATAATTGCTTTGTTTTTGCTGTTGTTGTTTTGAAATAACTTTTAATCCTTTTGCCGTTTTTACAACAATCTATTGTTATGGGAATTCAAACAAACACTAGCACTTCAATTTTCATGGTGTTTTTTTTTATATACAAAAATATAAAAATAAATATTTCATTATTTTTTTATATATTAATAAAAATACTTTTGTTCTTTAACTATAATTAATAAAATTAATAAAAGAAAAAGAAAGTTGAGGCGTTCGTTTAAAAGCATAACACTCGAAATTAAAACGTTAGTTAAACGGATCAAATTTGTCTAATATTATTTCGTTTTAAAGTGTTAAAACCATAAGAAAAAGCTTTAAGTTAATTTTATGTAAGAAGTGAAGTCTTACATTTTTAATGGTTATTTAAAAAACAAAAAAGTAATTTAAAAAAATATATATTTTCCGTGAATTGTTTTTTGTGTACTAATTTTTGTATTCGTACTCTTAATATACAATTTTTTGTTGTCTTTAATTAAGTTTCTAAAAAAATATTCGTTCACATTTTTAATTTTGTTTTGATTTTCTATTCATTTTATTAAATTTAAAATGCATTTTTTTCATTTTTAATTATATTCAAGTAATTCAATATCAAAAACAATTTAAAAATTGGTTTTATAGTTTAGTTACAAAAAAAATTCATTCACCCACTCCCTTGATATGTTTTTTTGTTTTCTTATACAAATCATATTCAATTGAGTTACATATTTATTAATAATATAAATGTGCTTTGTTTTCTTTTTTAATTTCTCTTAAGTAAAATTATTTAAACAATTGAACATTTCATAGTTTTTATAACAAAATTTTTGAACTAAACGTCGTATATGTGTGTATTTTTTTAACTTAAAACTAATATTTAGTTCTTTAATAATATACATGATTTAATCGAAACAAAGTTATACATATATTTTTTTCTTTAAAATTATTTATTTAATTTTTTTTATTTAAAAAAATGCGTTTACGCACATTTTTTTTACTAAGGTAATTAAAGGCAAAGAACGCAAAACAAAACAAATTTTTTGAAACTTAATTTTGTATACAAAATTCTTCGAAGAAAATGGCAGATGAAAGAAATTTAACTAAAATCAGAAAAATTTAACAAAAAGCAGTTCCAACAGCAGTTTTAAAATTTCGCACATATTATTTAAAAAGAACTTAAAACATTAGAATAGTCGCTTGAAGCAGTACTTAGCAATAATAATTGTATGGAACACTTTGTTGCGCTGAATAGATTTAAAGCCGGCGGAGTCGGAAAAATGTCGCCGACATATTAAATAAAAAATGTAAAATGATTGATTTAAACTTTAATATACAAAAAAAATCGCAAAGTTTCTTAAAACAATTCAAGCTAAATATTTTTTGTCTCTGGTCTAACAGCCTTTCTAGTCTGCACTACAACGTCAGTTTGAATTTAGAGTCTATACAAAATATACAAAAGCGAACAATATCTTTTTTGCCATGTATCCTTTTGCGTATGTTATTTAATCGGGAAGAATACTTTCCTGAACATTTTACTTCTTCCCTCCCGACATACGTTTATCAGTAGCATTATATCAGCATCGACGATTCGCTAGCGACAAGCTTCTTAATCTATTTTCGATATAAAATCTTTTAGCCGTTTATGTAATAAGAGGAAAATTTTTTGATAGATCAGTGCTTGGTAAGGCAAAAATGTTTCCTCTAAACAACATAACCTGTTTTACGCTGGTTTAATAATCGTTTTACCTACATTAACCTCAAATTTAGTGAAGTTGGTGTTAAGCCAACTAATTTGTATACAAAAGCCTTTTAATTTGTTTGTTTTGTTTATTCTTATAATGCTGTTAGAAAACTTATTATTTCTCTCGCTTGGAATTTAAATTTTTTTTTAACAAGCAACTTGGATATTCGAAAACCGGCTTCCATATTCATAACAAATTTTAAATTAAAAGAAATCTAATAAACATAAATGACTCCAACAAAGAAAATAGAAAACAAAAATACGAATACAAGAGTGTGCACCATGGGAAAATAATAAAAGCGACGTTTAAATCTTTGTTTTCTCTCGTTACACTCGTATACCAGAATATAAACTTTTACAACTACTTTAGCAAACAAAGATAACAATTGGTCCCACAAATTATTCCCCATAATGATCCGTTGAGAAATTCTTAAATTACGTATTGGTTAAAAAATAAATAAATAAAAATAGGAACAACAAAATTTGTTATTAACCATTTGTTTTTTGTAATAAAAAAGGAAATTGAAAACCACACACACACACAAACAACACACCCAACCAAAAACACAGCCTCATTTACATTTACACACTATCATGCATAAACATCCAAATACACACACATACATACATCCTTTTATACACATACATGTTTATTCCCTTTTTCATTTAAACACTATCACACAAAATTTCATTACTATTAACCTGGCTTATTTAGTTGATAGTTTAATTGTTTTTGTTAATAAAAAATAACAATTTACTAAAACTTCTACTTAACTTCTCTCAAAAAAATCTCCACTAATTTGTTATTTCTTTAACACAATTTTTATTATAATTGCTAATTATGATTAACCTGGCAAAAACAAAATGAAAAAAAAAAATATCGAAAATTCCCTAAAAAAATTACTACAAAAAAATTAATTTAAATTACCTTTTAATTGAAAATAATTTTAGATTTAAGTTATAAACAAAATAAATTTAATAATACGAATAAACCCTACAAGTTCCTTTAAAGAAGAAACATTAAACTATTTGTAAATTATTTTAAGCTACACTGTAAGAAATCAAACCCCTTAAACAAATTAAAAAAAAATAAAATTGGTATTCTAAACAAAAATGCATGAAACAAAATAAAATTTATAAAAAAAAAAAAAAAAACAAAGTAATTGTAAAAGTTTCGGTTTAAAACATAATATTGGGTTAAGGAGTTATGCTTAATGTTTAAAAGACATTTAACGTTTAAAAATATACATTTTAATTTTATTTTTGTTTGCTTTTTGTATTATAATTTCAAACTTATTTTAAATGTATATTTTTGTTACTTTAGTTACCCAAAATAATATGGTCTTTACTTTATTCTAAGTTATAAAATAATTATTAGCCATGTCTTTTTAGTGTATAAGGCTTAAGAAAAAACACTTAAAAATCAACGGTTAAAGGACAAAACACTCAAATATTTAAACACTGCAAGAAACTAAAGGTTTCAAGAATTCAATTAAAACAAAAGAAGAAGAAAAAACATACACACAAATAAAGTACACTATCAAATCTAGTTTGTATAAAATTTATAACTAACTAAATTATGGGCTAAAAATATAATCGGATTTGTAAGGCGTTACAGCTTGAGAATAATTAAAAACAAAACTCTACTCTGAGCAAAACCAAAGAATAATAAAAACGTCTACCAAGCATGTTTTGTATCAAGCAAAAACACAGTACCAAACCTAAAAGTATGCTACAACATTTGTAAAATATGAAAAGTAGTTAAAAAAAACACCTTTAACTCCTCCTACAATTCCACCTAAACTACCTTACCACTGCAAACAACCAAACAACACACAAACTATATACCCCCTCTCCCTAACAACTCCACTATCAAAAGTAAATTTAACAAAACTTAGTTGAAATTCTTTAAAAAAAATTTAAGTAAATTTTTTTCTCAAAAACACAAAACACACTACAACAAAAATATGGTGATGGTGTTCAACACGTTTATGATACACAACACACAAAATTTAAGATTCAAAAATGAATAAATTCTTAAATATTAAAATTTTGATATTCGTGGTTTATTGGATTTTATTGTAACGACCTCAACAAGTGAAAATGTTCACATTGTTTGAACTCCATTAATGTGAAAAAATCAACTCTGTCAGCACCCCCTCAGGTTTTTTTTTTTTGAAATTTTGACATCATCAAAATAATATTTAATAACACATCTGTAAATAGCAACAAGTTTAGACTATTAAAAAACAATCAAAAAAGAAATAAATTTTTTTAATAATCTAGTTTAAACTTAGTTTAAACAAATTAAGTAAACCCAAAGTTAAATTGAGAATAAATACAAAGAAAAAAAATAAAATTTCCCTTTAATATAAATTCCCCAAAAATTGATGGCAAATTATGAAATTGAATTCTAAGAAAACAAAGAATAAATTCAATAAAAAAACTTTTTGCAAAACTATCAAATGGTTTAATACGACGTTTTTCTTTCCCTTGTCGTCAGGTCAACTGACGACAATATCACTTTCTACAATCAACAACCATCACTTCTACAATACCAATATTGATAATGAACAACAACACGACAACAATATCAATTTCAACAACAATAACAACAATAATAACAACAACAATACAAATTATTGTAACAACTTTTTTAAAAACAATAAATGTTTCTCCTCATCATCGTCCCTACTGTCTACGTCATCTCCAGCCATGTCAGCTGCTTCAGCCGCCTCTGCCATGTGTGGTCTTAATTTGTCGCCATATTCAAATAATTGTAATGCTAACAGCAGCCACAATACCGGATCCTCAAACAATCAAATCTTGCCTTCTGCTCTTATGCAAAACACTACATCTGCTAATGCTGCTATGGGAGGAAACTCTTCCAATAGTGTTAATAATAATAACAGTAATAATATGTTTGCTGCCGCGGCCGCAGCCATGGCCAATATGGCAGCCTCGTCTAGTAACTCGAATGCCTTAAGTACATCCACAAATAGTTTAAACACATCTAGCGGTGGTGATGATTTTCGCTGTGATCCCTGCAATAAAAACTTATCGTCCTTGACACGCCTTAAGCGTCACATACAAAACGTTCATATGCGACCGACAAAAGAGCCAGTTTGCAACATTTGTAAACGGGTCTATAGTTCATTGAATAGCTTACGTAATCATAAGAGTATTTACCATAGAAACCTTAAGCAACCTAAACAAGAACCGCCCCAATCACCGGATATGGGTGGCCATCATGCCAACAATATGGGTGTCACTGTTAACAATCCCTATTACACGGCCATTAATCATCGTTCATCTTCATAGGGTTTTATGTATTTTGATTATTTAGCAAATGTTAATTTTTAACCGTTATCATAGTAATAATAGTAACAACAATAACAATAATAATGTTAAATTTTATCAAAAAACAAACAACAAATCATCAAATAGAAAAGACCTTAAACGAAACAAAAAAAAAAAAAAACACAAAATGTAGACAGAAAAACGGAAAAGTGTGAAGAAAAGTTTGAATGTAAGTTTGTTGTTGGTCCAGAGGAAATATAAATTTGATTTGTATGACTCTCACTGTTCACATTGAATTGATTGATCATTTTGAATTATATATTATTACTTTTTGCCAGGTGTTTTTGTAAAATTTAACACTGCCCTTCAATCCTTGACTAGCAAATGGTTTATAGCTTAAAGCTTTATGGAAAGCTTTTGACAATATTTTAAATTGAGCCCAGAAATTTATATTGTGCAAAGAAAAGTTTAATTTCTACATTTGTTTGTGTTTACAAAAGACTTTTAAAACACTTTTTGAATTAAAATGAAAAATGTTCTTTTAGCCTGCACATTACTCCTTTTAGCTGCATAAATCAATACTCCCCTCATACAGTAATGATCGTTACTGCAACTAAACTGTGAGTAAAACTCTTTTAGAAGTCAATTTCAAATCAAATCATTGTTTCAAAATTTTCATATGTGTCAAAAAAATTCTCTTAAAGTTTTCATTTTTTCTGTAACCCATTTATCTCCGTTTATCAATAACATTTTATAAGATATGCGATCACCTTCAAGATATTTAAATTAGAAAAAATCTCCGCAAGAAAACAGAAGTTAATTTTTTAGCAGTGCCCGAGTAAAGCGAATCCATAACCAGTGCTAGCAAAAAGAAATAAAGGCTCTTCTCTAAGGCGAATTCAAAATAGATGAATGATAAATTCTTTAATTTTTAAATGTCAAAATTGTATATTTTTGTTTTGTAAGTGCTTGATAACTTATTTGGATGTGATCATAATTTGATCATCATTTTGAAATATTTTATATGCCTTTAAATAAGGTGAATAACAGGGGAATGCATTACCTTCTGCACCTCTACAGATGCCTGCCTTTTTCAATTTTCAAATTTCAAAATTGCTTTTTTTGTTTTGCAAGTGTTTGACATTTGAGCTGCAATTACCTATTGTGAATTCTTATAAGTTCCTCTACGTTTTTAAAAGCAAAAAGAAAACAAGTTAAACAGTAGTAAAATATATGTTTTTCAACTTTAAAAGGTTTTATTTAAAAACAAATATATTTTGAATAATTCAAAGTAGGAGGAGTTGAAATTTATTTTGAATTTGTTTCAGGCGACTAATAAGGTAACCTATATTTGACTCTAAATTAATGAGGCGTACTCCAATATGCATTGGAGAAGTGATGAATAAGCAGCACAGTAATGAGCAAGATAGAATTTTTAATGAATAGAGACCATTTTTTGTATTTCCCTTTTGAATCAATTACCTCTTAAGCAAACTTAAACAATGCACAAAACGATTTTTTTGTAGAGAATATAACGAATGTATTTATATTAATTAAGGTGCTTTTATAAATGAAATTTTTTATTACATAAAATTCTTTAAGAATATTTGTTTGTTAATGTTATAAATATTATTTTTTTTCAAAACTATTGTAAAAAAGTTTAACAGGATACGCAGTATATACAAAAAAGCTCTCCCAAGTAATCTAATATTTATCTAAAATAAAATGAAAAGAATGATAAGCAATATAGTTAAAAATATGAAAATTTTTTAATAAATTTTTCAGGTTAAAAAAATAATAGTTTAATAAATTTGTTACTAATTTTAATTAAATATAGAAAAGTGGCTTTAATATATTAAAAAAAAGGATTCAAATTTATAAATATAAAACAAGAAAAAAAAACAACATTATAATATATTGAATATATACATTAGAGAAAATAAGATTTTTTAAAGCAGGAAAAAAATAAAATATTGAATTTTTACATAAAACCATTTATATATATATTTTAAAAATAAATTGTTAAATAAGTTGCAATAATTTTAAGATTTAAATAGGAAATATAAGATAAAAAAATCGGGCATCTTAATAAACGACCGACCGACCGACCAACCGTTTGTAAAGCTTGATTTTTTATTTTTTTCTTATAAAAAAAATTTTAATACTTTATTTTTTATAATTAAGTTTTCTTGTAAAATATTATTTTTATTCTGTTATTTTATCAAATTAAATATTATTTTTAATTTATGGAGATACTTTATTCTAAATAATTGTGTTCGTTTTATTTTTATGCATTAAAATTAAGTTAATTTTTTATAATATAATATTTTATATCTTTTTTTTAATTTACATAATAAGTCCTTTAAAAACAAACACACTGTTAAAAACCATTAAAAAAAACTCACCATATTTTACCACAAGTCAAAGCACCTATTTTTCATACACAATTAAATGTTTTTCGTTAATTGGTATTAACACTGATTGAAGAAATTTTACAAATCCCCCATACCTTTTTATAATGTTTTCCCTTTCCTAAAATCTCTTAAATTATTGATTTTAAATCTTTAAATATGCAAAAATAAATCTTTCTTTTTTATATACATTAAAAAAGTTTATGAATTTTAATAGAATTTAAGCTGTTGAATAAAGCAAAATAATTACAACAAATTTGCTATTATTAAAAGAATAAAATACCAACAGAGAAAACTTCCCTTTCATCATTGTAGGTGGGTGTGCTAACAATGAAAAGAAAAAGAGACACTAGTGACAAAAAAAAAATAATTTTAAAAAGTATAACAAAATATTTGTACTTTTTTACAAAAATTAAAAAAAAAACAACAAATCAATCAGGCCAAAAATGTTTCAAAATTTTATTAATAATCTATTGATTCCTTGAACATTTTTCAAGGAAGAAAAAATTAATTATTACTCAAAAAAAAAATAATACGAAAAAGCAAACAAAATTACAATGTTACTAATTCAAAATTTGTTTTTGAATTTGTTAAACTTATAAAAAAATTCCAAAAGTTGTTTGAAATTAAACAAGGAATTTTTGGATTTTTTTATCGTTAAAGTAAGTGTTAAAAAGTTTTCTTTTTTATAAATGTATCAATGTGTTGTTCATTATCTTATCTAAACAAAAATAATTAAATTCCCTTCCCAAAACTGCCTAAAAATTCAAAAATTCAAATTAACATTTTTTCAAAACTAAAAAAACAAAACCAACATCAAACCAAAAGCGAATGTTATTAATACTTTATTTTTGTTTTTAATCCTATTATTTTTTGACAAAAGAAAAAAGGCAAAACTTACTTTTTCACCTTTAGAAAATCAGTTAAAATTTGAATTCATTAAAAGTCAAGCCAACAAAATTTTGAAATTATACTTTGAACATTTTAATAGAGCCTGGATTTGTTAGTGTACTTAGAGAAACAATTAAACCACAGAAACAAATACAAAAAAAAAAGCTAAACAAAAATTCCAAAACATTCTTATAAGAAGACACTAAAAGACAAATTAAAACACCTAAAAAAATAAAATAAAAAAGAAAAGAAAACACAAGAAACAAACAAACTTAAAACAAACTACTACTTATTCAAAATGTTGCAAAAACAGAAAGTCACTATTGTCTCTTTTCTCTTCTCTTCCTATATTCAATATAGGTGGAAGCACTAACCTACTCGGTGGCGTTATAGTACCCGGGGTCAATCCTAATACAAGTAGCAACCACCACCACCGTCATTCCACTCATGCACTACATCAACATGAACATCATATGCACAGCCACCATCAACAACAGCAACAACAACAACAACTACTAGCAAAAGAACGTATTTCTGAACAACGTGAAAATGAATTAGATAATGAACGTGATAGAGATCGTCATGGTCCACGAGCGACGCCCGATTTAAAGAGCCATCAGCAACAACAGCAACAACAACAACAGCAACAAGGTTCCTTTCCTAATACTCCCTCACCCCACCATCATCAGCAATCGCAATCCCAACTATCTCAAACTCCACCTCTACACCTCTCCCATGCTCATTCCCAATTTGCTTTACAGCAACATCAATTATCTCTATTGCCCTCTCACCATTTACACTCTCATCATGATCTCTCTCCTAGTAGTCATCATCATCATCATCACCACTTGACCAGAGCCCCTTCACCCTACGATCATCATCATTTGTTACAACACAGACGTTCCTCTTTATCACCCTCACCCACCGGTCGTTCTTCGAACAATTCTTCGGCTGCTGGCATTTTAGCCTCTTCAAGAGCCTCCGAACTGGGCGGAGGTAGTCGTTTGCTCTTACCTCTTCCTCTCAATGCCTGTCATCGATGTGATGTTTGTGGCAAATTGTTAAGCACTAAACTAACCCTTAAACGCCACAAGGAGCAACAGCACCTACAGCCTCTAAATAATGCTGTGTGCAATTTGTGCCACAAAGTTTTTCGAACTCTCAATTCGCTTAATAACCATAAGAGCATCTATCACAGACGACAAAAACATCATTCGTATTTTCATCATGGCTCGGTAGGTTCCGGTGTGGGTTCCTCTTCAGGCCCCGGCAGCCGTTTACATCAATCGCTTAGTTCTTTACAGGCTGCTGCAGCTGCTAATAGTTCTGTTTCAAATCGTAATAATGACAATGCCGTTGCTGCAGCTGCTGCAGCAGCCGCCGCCGCTGCCGAGCTATTACTTTCACCCATTGTGGGTGCTAGCGCTGGTAACCAGGGGCCTACCATGCAAATGTCATCACATCCACAGCAGTCTTCACCAAATATGGTAAAACCGTGTATGGATTACTTATAAGATCAGCATAATTTTTTACAACATCTGTTCAGTTTTGCCATGAATCCAGCCTCGGCCGGCCCTACACATCCGGCACTTACCACAAATTTAACATCCCCAACGTCTGCGACGAATACAAATGAGGCTGGACTAAACACTTTAAACCCGCCGCCACCACCACCAATAGTTGATTTAACACAAATGGAAAGTTATACCATGGGTTCCTGTGACGATCCCTACAGTAGTATGAATTTATTAAATCATTAAACATAATTTTCTTATTTCTGCCAAGATGTCCCCCCCCTCCTTTGCAAAAAGTTTCTTTCCAAGATTACTTCAGATTATTAAAGTCCCCACGGATTACTGAACACGAGTAATGTCCGGTAAAAATAAAAGTTTTTCGCTCCATTTTTAAAAGGACCAAGCATTTGTTTCATTCCTAAGCTTGAACTATTAATTAATAATTTAATAAAAATATTCCTTTCCCAGTATGTACAAACATATGTATGTATTTTAGAAAGCATCTTTAAACCACGTGCATATGTACATGCTTTTACTTTCGAGAGTTTACAATTATAGCCAAAAGCGTTTAGCGACAGGCCTCTTTAAGTTATTTCTATTGACTCATCCTACATTTCGTTAATAATAAAATAATTTTTTAATTATTTTGAAACAACACGTTATCATTCATCTATCTCAACATCCCTCTCATTTTGAAGCCCTAACTGCAAATCTCCTCGTTTATTCCCTTTTTGGATCTCAAAAATGAAAAAAAAAAACAAAAATACTAAAACAACAAAACTTACAAAGATTTATTTTTTATTAATATTTAGGCGAATTCAAAACTGTGATTTTTACAAATATTTTTTAATTTCATTTTGAAAGAAGAAAAACAAAAAATGTATGAAGAAACTCATATGATGAGTGATCATCATATGAATATAAACTATATATTATAGGATTCGATTGAATATAAGAAATCACATAAAATTTATATACTAAAGAAAAGTAAATTTAGTTAAGAAACATTTTAGTGTATGAAAAAAAAAATGACTTGTGCAATTAAACTTTTTTTCGTTGACAATACATTTAATTTTAACTTTAAATATAAAAAGCAAAAAAATAAAATATTTAAGATCACAAAACAAAAGAGAATAAAATAAGTAAAACCAAAATGAGGTATTGTAAAATTTAATTATAATAAAACAAGAAAAACAAAACCTAAACCTTAACTACATTATTAAACTAATTACTTTCAAAGGACTTATTGTGTAAAACTCAACAACAAAACAAAAATAAATAAATCTACGAGATTTAAAAAAAAAAGATTTAAAATCATTGTAATATATTTTTTAGACTGTAAGATAGAGCAAAGTTTTATTGTAACAAATGTAAATATGTATTCAATACATTTAAACTAAGAATTACACATACACATGCAAATTTTATTAACATGAGCAGAACTTTAACCTTCATATAAATTAAGTGGAATCTGAAACTTATAAAATTAACAAAGTTCTAAGCTATTATTTTTGTGGTCATTTAAAAAAAAAGCAGCTCTTTAAGTATTATTACAGGGTGATTTTTTCAAGATCGAGAAATTAAAGTTTAAGTCAACGTCGAGTGGAAAGGCAAGGCTTATGGGAAATGTTTATTGAAACATAAATATAATTCTATATATTATACTTATTGGACTTATACTAGAATAGTTTTCTGAAAACATACTGCTTTTAAGTACAAATTTGTTTTTTGTAAATATTTTTTAAATCGAAAAAGAAAAATTAAATTTTATAAAGCGAATATAACTCAAACGACAGTGAAAAGCAGCAAAACTTTTTCATCTGTAGCTACAAATTCGGCTACGACTCCAATATATTTGTACGAGTAGCCTTAGAAAAAACAACATCAAGACTTTATGTTGATTTTTATGCAGAAGAACAAGAAACCAATAATTTCGCTACGGAATGACCAAACTCAATCTCGGCCAAAGATTGTCAACTCAGCAACAGCTGTGAAAACCCCAAGTTTTCCCTCAAAAAAAAATCTTGACTACATCAGAACTTGTTACAGCAACAAACAATAATTCTAGTAGAAAAAATTTTTACTACCATACATTTTGGCCATTAACAACATTAAATCGTCATTATAGAGTAGTAACGCGATTCATTAACGTCAAGCCTGTCAATATCAATCTTCAGCTTACTCGCCAAAAGTTTAATGCAGTGTCACGTTGAGCAACTTTAGTTCTTGAGCCAAATGTATTTAATTGATTTTTAAAGCTTATACAATTACAAAAACCTTAAAACCACTCTCTACAAGCGAAATTTCTCTGGTAAGAGGTCGATATACTCGAAAAAGAAAACACTCAAAAAGTCACCTTGAATACTTGTTTTAAACAGCTGTTAATTTTAGTATTCATTTGTAACGTTCCAATTCCACTTTGATCCTATATATTTTTTCATTACCACTTTTTAGTTTTTATCATAGTTTTTTTTCTGTTCTTTTTTTTAACTATTAAATGTATTTTCTTTTTTGGATTTGTGTAAAACACAATTATGAAAAAAGCATTATTTTTATGATTTTTCTAGGCATTGAAAGAAAGGACTGATAGTTTTTAGGTTTAAGAACAAAAATTTATACATTTTTTGGCAATTGAAAACCAAATTAAAAAAAATACGAAATCAAATATGTGATTGGCAAAATAAAAAAATAAATATATATTATTTTAGTTAAAAAAAATTAAGCAAACAAAAATCAAAAAATTTTCGGAATAGAGCGAAAAAAGCAAAGAAATTTTTTTTGTGGAAAAGACTGATTTTTTTTTTAATTTTCGCAAGAAATAAAATTTTTTTCTACTTTTTTCCAAATTACTAATGTTGTTGTATTAAACCAAATATATCAACACATATAAATTCTTTTAAAAATATATTCTTTATATTCTTTATTTTTATTTACTATATAGAAAAAATATTTACATTTTTTTGGAAAGAGAAGTCTGAGTTTTTTATTTTTTATTATTTTTTTTTTATTATTTTTATACTTTTTGAAATACCAAAATTATTTTTTTATACACATTATTTTTTTTAATTTTACTTATAAAGGTATTCTCTCATGCATGAATAAAAAAGTAATAAAACTAGAATAGTTGAGCTTGTAAGCTGCACAGTTCATTTACGGAACTTGGTTGAAACCAAATGCTATAATTTTTTCAAATTCAATTTAATATCAATAGGCATTTTATGTTTTACATTGTGTATCAGTTGTTTATTGTTTTTGTAATACTTTATGAAACTGCCACTAATGAAATTTTATAAATGAACCATGCAGCCCATGAGATACTCAATGCTCTAGCAATGAAATAATTAAATATATAAATTTTAAGTATTATTATTTTTTATAATGTTTTTATCTTTTTAAGTTATAATTTGGTTTTAAGCAGTTATTTTTAATTTAATACTATTTTTAATATTCTTTTATTTTTAATCATATATTCACTATATTAATAACAATATACACAATATATAAATATATTTTTTACTGTAAATGTAAATGTTTGTTTTTCATAATTTACCTAAATAAATTCAAATATGTAAATATTATCCAACCATAAAAAAATCGTACGTTATGTTTTTTATTTTATTTTTAATTGCATAAATATTTTTATTTTCTTATTTCATATAGACTTATTGTTTAAAGGATTTTTCTTAATAATTCAAACGTTAAACGGAAATAAAAAAAACATATTTAAAAACTAACCTAAAACTTTAAATAAATTCCTATTTTTTCTTTTTGTAATAAATATACATATATCACAAACAAAACTATGAATCAAACAATATGCTAAACGATAAGAAGCATAATAATAGAAATCCATAGGAAAGTATTAAGTTTATGTTAAAATAGCTTAAAGACTCCAATTAAATTACAAAATTTATTTCAAACAAAAATGAAAGAGATTTTTCAAAGTTTATTTTCATACAAAAAATTGATAATTAACTTGTCAACAGGATAATAAAACTAGAAATTTAAATTTTTTGCATCAGTACAGTGGTTTACCTTATTGAATTTTAAATTTCTATGAGAAAGAAAAAACATTACTTTCAGTCAGGTATGAAATATTAAAATTTGTTGGTATTAATTTTTACCCAATAAAACACTTAATTGTTTTTTTAACGGCCTTTAAGAAGATTTAATTTGTAATAAAAGCATCAAAATATAAAACCGAGATGATTAAAAAATAAGCAACAAAAAAAAATCTTAATAATCCGTTAGTTTGTTTCATTATTTCTAAAAAAAAGGAAATTCCTTATTTATCGCAAAAATAATCGTTAATCAGATTAACATCATCCTGCAAAAGGCAGATTTCTACTATTAGAATTTGAAGAAATGCAATTATTTCTTTTTAATAGAAACAAGTTGAAGTTTTTAATACAAAACTTTAAGTTATAGATTTTGTTTTAAATAAATAAAATTAAATTCCCTTTTTGATGCTTTTTTGTTGTCAGCAACTCTTTTTTTAGTTTAGGACTATTAAGATTTGGTTTAATTTCAAATTAGTTTTATATAAAATAAAAGATTTTAAAAAATGTTTAGACAAAAGTTAAATATAAATTATCGATATATAATATCGATAGTTATAATTCTTTAGAACAATAAGTTATCGATGTATTCTTTTAGTTCACTTATCTAACGATAAATTTGCATAAAAATATTTGGCTGTTGCAAAGCTCTTATAATATAAAGTTTGAAATATATTTTTAATCTGAAAACTTTTTCATAATATATTTTTTTTCATAAATTTTTGTTACAAAAATACTTCAGTTAATTTTGCTTACATTAATATAGTTCAAAGATATTCAAGTCTTCTTATAAAAAAATCAATCTTAAAGGCTTTAAATACAAAAGAGTCTCCTAAATTCGTATTCTTTAATACAGGGTGTTTTCAAGATTTCTCTTAGATTGAATAAAAAACTTATTCAACAAAACATACATTTTTGAAGTTTAGAAATAACATTTTAATTTATTAAACAACAAAATACCGTAGAGATTGATGTCATATTTAATAAAATTGTGTTTGATTTTATAAAAGATTTTCAAAACTAATTTCAATAAAACTTATAAATCAAAAACTTTTTGTTGAATACTGGCAAAAAAAATAGTAACTATTTTAATTGTATCATAAAACACACTCCCCTACATAGAAACAATAATACAATGAAAAACAGAAATAAACAAAAATAGAAAGAAGAAACCATAATAAATAAGTTAAAGATATATTACTACAACTACACTCACACTAATCAAAACCAATAGTAAAACTAATAAACCAAATAAGAATTTTAACCAACAAATAAAATAAATAAATAAAACTTGATAAATTATATTTAATACTTTTACTTTCAAAAAAACAGCTAACAGAAAAAGAAATCATTACTATAAAAAAAAAAAAAATCCTTCAAAGGAAATAACAAATAATCACTTAAACTCCATATGTATGTATGTATTCAGAAACTATAATTTAACACAAAAAATAAATAAATAAAATAATAATCAACGATCCCATTTAAACAACAATAGAAAATTAAACTTTAAATACTTTTAAGGTTTTCAAACATAAAATTCTTAGTCGTTAATTTTTAGTCTGTATTTATTATTATTATTAATTAATTAATTAACTATTTTATATAATTTGTTTGTTATAATTGTAACTACTCTCAGTTAAAGAAAAGGAAACGTAAAAATACTTTATCTCCATGTTTTAAGCAGATATTTAAAACAACTACACACAACAACTTCCATTTTCTGTTTTGATTTAAATTTTTACTATTATTAAAATCAAACAAATTAACTCTTTTTTAACAGTGTAAACATATAAATATAAATTTGTTATAACTTATTTAAACTATTATATATTTTTTCTTTTTGTTTTGATACAGTATTTTGCGTTTTAGCAGTGTCTTAACACATTTTGCATAAGACGACAAGAAAACTAATGCAAATATATAATAATTCATTAAAATACTGATATTAAGTTTTCGTTTTAAAGGAAAAAAAAATATAAACAAACCCTAAAATTTTATTTATAAAAATACCAAACATATTTTCGTAAAATAAACAAGTTATTATTTAAATATAAACAATAAAACAACAAAATGAAGAAAAAAAAATTCTAAAGTGTTTATTTTTTAAGTTTGAAATCCTAAACCTTAAACGGAAACAACTATTATTATAAAACTGCTATGTTGTGCTATCAAAATTTGTTATCTTTCTACTTTGAGTAACATAACTTGCAAAGTTAACGAAAAAGCGTGTGACAAGCTTTTCTACTACTACTACTGCTACTACTGAATCTTTCAGTTTGCAAGCTTTAGGCCTAAATGATTTCTTTGTTTGTGGGTATAGCACTTTATTTCCGCTAACGGCTCTAGATTAAAAAGCTATAAAAAATAATATTTACTCTTAACAAATTTCGCTCATAAATACTTCAATCATCCTACTTCGTTTTTTTTTTATATACATCATAATCATCTTGTGCTGTGATTTTTTTCCCTCAATTATGTGGTTCACAAAAAGTGGTTTAAAAAAATCTGCATAAATTTAAACATGTTATATTGTTGCAATTTAATTAGCAATAAAATAAAATATGCACCATAATCTCTAAAACTCACTCTATCTGCCTTTAAACTTTGTGTCATTAAATTATTTTTTCGCTAGCCATATAACAACTACATTATTTAAGCATTTTACTCATAAATATGTTTAAACTTTTTAGTTTGTTTATGGTACTAAAAAAGAAAAAAAACTGAAAAAAAACTAAAATCAGTTTAAAAAAATAAATTTAATTTAAACAATTATAGTTATAACCTTTTTGCAATATATAAACACAATTCCAGGAAATTCGCCTAAAAAGCTCTTCTCATGCCAACTATGTGGTAAGCTTCTTTGCTCAAAAGCTTCGCTCAAACGTCACATTGCCGACAAACATGCCGTACGCCAAGAGGAATACCGTTGTATCATCTGCGAAAGAGTCTATTGCTCGCGTAACTCCCTGATGACCCACATTTATACATACCATAAATCACGACCCGGCGAAATGGAAATGAAAGACATTAAACTTTTTAATCAATACAATAATACGATCTGAAATCAAAAGTTGCATGACTCTGCGTCATGTCAGTATTGTGCAACTAATCATAATAGTAATTGTAAAAATTCCTTACAACCATTAAGAGGAAATCATCACCATCATCGACATCGAAATCAGCATCGTCATAATCATAATTATACTCAACATGCCCATACAATACCACTCCCAACACCGCCGCCTCCAGCTCCTTCTCTAACATACCATCAAACGCAAACGCAAACGCAAACGCAACAACAGCAACTTGAACAAATTAAACAACCCCAACAAAGACATTTAATGACAAGTTTATACGATTACTATTTATACCATTTGAGAACGACCTAAAACAATATACTTTATTATATAAAACATATGTAAAAGCAATGCCATACCTTAAGAAGTGATAATACATTTTATACAATACATACATATACACACTATTCTTATATACATTTACCTTAAAATTTACACGCTTAAACTATAAATACCTTAATAAATTTGAATTTGCAAGTAGTTGACAAAAAAAAAACAACAACAAATTAGCAACATTTAGTTTTACATGACAAATAACAACAACTACTGTTAAATGCAAATTACAAACAATTTAATTGTTATTGTTAACTTGAATCAAAATTATAACAATTAACCTTAGAAACTTTATTTTTATAGACCATTTATTTATTCTTCTCATGTGGCCTTCTATTTTTTTTACCTCTTAACGTAGTAGTCAATTTATACTCGTAAACGTAAACGAAGACTATAACTAACTTGTAACTTAAACATGGACTCATTTCCCTAATATTATATACGTAAAAGAAAGTTATAAATGTGGATAATCATCAGTGGAGTACAAGGCTTTTTGAACAAATTAAAATTAATTAAACAATCAAAAGACACACACATAAAAACATCTGAGTGGTAATAAGAAAATTTTAAGCATTATTAGAGGATCACACAAATATAAATTGTCTATATCCTGCTAACCAATGAGAGACGAGGTGAGGATCATTATTAATCACTCAAAAAAATCAATTAATTAAACACAAAATCAAATTAACTTTTAAGCTTTTACCTTATGAAAGCTCTAAATCTTTTAGATGACGTAGTTAGTCTAAATTGCTACAAGCAAAAAATTAGAAAAACTCACTGACTCTCTTTATCACTCTAAACTTAACTGTCTCTTACTCACTCTCTGTCTCTGTCTGTTTAATGATTTAATGACGGGCTTACAAAACCAATATAAAAATATTAACATAAGATTAGAATGTCTCTCTTACTTGGCTGTCTGTCACCTTTAAGGCTGTGTCAGATAGAACTTTTTCGCTTTGCGTGACGTTTCAAACTTTGAAAAAAAAGTGTAAAACGCAAGAGGTATGTCACAATAAAAACTTTGACAGCGCTTAATTATTGTTTGTTTACGTTAAAAGTGCATAGTAGTTTTTATATTTTCATTAAAATAATATTAAAAAATGTTATTGGAGGACATATTGGAATTGGTTCTAATCCTAATCTTAATGAATGAAGCATTTTTATATAACTACATGTATAGATAAGAATATTAAAATAAACTATTTCCTATAGTTAAAATAATTTGTTACAAATTAATACTAGAAGCCTTTTTCAAAAATAATAAAGGAATAATATTTAATAAAAAAAATTACATTTTAAATTACCTCTTTTACTTTAGATTTTGCAAAAAATAATATACAAATGTATAGCAGCTAATTGTCAAAGCGCGCCAAAAGATGAGTGTTGACCAACTTTGCGCTTTGCTTTGCGTTAAAAGTGCTTTATGTGACATGTTTCATATAAGTTCATACATTTTATCTTAAATGTCAAAGCGAATTTGCAACGCAACGCAAAGCAAAAGTTTTATCTGACACGGCCTTTAAACACTACATACACACACCATTGTATATTAGCCATATTACCTACCTCTTGTTCTCTCTGGTAGTCAGTCATTCTCTAGATATTAACTCGTTTAAACAGACATACATTTTTCTGTCTCTTTCTCTCTATTATCCTGTAGATATTTCTCAATAAATTTATATTTGACCATTATGGAGTGATTTGAATATCATTAGTAGTATTTACGTACTTATTACTAAACTTGAAAACAGCATTCTCATACTCTTCTGCTTTAACTTTTTGATTACTTCCGCTTTCATCTAGAGATGTAAGTATAATTTATAAACAATCCTTTAATACGACCAGTTTAAAGGAATTGTTACTTTTTAAACTCATCATCTATTTATTTTGAAAATATCTCACAAAATATAGTGGAATATAAATAAGTTCATATATATTATATTAAAGCTTTTACACTCTTCTCAATTAGAAGATATAAAGAAATGTTGCTTAAAAATATTTTAAAAAAAAAATCTTACAAAATGAACATTAAAGAACAGCTAGGAAACAAATAAAAGGAATTTAAAACTCCTATTATTTGTATATTAATGGCTTAAAATTTATAGCAGAAATTGTGTTGCTGTAAGAAAAAAATTCAGTGTTCTAATGCAAACTTTTATTGTACCTTACAACAATACAACACCTGCTATGAATTGCCTAATAATAAAACTTTATCTGAATTTCTGTTAATGTTAATTTTGCTTGATTTTTTCCGGTTATATTATTAAGAGCAGCTGCTGTTTACTCAAACAGCTCTCTTTAAGTCTCTTTCTTACTTTTTCTTTCTTTTCCTAAGACAAATCAATACAGCGAGCTTATAAAAGATGCTTTAAAGTTCAGCGGCTTTACTTTTTATTTTTATTTAATTTCCTTTAAATATTTTTTCTTTATAATTTATTTGTTTTAGTTAAAATTCATAAAATGTAAGTTTGATTCATTAATGTTTAGTTTAATTTTTGGTAAGTTTTTCATTGATCATATTTTTCATTTAAAGCTTGCGTATTTCATTTCAATCATTTTCTTTAAGCTTTTATCATGTTTTTTGCTTCTGTTATTCTTTGTTGTAATTTTATTTGTATCATTCAATTAGTATGTAGTGCATGGTGTACATTTTTATTAAAGCATGATTTTTTTCCATAATAAAAAAATTTGTCATGTAGTTGTATATAATTATTACACATTTATTTTAAGTTGGAAAATATATATATATATTTTTTTTATAAAAACAAAACTTTATACAAAATTTTATAAAATAAACGACCAATAGTTAGTATCTATTCTGCATGCTTAGGAATAAATACTTTTTGCAATTGGTAGTTTATTTTAGAAATAATGAAAAAAAATGAAACCAACATTCGTAGATTTTTACTATCGCTTTAGAACAAACAATCCAAAACCAAACAACTTTCTTTGAATTTTTTTCTATTCTTAATAAACATTTAATAACAACTATATTTTCTTCAAACTCAAGTATTTAGACGCGTTTTAACTTCTATTCAAATACAACAATACCAAATTTTTTTAGCTATTTCAAATTATTTTGAATATTAATTCAAAATTTTTTTATCGAACAAAACAAAAATCCAAAATTACAAACGCTTTTTTTAAGGAACAACAATGATCTCTATTTTCTATAACTTTTTTTCATTCTATATTCATTAATTTTTTACTCATTTCTCACTTTCAACCAGCACTACCTTTTTATTTTGAGTTTTATTATCTTGCTCTCTACAAACATTTATTTAACAGAAAACTAATATATTAAATTTGCTTATTTCTACTTCCCCACTAAATTTAGGACCTCACATTTCAATGCGCTCTAATACCTCTTCACCGACCAGTTCTACCTCAGCACCACCATCGCCACCCACAGCCATGACTTCACCAAATTCATCGCTGGGTTCGATGATGTGCAGTAGTAATAATAATAATAATTTAAGCTTAAATAATGGAGCCGGTCCCTTTAACATGCATACTTCGCCACCGAGACCTGGCAGTGGAGGAGCCACGGGTTTAACACCATCTAATAACAACACCCCGCAAATGCCTTTACGTATGCCACCACCAACCAGTGGCGGCATTAATGAACCCCAAGAATGTCCTTACTGTCGCAGAACGTTCTCCTGCTATTATTCGTTGAAACGGCACTTTCAAGACAAACACGAACAGTCCGATACCTTGTATGTGTGTGAATTTTGCAATAGACGCTATCGCACAAAAAATTCATTAACCACCCACAAGAGTCTGCAGCATCGGGGTTCTAGTGGCATGCTTAAACGTCTTTTGAAGACTTCTATGAAAAATGTTTTAGTACCTCCACATCATCACCACCATCATCATCATCATGCTATGACGCATCAAAGAACTGCTTTATTTGATTTCAGCAGTGAATTGGGTCAACCACCACCAGGCATCCAATAGGATTTATTTTGGAATGCAATTTTTTAGAGAATTACAATACAACAAACAAACAACAAACAGCAAATCATAGAGCTAAAGCCAGAGTTTAAGCCAAAAATAATATAACATTTGTTCTTTTCTTAACTTATGGCTCTGGTACATATTTGTTGTCCGTGCAATATTTCAAGTTGATACAATATAAAATTAAAAAGGATTAGGAAAATGCATTCAAATTATAACTTTGTTATCATTCGCTAGATTGATTGATTAATTTTGCTCTATTTTTTTTAATAAAAGGAAATCCTTTCAATATTGTACATACACATAACACTAGGTTTTGAAAAGGTTTTTTTTTTTAAGATAAGTCTCTTTTAATTTAAGTATAATTCTTTAGTCTTTATATAAATAAATAAAAGTTTATAATATAGTTTATTTGCTTTAACATTTTTTTTTTAAACACAATCTACATAAGAACATAAATATAATTAATTAATTTTAAGTTCGCTCTTAAGTTTTAGACCTGTTTCACTCTTAAACAAGATACGGAACAGGCTGCAGAAAAGGAAGAGAATGAAGGACTTTTTTTGGGTGTAAAATTTATTTAATTAAAAATAATAGAAAAAAGGAAATTTTGCTAATGGCATTTAAGTATAAAATTTTACACTATCAATTCAACTTCCCGTTAAACATATCACATCGTATACGCACACACATCTTCTTAATATTTAACAGTTAAATGTCTTTTCCCTCAAACCGGCTGTTATTATTGTAAATTTTTAAATTTCCTTTTTTCTGGTTGATTGTGACATTTAATAATTTTTATTATTATAAATAACAATTATTGGTTTTTCATTAAATAATTTGTTAATTAGCTGTTTAGTTTAAACAAAAACAAAACATAAAAATTAAAGCAAAATTACATAAATAAAAATTCTCTAAAAATTTATATTCCAAAACTGAAAAAAAAAAATTAACTTAAAGATAAAAAACACAAAAATTCGAACGAAAGGTTTCGAAATTAAAACAAACAAAAAAATTTATTTAACATATAATGAAATTATTACATAGTTTTAAGCAACAACAACAAAAACCAACAACAAGTATAAATATATCAGGGAAATATTTACATTTTATGCAAAAATATACTTCAATGAAAACCTTATGAAATAAAAAACAAACAAAAAAAATATATAAAAAAAAAAATATTTTTTTTAATAAAATACAAAAAACTCAGTGATTTTCACCAGTGAAGTACAAATGTCATGAATTAAATATCCAACAAATACTTAAAAAAAAAAGCGAAACTCAAAACATTTTGAAAATTTACAAATTTTAAATCAAGGCGTCTAAAAATATTTAAATGTAAATAAAAAAAAAAATAAATCACTGATCTTAAACAAAGTAAATATTTATATATTTATAACATTTTAAAAATTTTTTTAAGTAAAAAAAATCATATTTAGCTATTAAAGTTGAAGAATGGCTCAAAATTATATTTAAAAAAATTAATAATAACAAAAGTACTTTTGTAACTTTTAGTAAAACATAAATTTTTTGCACATATCTGTAAAATGTCTCAGGAATTTTTCAATCTTTATTATAAAAATATTATATACAACAAAATCCCAACAAATAATTATAAAACAATTAAAAACCTTTATAAATATTAATAATTGATAAGTTTATTTTACATTACAATTATTTAAAAGATAAAACACGATACCGCCATCTATCGTAGAATTAACAACTTAAAAGAAAATCTAAAATTAATAGTTTTCTCTTCATTGAAGCAAAATCCCAGTATAATAAAATTGGTAAAATCCATTTCAAAATTTACTGGAATCTTTTGTGCCATTTCATACATTAAAAAATAAAGTATACAGATCGTGACATGAAATCGCTCTACCTTGAAAATTTTCAAAAACAAAACGAAATCGCACAAGACGCCAATTTTTGTATTCGTAACCCATTTGGATTCTAATAGGTTCGTTGTAAAGATAGAGATAGTTGGTGCACTTTCTAAAAGCGGATTTTTGGAAAATAGTGTTTTTGTTATTTTTTCTTATTAGTGACAAGACAAAGTTTAGGCCGCGGTTAGTTAGCTCGGTTCTGATTAATCAATTAAAGATACAGTGTCTAGGGATTTCATATGCCAATTTGAAACCGCCTCAATTATGTTATACTCTTCTGTATCGTGCCATTGTTTTTATGTATAAAGATTTATAAATTTTTATAAAGTTCGTTTAACTTAAATTTTCACAAACTAAACCACGCCACAAGCTACTTCATACAAGTGGACAAATTAAATTTTAGAAAATTTAATTTTTTATTTGTTTCCAAATAGAAATGAAAATATTTATTTACAAACGTTTGGTTTTAAATTTAAAAAAAAATTTTTTTTGATTCGAATATCTTCTCAATTTAATAAATAAATTTTTTTTGATTTTTAATAAATTTCTAATTTAATCTTAAGCATATCTTTATAACTCTGACTTATATTTCGAAATGATTTAACGAACTGCACACCAATAAATTAAAAAAAAATCGCTTAGATCTTGCAGCGGTTGCATCTAAATATTTTGCTTTTTAATTTTTCGTACTCGAATGTTTTAAGCCCAGTGATGTGTTTTTAAACATGTTTAAATTATACTCTATATAGGCATATTTTATGTCGCCATCTGTATACTAAAAGTGTTACCTCATCTAAAAAAGAAACAAAATATCAAGTTGCACCTCACGTTTTTATTAGTAACTAGGGGCTTTTTATTTTTAAAAATTACATTGTTTAAATCTTTATATAATTATTATATGATTTTAACATTAAGTTTAGTTTTTAATTATACTTTATAATTTAAAATACCTCGTAGCTTTTAGTTTTATAAGATGGTCTCTTTTATTATTTTTTTTTTTTTATTAGTTCTTTAGATTTTTTTTTTAATTTTATTATAAAGTTTTTGAAAACCTTCATATTTGAAAGAAAAAAAATGCCTACAAACTGTGATCTTTATTTTCAAATAACCAATATTTTATTTACAAAAAAAAATACAAGTATTCTAAATTTATGTTTGGCTGTTATCTATTTTTATGTTGTTTTTATATTTTTTTAAAAAATATATTTTTGTCAAAATTCTACGTTTGGATATATAAAAAATTATGTTTGTTTGAAAAAGTTTGGATTTGTTTTGTTGAGTAAGAAAGCCTGCCATAGCCCAGTAACCCTGTTAAACTTCACTAATACCAGTGCCAATTTTACATTTTTATATAGAAAAAAATAATGAAACATGATAAAGGACCATGGTAACACCTCAGGTTGTTAATATTAAAAAAAGATATTTATATATAAATAAAAACTTAGTTTATAATATCAAAATCCCTAAAAATTAACATAATTAAATATTTCAATTTTATTAATTTTTTTTTTTTGCTGAAAATAAATATTAAATACCATATTAAAATTTTAAAGAAACTTGTGTATTAATAAATAAAAAGGTTATAAGTGAAAAACACCAAAAAAGTGTTCACTGTTAACCAGAATGGGAAGGGAAAGCGCAATCCGCTTTGCTACTAATAACTCTTGTACAAAGAAGTCAGTCAGCTCATACATATATCAAAGATAATCTCTTTTAAACCGAGCACCGTTTTGCCATTGTATGCATTTTAATTATTTTATTTAATCTTGACTTATTTGGTGTTATTTTGGCAACAATGGCTAGGATCAAAAAGATTTGTTAAACTACTTGTTTCCCAAATACTGTATACATTTGTCTATTCCCACTATAAACGCAACAAATCTTCAATCACTCTTTTAAAAGAAAACTTTTTTTAATAATAATTTGTAAAAAATTAAACTTGAACTTTAAAAGCAAAACATCAAATATTTAATGATTCATTGCGAACTATTTGTTTTTAAACTTTGTAACATGGACTTTGTTTCAAAATATTAAAAAAAATCTGTATGTATTATTGTTGTTTTTACAAATTATAAAAATAATAATAAAAAATTATAACACAAACATGTTAAAACAAATCTCAAAATTTTTAAATTATCTATACTAAAAGAAATGCAACGCATATCAAGGAAGCTAAGAAAACAGAATAACCTCAATATTTAAATAAAAAATAAAAAACAAACGAAAAATTTAAAAAAAATCTTTAGGTAAATAAAATTAAAATAATGAAACTCTTTAGTCAAAATTAAAACAAACAAAAAATTTTAACTTAAACTATTAGTGGTACTACGTCTTTTTTATTTTGACATATTTAAAACCAAAATCTGTGATTTAAAACAAAATTTAAATATTTATTATTATTATAAATGATATATAGAAAATAAAGCAAAGCAAAATTATTTATAACGAATACAACAAATCTTAAATAAAATACAGAAAATTTAAACAAAATTTGGAAATAAAATTTTAAAACAACTTTGAATTCTCACTTCCATACGATTTTTAGACTCTCTAGGCCAAATAAATATTTGTTTTAACATTTGACAACAATATTGAATTCAAGGCGAATCAATTATAAGGTGGTAGCGATGGCAAATTCTTTAGTTTTGCGAAAATCTATGAATTCGCCATCGCTACCATCTTATGCTTGATTCGCCCTAATTAAACTTGTACAGAAAACATTCATCATACTTCAAGCACTCTCTTTAACTATTGAAACATAGCACACACACACACACACAGCAGCACATACTTAAAATTTCTGCCCATTAAATATTTGTTAATATTTATTGAAAAGAATATCATTTTTTTGACAAAAGTCCGAATTTATATAAAAGAAAATAACAAACTAAAAGAAATTGAAATAGTTTTAATGTTTTAATTAAGTCTACCAAGATATGAATGATAAATAAAATACAATTGAATTAATTTATTATTCTAAAATGTAAATGTTATATTTAAATAAAATTCACAACAAATAAAAATAATTTTAAAAAATCTAAACTGAATGATATGTTTAAATAAAAAAAATGAATAATCGAAGAGTTAAGTTTATATAATAATAGAAACATGGAATGTATTTGATCTCTTCTTAAGAGGAAATACTGGCAAGATGGAGGATAATTATAAATCAATTGCATGTATACCGAAATAAAAAATAAATAAAAAAAATTTTAAAATTACTTTATCTGCATTTTTTATAAATGGAATAGAAAAGAAACTGTCTGAAATTTAAATGTAAGTATGCGAGTAATTAAAAAGCTGTTTATTTGAAATCAATTAAATTTATTCAATCGATTCAAGGAAAAATATGTAAAAGTAGTCAGAATTATAATTATAAATAGCCTGCATTAACCGCATTTGTGATATTTTTATTGTTGTTTTACTTTGGATGGCCATAATAAAGACAAATGATAATTTTTGTTTTGAACTTGTATGCAAGTTTATTTTTTCTGCGTCCACATACAACTTTATTTCATTTATTACTGCATGATAAGCGCACTGCTTCACTTCACCTACAAAAGAAACGTTTCATTAAAGTCACAATTTGCGAGTCTCTAATGTTATCACCCATTTTAAATTTTCAATTTTTTAACACCTGGTTTGTTGCTATCACTCTTCTCTGAATGGAAGTATTTTTCAAGTACTTAAAAAAATACACATTTTTTTTTTTTTTTTGTGGTTATTTCTATGTACATACTCCATTTAAGCTCTTATTTTATTACCCTTTGTCTGCACTAGCCATCCATGTTCATATTCTAGTATGTGGCGAAAAAGTGTCCACGTTAATATCCTGTCTGATCATAATTTTCTGTTTGTCGCCAGGGTTATTTGAATATTTTTTAAAAGGAAGAGAGTGTCCACACTGTTTATCAGTAGGTGGTGTAAAAAGTCGTATTTAGTGGCGAAAATCATTGCTCAGAAAAAGGTTTGGCCAACAGTAGCTGCATATGCACGAAACATGAACATTGGGACAGTCTTCATTGTCCGAATTCATGTGCGACATGATAATTTGATAGGTAGTGGAGACGTAGGGTTATGCACAAGTGGCTTCAAAAGAAACAAAAAAAAGTTTAAACTTACAATAACAATAACACACTTAGTGTCAAAAAAAATGTTTTTATTTAAAATTAGTTTAAGAAAAATAAATATAAAGAAAAAAATTAATATAAACAAAAAAACTAATACAAATTTCCAAGTGCAAATCTTGATTTTATTTATCAGTTGACGAACAACAAACATAAACGAAATTATAAAAAAAAACAGACGACACAATTCCTCAATTTCATAAAACTCAGGGATACAATGAGAAACTTAAGGCCCAACTATAATGTGCATATACAAGCTTATGCCAACTTATACAACTGTGCAAATACATGTAAATCAAATGTGGTAAGCTATAATGTACTTGAGAGAACTTTTCGTCAAGTTTCGTCAAATGTCATTTGCTTAAGCAATGTACGAAACTGATCGCACATTCCGTACAGAAACAGCTGATTGCGCTTGCTGTATACAGACATAAATTGATAAAGAAAAAATTACAATGGAGAGCGACAGTGAAAAAGATTTTTTTTTTTTAATTTAATAGAAAATGTAGAAAAAAGTGTTTACATGAGAAAAAGGACTCGTTTTATTATAACAATTCGCTATAAAATTTATTCTTTAATTGCTTTCGAATTAAATAATGCACACCGTTGCATCTTTTGGTACTTTTGGCTAAAAATACATAGAGAAAAAAAAAACACATGCCATTTTTTATCAAATTTTATTGAAAACTAGTAAAAAAAAATGTACACTTATTTAGATCAATGTTGTTAAATATAAATTATGTATTCTTTCGATGCCTTTTTCTTTGCAAATTTTATTTATTTAAAAAAATATATTTCTTGGAAAAGTGCGATTTAAACGTAAATGTGCAACTGTAGGAAATTAGTTTTTAAATTTATGTAAGTACATTGTAGCCACATAAAATTCTTTAAAGAATTACCTAAGCATTTGACAGGCTTTTCGTTGGGTTTTTGACATAAGCTCAAGCTAGCTTATGCACATTATAGTTGGGCCTTTAAGGCGAAAGTACATTATACGTATTGAATAAATCAATGCGTTGCAAGCTTTGTATACTTTATACGCTTTAAACTTTTCAAGTTACATAAAACCCAAGTTTCTTTTTTCTTTTTAATTTTGTAATCTTAGCTACTTTTATTGTACAATATTTTATGTTTTTTATCTCTTCTATTAATTTTTTCTCCATTTTAGATGAACCTATTTATTTAACTTTATAACAAAAATGAAAGAAAAGTCAGCTGACGAGATGTCATATTACATTCAACGCGTGAAAAGTTGAAAGTTAACCAGTTTCATGCGTCAGAAACGTAGCAAACTTATTTATATACCTTCTACTGTGAAAATACTCTATTACAACTTTTTTTGACAGAAGTGTATAACGCGTTGAAGCGCTGAACGCGTGTAATGTATATTCACCTTTATAATATTGCAACTTCTTGTTAATTTTATTAAACATATTTACAAACAAACAATTATACTGTAAACTAATACCCTAAAACAAAAAATTGTATCACTGTCGCTAATGGATTAATATTTAAATATGATGACTTTATCATGTATATTTGTGAAAACAAAAGTTTTATGCTACTGAATGAAGTGAATTCATTGATAATTGTATTGCCTATTACATTGAGTTTTGTAAACGTATAACAAAACGACGCAACCTAAAAAAGCTTAATTAACCCTTAAAACATTATTAATGCAAAAGTTTCTTCACTAGTTCAAACTTAACTTAATACAAATTTTAAGAATTTAGAAAATTTTACAGTGGAAAAGTTTTGGCACACAATGTCAAATATTTCTAGAGCGGATAGTATGTTAATGTTTCCATCTTTGTCGAAGTTTACAATAATTTTATTTGTCTCCCTTGTTCATCTGCAAACTGCAAACCTAAATTAAGATTTTTTTTCGATAAATGAAGATTTTTCTATGAAAATTTCTGGCAAGTAAAGAGTGAAAAAGAAGTGTGAAAATGTGAGAGAGAAATAATTAGTCGCAGGTTTTGGCTAGTAAATTTTTTACTAGCAACAATTAGCCAAACAGCTGTTTCTTACTTTTGTTTACAAAATAATTTGCTTTCCTAATTTCTGATAAGACATTTTTGTAACATTGAAGAAAATGCATGTACACTCAAACCTCGTTTTATGCGAATTTTTATTATGCGAATTCAAATTTGTGCGATTTTGAATTTTCTTTTGCACACTTTTTTTGTAAACGCTTTTCTATGTACAAATTTTTTTTGGTTGTGGCAGGCAACACTGCTTATGACTTATTGCAGCGCGCTGTGACTTATTGTGAATATCATTCTAGTTTTCAACTTAGGGGAAATCCCCTTTAATCAACAAGTTAAATATAATAGTTTATTGTAGTGTTTGTTTTAACGTCTTAGTGAATATTACTCGTAGAAAAAATTGATATTAATTTTTCATAAAAGTGATTAAAGTGGGAACTTATAAAGTTTTGTTATTTTAAAGTTTCTGTGCTCAAGAATATTTTATTTGTACGTTTTTCAGATTACTGTATGGATAAAAATAAGAAAAAACGACAAACAATATCCCTAGAAACAAAAATTAAAATTCTCGAACTCTTAGCAAATGGTGCAAAGTATACATCTCTTGGAAAGAAGTTCAACTTAGGAGAATCAACTATACGATCGATTAAAAAAAATGAAGAATCCATTAGAAAATCCGTAATTTCGGGCACAGAAATGAGTTCAAAGTTTTCGTCTTACACAAGAGACATACTGATTGAAAAAATGGAAAAATCTCTTAATTTGTGGATTGAGGATTTAACCAAAAAGAGGATTCCCACAAGCGGATATATGATACAAGAAAAAGCCCTAATATTTTATGATAGAATAAAGCAAAATCAGCCATCAACTTCTGAACTAAAAAAAAAAGAATTTTTAGCTAGCAATGGGTGGCTTGCACGGTTTTTAAAAAGAAATAATATTCACAGCATCCAAATCAGAGGTGAGTCAGCATCAGCAAATGAACATGCTTCTATAAATTATCCTGAAAAATTAAAAAAATAATAGAATAAGGACAGTATTGCCCAGATCAAATATTCAATGCAGAGGAGACCGGATTATTTTGGAAAAAATTGCCAAATAAAACCTACATTGCTAAAACAGAAAAAGAGCGAGTGGATTTAAACCTAGTAAAGAAAGATTAACAGTTTTACTATGCAGCAACGCTTCAGCAGATAAAATGATAAAACCATTAGTCGTACATAAGTTCTTAAAACCACGGGCCTTTAAAGGAAAAGACTTGAAGCGTTTGCCAGTTAACTGGATGGCAAATACTAAAGCTTGGGTAACCTCTGCATTATTTAGTGAATGGTTTTACAAATGTTTTGTACCAGAAGTTGAATCCTATATGAAGGAAAAGGGTCTTGAATTTAAAATTTTACTTGTTATAGATAATGCTCCTGGACACCCACATTTGGAACATTCAAACATTATGATTGAATTTTTGCCACCAAATACAACCAGTATTCTTCAACCACTAGATCAAGGAATAATCTCCACTTTTAAGAAATATTATATAAAAAGCACATACCAATTTATTAAATAAAATTGAAAATGAAGAATTAACATTGACCGAGGCATGGAAAAAATTTAATATTTTCGACTGCATATTTTTGGTTGCATCTGCAGTATCCAGTATACGACCAAAAACATTAAATGGGTGCTGGAAAGCTGTATGGCCAGGTTGTGTTCGGAGTAATACTGCTGATGAAATATTTGTATTATCTGAAGAAATTTTGATGCTGGCTCGACAAATTGAAAGCGATGGATTTGATTCTTTGAACCATAATGATATAGAAGAGCTTCTTGTAGATGTTCCGTTATCTGATGACGACATTGTTAGTCTAACTGCTGATAATATGGAAGACAATAATTGCGAAAGTGATTGTGAAGAACTTGTAGAGTCCCTTACTTTAAAAAAGATTGATAAAATTCTTAAAACAGTTAAAGATTTAAATAGCGAAATTCTTAATGTGGATCCCAACACGGAACGGGCACTAAAAATTCAGCATGGGCTTAACAACACATTTTGAGTAGTACATATATATAATTTGTCATAAAGAATTTTTAAAAAATTTTAGTATCATTGGCAACATTGTTTTTAATTAGAAAACAACGTGTGAATTTTTATAATTGCGAAAAATTTTATATAATTTTTGATAAACAACCTAAAAAGCTTTTTTATGATAAGCCAGAAAAGAAAAAAGTAAAAAAAGAAGCTCCAAATACGAGCTTTCTAAAGTTTCCGACGAGCCTCTCACGAACAACAACAGATTTAATTTGTTATTTGATGAAGAAGAAGAAATTTTAATGAAAGAAAAAGTTCCACCGATTATCGTGGATTCTACACATAGTTTTTCAACTGTGTTTGGTTATTGTGGTGAGCAATATAAAAGAATGTCCGTCGGAAAAAAATTATCTGCAACTCGCTGTCTCGCTACGAAGAAGCGATTTATATTCTTAACGACAGAAAGTTCTGCTTCTACACGCACAAAGTAAAAAACGGCTAAATTATCAAGATGGTTTTATTTGGTCTACCTTGATTGTCAACAGAAATAAGAGAGGATGAGTTTGTTAAGAAGCACAATATAAAGCCGGTAAAGGAAATAACAACCAAACGGTCTAATAAGGATGACGCCTTATATTTAATCGAGTTCGACAGACAACATGATTTAAAATACGAAATAATGAAAATTAGATATTTTTGTTATATTTCTGTTTATTGGAAAAGACCGTTCCATGGAAATAAAGGCCCTACCCAATGTGCCAAATTTTTAATGTATGGTCACGGTGCCAAGAACTCCAACCTATTCAACGTGCTTAGCGTGTGCAGGTAACCACGATTTCTCTTTTTGCACATTAAACAAAAGCACTCATGATGAAAGTTTTGCATAATAACCACAGGGCTGATGACCCAAAGTCCCCTTGTCGCAAGGAGTATCTAGAAATACGACAGCGTTTAACGGCCAAAACTCACAAGTTTTAACATTGATCAAGCAAACTTTCCTCAATTATCAAGTTTTGAACATCGAGATAATGTACGTGATTCAAGTTTTCGCAGCAAAAGTCTTTACTCTGAAATTTCGAAAAGCAAACCCCTTGTTAAAAACGACGATGATATTTCCAACGAAAGGCTACTGGAAATATTACTCGATGCAGTTGATGCACTGTAAAAAAGTCAAAACAAATTTGAAAAATAAAGAGTATTGGATATGATGCTAAAACATGCTATATAGTTCAACAGGTACCAATATGTTCATGTTATGCACTGGAATGCTAAAGGCATAACGACAGATTCAGCAGCGTCACAGCTCGAACTAGTTCTCCATGAAAAAATGTTGATATGCTTTTACTCAACGAAACATTTTTAAAACCGCATCATAAACTTCAACTTGGAGGCTACAAAATATACAGAGAAGACCAGCATTCTTATAAGTTATAACCTAAAATTAAAACTCATAATAAGAACATTTGCGTATAACCCAATGTACACTTCAAACTTTGGATCTTTACTAATACCTTTTGGCGACT
Organism: Cistogaster globosa; assembly: GCA_937654795.1. Classification (NCBI taxonomy): domain Eukaryota; kingdom Metazoa; phylum Arthropoda; class Insecta; order Diptera; family Tachinidae; genus Cistogaster; species Cistogaster globosa. The sequence goes on from OW569406.1 coordinate 69,495,678, forward strand.
TGAACGTCCATCACACCCATTGGAGCTGTGTTTCAAACAACTCAGCTGGTAAAGTACTTTTTGAAAATTGTCTTTTGTCTAATTATTTTATATATTACCCACACTCATTCACCTGGTTTAGTTAAAATTTTTTACCTGTTCAACCTTCTACAGTAGACATATTGTTGTCGAATTCCTGTAAACCTTTTTCGGCATTAGAATCCTATCCAAACATTTTAAATTCAGAGCATGTTCCAATTTCATGTTTTATCAATGAACATTTTCAATTAAGTACAATTTCTGTTCCTTTGGCCAATCATTAGAGACTGGGTAGAGAATAAGATTAGGCGTCACGACATTGATCATTTCGATGATAACACTAATAACATAGATATGGCACTAATCCAGTTATGTTCTATTGCCAAACAGGTATTTAATCTGATTTCAGTTGGTCAAAAAAATCCATGGCAAAGAGAAATCTCGAATACATCTAAAATGTTTATGCTGCAAAGAAATAAATTCAGGCGTAAATTGCAGAGATGAGGAGATCCAAGCTATAGATCTCAATGCCAACCAGTTACAGATCAATCAGCATCCTAAGCCTTTTGGACAAAGGGTTTGAAAAAACCATTCTCAAAAGATTAGTAGATTTTTCAAATGTAAACAGCATTATTATTGACCAACAGTTTGGATTCCGAAAGGAACACTACCATTCATCAATTGAAAAGGGTAATTAATTTTATTGAAAATAATAAAAATCAACGTAAAAGTACTGGAGTAATATTCCTTGATATTTGATTATATCCGGCATGATGGTTTGTTGTTCAAACTAAATAGTTTTAATTTTACCATATATTTACAAAAAATAGTAAAATGGTTTTTAAATAAGAGATCATTCGTCGTCTGCGTCGATATGAATTATTCTAGTGAAAGGCAAATACCAGCAGTTTTACCACAAGGGTCCTTTCCTTCTCCCACACTACATTCATTATATATGTATCTCGGATGTAAAAAATCGCAGAAATCAAGAAGCAGCTTTTTATGCTGAGAACAGTGCTTTTATATGTTGCGGCAAGGTATCAAACGTAATAGTCAAGAGAATGCCGCAGGCTTTAAACTTAAGTCAAAAATATTTCAATAAATAAAAAATCAAAGTTACCGATAACAAAACACAGGCTATCATATTTCCATATAACAGGTCGCCGAAACGTATTCCTTTACAAAACTTGTACTCTCAAGGATTGTCATTTCTATTAGTGAAAATACTAAATATTTAGGTATTATCCTTAGTAAAAAGCTTTTGTTTAAACAATATGTTAAATACATACATATGTAACAATTTAATTAAGTGTGGTTGCGCACTACATCCTTTACTAAACAGGATGTCAAGGCTTAGCCTAAAAAACAAAATAATGTTGCACATAATGTATATCCGCCCGATCTTTACTTATGGTTGCTAAGTCTGATATAGCAAAACTGCTAAAACTCACACAAAGAAGCTTCAAAGCATTTAGAATAAAAACTTGAAAATAAAACACAACCTGCCCTGTAGATTCCCCACGGACTTATTACATTCAAAGCTTTAAAATGGGTATCATTGAAAAAAGTTTAATATATAAAGCATTTTTTACTAAAATAAAATAGGAGTTATATATGTTTAACGAATGAAAAACTGTTAGTTTTCTTTTAAAAATTCGAATATTATAAAACACTGTTGCTTAGTGAAAGCACTTCAAAGAGTTGGGCGATCTCTTTATTTAAATGTGCATTTTTTATTATTTTTTATAAGTTTATATATAGTTTTTATTTTCGCGATTATTCTCGTCTACGTGATCTTCATGACCTTAACAAATTGTTATTAGTGTGGCTACCAACTGCAGCACAACAGTATTGCCAGTACAGAGGTTACGGTTACAATTAATATGAATAATATATTCCTTTTAACAGAAAATTTGCTGTTAATTAACAAAGATAAGTAAATGTAAGGGTAAAAACTTTTTTATATTTGATTACTTAAAGAAGGTTTCTTATTTAATAATTTTTTAGTTGATGTTTACCTTTACTGTTTTTTCTAGCGAGTAGTTGGTTTTTCTTAAAACAGGGATGCTACATCCTTTCTTATTGGAATCAGCTGTATGGGGTAAAATGTTATTGGTTGTAAAAGTTGGTGGTTGCCAATAAGTTGTAAACATTTGCTTAAAAAATTTAAGAAGATAGCGCATTCTTCTAATCTTATCTTAAACTTATTTAATTTTCTATTTATAGTGTTAAAATCACGCTAAAGCAAAGATTAAACAAAATAATAAATGGTGTGTTGTTTGTCGGCCCAGTAAATAATTTTAAGCGGCTTGTGAAAGAATCCTGTAATATAACAAACACATAGTGCGCCATGGCGCTGCAATCAATGCGACAATTTTATCTAGAAATACCACCAGTAACACGGTTTTATACAACAGCTTGTGTTATAACAACATTAGCCGTGGTTAGTACCTCATGAAACGTATAATAACTAATAATTATGGACACGTCATCCATAAAACTTATTTTTCAATTGATATTAATTTTGTTTTCTTATAGCATTTGGACTTAGTATCGCCCCTGCAATTGTATTTTAATCCTATCTTAATTATACGTAAATTACATCTATGGCGTTTAGCTACAACATTCCTATTCTTTGGTTCAGTGGGAATAAGCTTTTTCTTTAACATGGTGTTTACATATCGTTATTGTCGCATGTTGGAGGAAGGTTCGTTTCGAGGTCGCAGTTCAGATTTTGTTATGATGTTCCTTTTTGGTGGTGCCCTAATGACTTTTTTTGGTTTATTTGTGAACTTATTGTTTTTGGGTCAAGCCTTTACGCTAATGTTGGTATATGTATGGTCAAGAAGAAATCCGTTTGTTCGCATGAATTTCTTCGGTGTTATGAATTTTCAGGTAAATAATACAATTTCTTCTTGTAAAATGAAAAACATAAATAATTCATTTTTGCAGGCACCTTATTTGCCCTGGGTTTTGTTATGCTGTTCCATGATTCTGGGCAATACTATTTGGGTAGATATCATTGGCATGGGTGTTGGCCATATTTATTATTTTCTAGAAGATGTATTTCCACTCCAAAGAAATGGTTATAAATTTCTTAAAACTCCTAATTTTTTGTAAGTATGACTTTTTTTATTTTCATAAATTTAAAAAATCATTAAACCTCAATTAGTCTCTTTGCAAGTTTCATAAAATCTTTTGGTAAGATCGTATTGTTTTTCATTCGAACTTTTTAAACTGCTATTAGATTTCAGATGTATATTTTTTAATAAAACTAAATAAAGGCTTTAGCATTTTTATGCATTTAATATAAATAAAAATTTTTGTAGTTTTATCAGGTATCATAATGGACCCAACTTTAAATAATCTTTTACATTCAGTTACTACCTTGTGAACATAGGCCTTTGAGGAAGATTTCTTGTAAATACACGTCACGCGAATTTCACAAATTTATATTAATTTACTATTCATTAGTTAAATGAAGGCCTAAAAAAATCCCACGGATACAACATTCGCATAAATAGTCATCATTAATAAGGTTTGATAGTTGATCCCTACAGCAATTAAAAATTAAAAAAAAAATGTATCCAAATTATATAAAAACCTTGGAGAGCCTTACTTTTATAGTTTAATAACTGGTTACATACTTAGTACAATTATAGAAAAAACTGGCCTCTAATCTCTTTTATTGCTGTACGAGTTTTTCATTTGTCTGAAGTGAATTCAATGGAATTTTTAATTTGTGTTAATTATTTAGGGAGTGCCTAATTCCCTGTTTAACAAATTATTTTCACCTTTGTTGAAGGTGAATGAGCGTTTAGAATGATTTCGCACAGCACTACTCATTCGCAATCCAAACATATTTGCGTAAATTCGATGACTGAAAAATCAATCAGGGCAACAAATTATTAATTAATTAATTTGAACATATAATTATACATATTCAAAAGGACTTGAAATTAAACATATGTATTATTAAAAATAATATATGTATTTCATTTATGTGCTTTAAATTGAAAAATAAAAAATGTATAAGTAAAAAGTAATGAAAACCTTAAAAGAGTAAATAAGAACATGGTCCCTCTGCACAAATTTTATACGCCGACCGCCAACGTAAAAATAGTACTAAACGTATCACTGAGTTCTGTATTCGCCTTCATATAAAACATGTGTTTCCTTCGCAATGAAAAATTCGTCATTCATACTAGTTATTTATGTCTGATAAATTAGAAAAAGGTAAAAAAGTAAAGATAAAAATTAGTAGAAGTAATGTGATATTAGCTTTATTTATTATTTAATTTCTGTGTTGCGAAAGTCCAGTTTTTAACACTAAGCAAATTAAAATTAAAGAACTATTTATACAATGTTGGCAAAGCTATCATTTTTAATAAAATATGCCCTGAAGAAGTTTGAAAAAAACAAACGAAACGTTAAGAAAAATATATATAAAAATGGCATGATTTTTATTTACATTTGGAAACAAATAACTGACCATAACAGCCAAAGAAGATAAGCAAGAAAATCTCAAAACAATAAGGTTAAAAAATTATAGGTTATAAAAATAAAAAATAAGACTCATAATTTTCTCTGTCTTCAGCATAAATTTTGGCAAATTTAAATTATTTAACCAGTAATTCAATACGCTAAAATTTAATTGAAAAACTTTATCTTCAGAATAAATTCAATTCTTAAACTTTTATTGGCAATTTTTTTTTGTTTTTATTAAAAAATAATTTAATATTTAACTTTTCTTTTTACAGAAAAGTTCTTTTTAATGAACACATTGATCGTAATTATCAGCCTCTTCCCGAAGATCGTCCAGGCGGCTTTAACTGGGGTGGTGAAGAAGTGGAACAAGAGCCAGCACCATTAGCTAATAACAATGAAGCTGCGGCAAATGCACAAAATCCAGAAGATAACAATGACCAAAGAGCGGCAAGACCAGACCAAAATTAATTCTTAAAACTAGAGTGAGTTTTGTAAAGTAAATAAAACACAAATAACCCGCCGTGTTTTGCCGTGTACAAAAAAAAATTACAAAAACTTTGAAAACGATAATAAAAATTAAAACAACAAAACTTTTCCTAGCATGTACCAATTATTATAATAGTTATTATATTATTTTGGTTTATTACACCTTTAATGATAAATACTTTTCTTTAAATTAAAAAAAAATTGTATAATGTTTAACAATCTTTTTTTATTAGATAATAATGCACTATGTAATTGAAGGAATATAAAAAAATATTGAGGGTAAAGATTACAATTGAACTCTGTATAAAGAAGAAAAAACCTTAAATTGTAATAAATAAAACACGATCACTTTAAATGAATCTTGGTTTATTTCGCAATAACGTTTTTTTTATTTATTTGCATTTTTTAATACTTAAACAATAAACTTAATTTTTACTGCTTTCCTGTTGAAACAAATGAATTTTAGAATTTACTTTAAAAACAAAACTTCAATAGAATATCTTGTTATTTTAAATGCATTGCTTTTTATTAACAATCAAAAATATTTAATTTATTTTTTTTTTCTTTTATTTATTTTAATTGGTTTTATGTATCAGGATTGGTGTACCTAAAAGGATTAAAGGATTAACAATATTTTTTTTAAGTTTTATTTAATGAATTTAATGAGCCATTAATCAATTACTAGCTATTTTTTAATGTCAGTCCAATTGTTAATGATTTTATATGTGTTTTTTCAGATGAAAATTTGCAATATTTTTACTAGAATTTCACAAACATTCTAAATATCTACTGCATTACTTAAACGTATTGTTTATTTTTTATTTTATCTATTAAAGCCCATCATATATTTTAAATGAAGTGATTGATAATAGTGTAGGTTTTTTAATAAAACGTAAAAACAAAAGTTTTTTTGCGAACTGGGTGTTTTTTTTTTTTTTTGTTTTTTTGCATTCACGTTTTATGTCCTGTTATCATGTATATATTCAAACAAAAAAAAACTTATAACTAGAATAGCTAGAAATAAATCGAATCAATAATATAGAAATAACATCTTCACACAAAAACGTCCTCATAATGAAATATGAGTTTAAGAAAATAAAATAATTGCATAGTTCGACAATCGTTGGTTATGCTACACATCACATAATAAATATACTAAATATACAAAGAAACAACTCTAAATTGGGTCAAAAGGATGATACTATGATAACAAACTAATAATGACATCTTTATAACTATTATAAAAAAAATATTCTTTCTCCTTGTGAGAACCTTTGCATTTTTGATTTTTTTTACATTTTTATTCTTTCAATTTCAAGTTTTTTTTGTTCCAGATAATTCTTTTCACGCACTAAATTAGCGAATTTTTAATTAATTTTTTTCTCACAAAAAATTCAATTGAATTCAAATGAATTTAGTAGTAATGAATTGCAATTCGTTTTCAATTCGAATTTGTAGAATCAATTTCTTTTCCAATATATTTGAACTGAATTGATTTTAATTTTTAATTATAAAAAATAATTAGCAATTCATTATCAACTCATTGATTGAAATTTAAATTGATTTTGTTAGTAAATATGTAATAAGCATCTCCATAATTTTTTCCTACATGTCTTCTTTGTTCGTTGAGTATTTTTAGTTCGTACAAGAAATTTTAATATTTCATTCCCACTAAATCTACTTTTGAATTTGATTGGATTGGAAACAACTTGAAATTTATTTCATTCTAATTTGTTTAAATTGATTAAGATTTAATTAATTTTTTTATTATCTTTTTATAAAAAGAAAAAAGGAGAGAAAATTTATTTAATTTATAACGAAACTAAATTAAAAAAAGAAAAATTCATTTACAGCTCTAAGTTTATATAAAAGCCGGGAAATAGCACAACAGCATTCTAGAAACTCCTTCTAAAAGAATTAATCTCTTTGGCATCAGAGTTTTAGAAACTGTTATGTGTTTAGCATTCTTATTTAAAGTTTTTATATTAGAAAAACAAAACTTTTAACTCACATTCATTGAATAAATCAATTTTGAAAAAAATGGATTTGTGTTTACGTTGCATTGATGTTTTAATTGCAAGCAATTTACTTCTAAAAATTTGTAAGCTTGTTACTTAACAATTCCTAAACGGTCAAACCGATTTTGATCAGAGATACGTCATAGATAACATACAAAATGGATAAAATTCCTAGCATACTTTCTGGCGTTAAAATTAAAAAGATGCAGTTAATCGGCATTCATATTTCAAATATTTTCTCGGAAAGATATTGAATTGCTTGTCGCCGTCTTTCCTTTCTACCAGGTAGTCTTCGTGGTTATGTCATCTCAAGTCAAGTCATCATCTAAGTCAAGACGAATCAATTACTAGATAATAAACCCCAAAAAAGTGCAGGGGAGTTGTATTTAAAAATGTAAGTATTTTAATTTATATTGAAAAAAATATCTTAGCAGTTTTCAACACATACATATGTTAATATGAATGCATTTCTTATTTTCAGGTCCAAAACAACAATTAAAAAGCAATTGGAGGGTCTCTTGAACCAAATTTAAGCCCACCCAGATATTAAATGTTCAAAGGAAGTAAGGACGAGTTAAACCGGTTTTGACGCAATTTGGAGGCAGAGTTGAACTCAGCAGGGCCACCAACAAAATGTGTTTCGGAATGGAAGAAGGTATGATTAATGAAAATTGTCCTTAATGGTATAGAAGAGTTTTAAAAGTTCAAACTTTTTCAATTATGGTGTAATCAAAAAAAGTACGTTCTACAAAAGGCCGCCCAGAATCTCGAATATAGTAAAGGAACTGGTAGAGGGCCGAATATGGAGCAAAAGTTTTCCTCAAACGAGGAAGCCGTGTATGATTTGATTGGGATAATGGACTATCCTGTTCCTCTTTAAATATAAAAATGCGAACAGAAGAAAATATTGAAGCAAAATTGCAACCGAGTTTTTAGCGGACGACGATATCAACCTCAATGAAGGCTGTAACCACCACCAGTGAAAAAAATTAAAAAGGCTCCAATAGAAGCGACCGCCCATGTTTTCTCTACCGATGTCCTTGCGGAGGAAATATGTATTCAAAGAAAAATGTTGGAAACGATAAACGAGCAGATTCAAGCCACTAAAAAGGTTTATTGTTCCATAGACCGGATTTGTGACTTGAAGAAAGACGAATTAAAGGAGCAAAAGCGGCATAATCGTGAAATGGAAAAGTTAAGGCTCAAGGAAGTGGAGGACAACATCAAAAAAACCGGGATTTTTAAAACTGGAAAATTTAAAAGTAGGCATACAACATAAAATGTGATAAAGTAATCTGAAAGTGACCTGTTGCTGTGAATCAAATTAGTTTTGTTTTTCTACCTATAGAATAAAATTATTTTTGTTTTTAGTTTGGAAGTGTTGTTTTTTTTAAGTTTTATTTATATTCTCCTTAATAAATTTTTTGTTATAGAATATAAAATATTTTTATTTTGTTTATTTCTTTTCTATTTTAATAAAACATATAAAAATTTATGTTTTGTTGGGTTTTCATAAAAACGTTTGGCAAATTTTAAGTAAAACAACACAGCTCAAGCAAAACAGTTAACTTCAGAAATTCGAAATTCATTTCCCAAAGTAGTATTCTTCCCGTTTGTTTAGAGTAGGGGAATTTTATTTCTGAGAGAAATTAATTAATTCCCTAGGAATATTTAGAATTAACGTCGTCAAACGCTTTAATCACCCAAGCCACAACAAAACAACGCCGGTTTCCCATCTGTTGGTACTCAAAGACCCTGTTTTTGAAAAAATACTTCATTGACAACGTATTCTTAGTTAAACAACAACATACTTTCCTTTCACTACACACAATAAAATCTTATTAAAATCGATCTATTGTCAAGAAATTTTTTATTTAGTGTATACAAAGTGTAGCGCCTTAAAATAATGTATTAAGCTGCCATTTGATGTCGGAAAAACTTACAGTTAAACATCGAAATAATTTATAATTTTACTTTGTGTTTCTTAAATTTTAATATTTATTTCTTTTATATAAATTTAATTATAGTTTGATGAATAAACTCTTCCAGGCTTAAGCAGTTTTATTTTCAAATATGCTTTAAAGGAAACAGAATAATGCATTTTTTGCTTGGTTAAAATTATTCATTTTATTTATGAGTAATCTAGGGAATAAAAAAAACAAATTGCAATGGCACTTTTTTTACAAGTCTCTTGGCCTTTGACACGACAAACTCTTTTAACAAAAGAATCAACACAAGGCATTAAAGAAAAAACTTCTTAAACAACGTAAACAAAATAATAAGAAAAAAGAAAAAACAAAAATTAAAATTTCATAAAAATTTCATTTTATTAATAATTTTTTGAAAAATATTTTAATTTTTTAATTTTTATGTTGCAAATTGTTTAAAAATTTTTGCAATTTAAAATAAGTTAAAAATAAAAATATTTTTTTAATCCAATTAAAAAAAAACTTTGTACTCAGTCGAAAAATCCTAATTTAAAAACAAAATATTTAAAAATTGTTAAGATTTTAACATTTTAATGGAGTCGTTATTTTTCGTAAAACGCTTTACAGAATAACTTAGTATTAATATTTGAATGTTTTTAAAAGTGTTAAAGCTGTTCAATTATTTAAAAAATTCTATCGTTTGCATTAAGCTTAATTTAGTTTTATTTTATTATGCAGGCTTCTCATTTATGTTTTCTCTTTATAATCTTAATCTTAAAATGAATTTTATTTGATCGTTAAAAATGGGATTTTTTTCGTTTTTTGTTTACTTATTTTAACCAAAGAGAGAACATATTTAGGTGAAAGCACAAAAACTACTATTAATCAAGCTTAACCAACATAAACCTGAGGAACTTGTTTAACGCATACATACAGAAAAAAAGTAATAAAATAAAACAAAAGAAATAAAAAATAAAAACAAAAAATATTATGAAGACTGGAGGATATTATATAAATTAGTTTAATAAAAAAAAAAAAAAAAAAAATACGGAAAAGTTAGGCTACTGTTGAAAAAATTACATATGATTCAGTGTAGATTTATTATAATTATTATACCTAATGACTATTGAGACAACGGCAAAACAGATTATTTAACTAAAAATCTTAAACTAATAAGTCAATTATGAAGAAATAGTACGAGTAAACAATGTAAACAATAAACGAGCGAACGTTACTAGTTTGAATTTAATTAAGGTTTCTGAACGTACGCAATTAATTTCAAAAAAATTAAGTTACAAAAATAATTATCTTAGTAAATTGTTTAAACACAAATTTATATGCAGGAGGATTAACTTAAAAATATAAATTAAAAATATGTATCACTATTTGAAACAAAAATTTTACATGGCTACAGTCGCGAGTAGCACAGTTATGTCATCAGGTTTACCTCCTGGAAAGAAAAACATGTTTAAGATTATAATTTTTGCTTTCATGAATTGATGTTTCAAACGTACCTGTTGCATTAATGTTATTGCGTCTAGCATTAATAGCAAACGGTGACACAAATTCACTATCAAATGACAGTGAACGCGCCATCAGCGCTAGCGAATTGGCAGTCATCTGTAATTTAACGGGATCTGTGACGCCCTCAACCTAAAAATACAATTGAATTTAATACCAAAATACTTATTATTAAAACTTAAGTACGGCAGCTCTTTGAAAAGTATTTTCTTTTCAAAAACTATTCTTTTAGAACAAGAAATTTTAAAATTCAAATTTGAGGTAAATTTGAAAGAGTAGGATTTTTATAAATTTTTAAGCGTTTGCAATTTAGTTTTAGATTTTGATGATTTAAATTTTTATACAAATTTTTACAATTTTCACATATTTTCGTTTTAATTATGGTAATTATTAAAAACGAAAAAATATTTTTAAAGCTTCTTGTAAAGTCAAATAAAAAGTAAACAAAAGGAATAATTTAAAGTTAATCAATTTTAATTTCGTTTTACGAAGTTCACACCCAGCTCAGTCTTAATATTCTCTTTACTAATCGTCACATACATTTTCACGAATTCATTTTTATTTTGATATTTGATGCTAATTTATACTGTTTTTCTTTAAAAATAAATACATTTTTTAAAATATTGTTTTGTCTTAAATTTACCAGTTAAAATATATGTGAATCTGAGCGGGATTAATAATTATTCATTTAGTTGTATTACTAAATTAGATTTTGCGCTTAATTTTGATTTTTTGTTTCGGGAAAACGATTTCTGTCGCAGAATTTTTTTTATAAAAATGTAGCAGAAAGACATTTCAAACTTAAAAAAAAATATAGGATGTGATTTTGATGTACAAAACCTTATTTTTTATTTTTAAATTTATATCTATGCCCGCTACAATACAAATATAAAAATATAAAAAGCTAAAGAATATCTACAAACATGATGTTCCGGTTCTTTTTTTTTATCAGCGTGTCAGCATCTTAGTGGATAGTCTGCTCCTGTGTCTTTTTACCCAAAAAAGTATTGTAAAGAAACTACCATCTTAATTAAGGATGTCTGGCATTCTTGAATTGATGTACTAAATATAGCAATAAGAGACCTAATTGGTTGTCAGTAAATATTCAATATTCCTCTATATTTAATTAAGCTTTCATCGTTTTTGTGATTTTGATTACTTTATGACAAATTACTCTACATGTATTGGTTACCCCTAGACTACGGCCCCCGCCACTCAATAAGTTGACCAAATAAACGTATATATTCATTGTCCAGAAAGTGAGGCATCCCTTTTATCTACGCTCAAAATTCCTAGAGATAATGGTTGGAAGACTAGTAGTTAATAAGATCTTGACATCCGTTGGTCCCACGCACTAATCACATACAGTCTAATCGCTATCATTAATACTTGCGTTCTTGCCACAAGCAAGGTGCCTTTGTTGCCCGCCTCTATGCTATGTGATACGTTGCGCAGCATCTCCTTTACATAAAATAAAAACTTTAGTGATTCTAACGCCTTTCACTAGAATGGTACCCCATAAAGCATTTTTAATTGTAGCTATATCTTTCCAGCCTTTTTTGCTCTGGCCTAAAGCTTTAAAGGCAAAAACTAAGAACACATATGAAAGCAGAAATTTAAATAATAGTTCAAACATTTTGTTGTGCTGAACAAACTAAAATTTTTTAGGGGAATATGCTTGTCATATCTTTTAATACAGTACGAGCTTTATAATTACATTTCATCATTGTTTTGGTTTTAATATACAAACTTACCTCTTTTAAAACATCCAACAAAAGTTTTTCTGGAACATTGTCGAATACGCCATCTGTGGCTAATAGAATAACATCGCCCTCTTTAACGGGAAAACTTAAAGAGTCCGCAGAATCTGGACTATCACTTAACACGTTGTGATCATGGCCGGGTGGAGGTAATGACAATTGGAAGGGTGTATTAAAATAATGTTGTTGTTCTTCTGATTTGTGAACAATTTCTCCTTTGCGTACGACCATAAAACCACTGTCACCAATATTTGCCGTGTAAACTGTAGAGTTCTCACGATTCAGTACTACAACACATGCGGTGCTGCTACCTAAGAAAAAAATATAAAAAATATTTCAATAAAAAAAAACATGAACGCATTTTTTAAATAAAAAACCAAACAAGCAAATAATAGACGCCAAATAAAAATACAAAAACTGGACACAAGCCAAAGTGAAAATTTTGTCTGATCTAAAGAAAAATGTTTTGTTTAGTAAATAAATTTATTTTTAAAAACACAAATAAATATTCCAAAAACAGATTTTTTTTTGCAATTAAAAAATACATATACAGTGTCGCTCATAAAATTTGCAATTTATTCATACCACAAGAAAACTTATTATAGAACTAATAAAGAATGATAACAAATTTTCCTAAAGGTGCCTTTAGACGAAATGTTTTTTACATATGACTTGTCAGATGTTCCATAACATTTGTATCGTGTAAACGGTTTAAAACATTTCTTATGTTAAATACATATGTAAAAGTCATATGATAAATTTTCATTGAGAGCG